>JACEVL010001071.1:555000-625000 GCA_020284085.1 Aporrectodea caliginosa
AAACTTTGTTAATACGTTTGAACAGAGTTAGATTTAATTAATTAATTCATTCAGAGCATTTATATAGCGCCCTTCAAGAAGCTACTCAGGAGCGCTCCCGGCACAGCCACGACTAAAGAAAAGACTTGAGGGACTAGTAGAACCCTGTCGGATGGCTCATACGTAAAGAGCGGATTAATAATTAATCAGTAATTAATTATTAATAACGTAGCTTAGTGATTAAGTTGCTGAGCGCTGTTAGAGTTGCCAGGTCACTGGATTAAATTCCAGCTGGAGATTCAAAGATATTTACCAATTTTTCCACTACCGCTATTGGAAATTGTTTCTGAGTTAGTGCTTTCTATGGTTTGTATTCTAAAGCTGGCTTCGATAGGTGGCGATAGTGGAACAGTTATGTCGCATTCTGTCTATGCCTGGGCGGCGACTTGAACGAGGAACTTCGATATGAGGTTCCAGGTTCCGTCGGTGACAGTATAAGGTCCCACTAATTTAGACGATTAATGCAGTGGTTGGTGTTTCCTCAATTAGCTCCTCAATCGAGTTGCAATGTTAGATATGCGCTTGACTTCATATAGGACATGTCCATGTTTTGTCTAAGCGTATAATTATATATATTTATATATACCTATATCGTCGTTGATTAAGTGATGAACTTATAGCTATAACGGACTTCTGTATAAGAGAATAGCTCTGTATATCCAAATTCATGGTTTAAACGCTCGATTATCGCGATGTTCTGTACCGACGTCACAATATGTTTATCTGCTTAGCCTATAATATTATAATACATCGTCGATTGTTGCTATGTGATGCCACAGTTCTGTACTGACGTCACAATCTGTTTATCTGCTTAGCCTATATAATACATCGTCGATTGTTGCTATGTGATGCCACAGTTCTGTACTGACGTCACAATCTCTTTCTATAGGATAATAAATATATATACAAGAACCCCGTATCATAGCGCTATTATATATATGGCATCCTTGATATTATATATATATATATATGCATATGTATAGTCGTCGTTTGTCTAAATGCTCGATTGTTGCTATAGTAGGCCTATATGTTGCTACAGCATTGTACTGACGTAACAATCTGTTTCCGTAGAGACGTGAGGCATGACCTTCTATATACGTTATGCTTAATTAATGTATTATAGATGTTTATGTCTCTAAGCCATGTTGCCGTTTGCATTTTAACTTAGCATTTTAATATAAGCTTCCATGGCAACCTGGCTTACATAGACAAAGTGAAGACAATTACGTTTTCACGAGAAAGGAGACGAAGACCTTTACATAGGCTTTGAAAACTAATGAAACTGGTAAGAAAGATTGTATCGTCATCGCATAAAAAATTATGCTGTCACATGCGATAAATATCACATTCAATCTATGCGACTGGACGATGATAGCGAAAATTGATTTGGTAAGTTTACATGAAATGCTTCAAGCAGTTTCTCGCATATACTCTTAGACTTAAAGCACAGCAATCAATGGTAGAACGGAAAGTTAATATAACTGAATATGAGCCTGAGATTACTAAATTGAAGACTAAGCTTGTATATTTACGAAAGATGTGACCTTCCGTCCCACAGCTTGCCTGTCCTCTGAAACAGAAATATTTGAGGCATAGTTTTTCGTATGTTATACAGAAAATAAATTAATAAACGAAAACTGCCGAAACGCAGAAAATACTCTACTAGACCTCTATCATGTATCCGCAATATAAACTAGACAAGCGTTACACAGCTATGACACGGCAGTTTATGCAATAACTCGGTTTTGCATATTTTAACGTTTACTTTTAAAAGCTAAGAATGTTCAATAGTCTAGTCGTTAGCGTACTGGTCTGTCAACCCAAAGTCGGGGATTCAAATCCCCACAAAGGCAGAAAGATGCTTAAAAGATCTCTGCTCTACTTTCGCCTCCCAGTGAACGCAACTACTAAATGAGTCGACCTACGCTGCAGTGCCCAAAGTACATCAAGACGAAGGAGGCACTGAAGATTCGAACCGTGGAGAAGGTTCCGCTCGGCGAAGCCATCCAAAAGGTAGAGCAAGACCAGAACGCAAAACAAGACGAGGGTAAGTCTAACAAGTCTGTTAAGCCACAGCCGAAGTTTAACCTGCTACGGTTGGAGTTGCCAGAAGAAGAGAGAAGAAAGGATTTCGTCCGCTTGATGGAGGTCTCGCCATTCAAGGAAATGAGACACGAATTAAGGACATAAGAAACCGACAACGGAGACAGAAGTTCACCTGGAGGCAGGTACGTCAAATTTCATTGTTGATTTAAATATTTCTACTGCAGGATGTTAACAGGATGTGCGTCTATCTATAGGAATGGCAAGATATATATGAATATAATTAGCGTCGTATAGAAGTTCTCGGTTGGTCGATATTTCCAGATGAAATCTTTGTATATGAAACAGGTTCAATATCCAAGCGCCGTGTAATAAGTCGCCGTTGTTTTTAGAATAATTAATAGGCCTAATAGAACTCTTATTATTTTGGTGACTTTGTTGTGCACAGTTTCAATGTATTAACGTCTCCTCCGGAATATGCCCTCTACTAAAAACAGTCTAGTTTCGATTTTCTGCAACATAATGGTATCGTATACATGGTGTTCGACGCTGTACTAACAACCAAGTAATGACGTTATTTCCATATCAAATGGGGTCGTGATTGTCGGTTAGGGTCAGGTTAGGCCCTTGAGGGACGCCAATAGGGTCAGGGTTAGGGTCGTGTCGACATGATATCATCAAGTCCATATTCATCCACCCAGACGTTTAGTTGGTGTGACTTTCCAGGTGCCATCCGCTGGTACACTATCAAGGAACTCATTACAGAATAATAAAAAGTAACTGTTATGTTTTAGGAAGCTGTGTGTAGCGTATAGTATCAGTGGAGGCCAGAAGACCACCCACACCACCAGCATGATTGAGTGGCTCAACTACGAGGACACTGGGTGTCGACGGTTGTGGTATGGAACATAGTCCATTATTTTCCAGTCACCTGGGTTGGACCTTGATAAGTTGGGCCGTGATTTTAAAAGGGCCGTGATTTTAAAAGTAGGGATCTTCGAATCAAGAATTGAATCGGGGGTACAAGTTCGAAGATTCATCGATAAGATTCAACTTGTCTAGTTGAGTAGGTATGAGTATCCGAAGTAGTCATCAAACGCCGAGGGTACAGACACGGTGAGACACCACATACCCATAGTAACTTCTCAGACATGTGGTACTATAATCGAAAGATCGTTCGTTTGATACGCAAACGCAACCATGGCAATGCATCAATCAATCAATCAATCAATCAATCAAACAAACAATCAATCAATCAATCAACAAGAAACCTAGTGTAACATCCTAACTTGCGATGCAAATCTGTTATCGACCAATAAGGCATTGATGGCTGAGTTGGCGCCAGGTTGCACAGTATCGTACATTTTTAGTTGCTTAATTGATGTAATAAATAAATTAATTAGCAAACAGCCAAATAAAATGATGATTGTCGCTTTGCTTTGTAGTTGTATACGCTGGCAGGCATTGTGAAGTGAAGAACTATAGAGCATGGTTAGTACCTGCACGGTTGAATACCACATCACCTGGCGATAAAGTCTGTTTTCAATTGTTTTAAAATTAAATTGAACGCTAAAACTACCAAAACGAGGAAGATACTAATTTAATAATATGGTGGTTATGATGATGATGATTATGATTATTCATTCATTCATTGTAGAGGTTAAAATAGCGCGCCTTCAAGATTATCTACTCAGGAGCGCTCTCGGCCCAACCCCGGCTAAAGAAAACAGTCTGGATGTTAGAATAGAACGTGACCGCAAGGGCTCTAGGCATTAGGCGTAGTGCCAAAGGGAGCCCATTCCAGATTGCAGGGCCAGCCACAGAAAAAGCACGGCGCTGCAGAATAGCATACCTGTACTATAAGGACTATTTCTACGATAAAAACACTAACGATTATGATGACGAATATAATGACAAGAATGAAAAGGATGATTACGATTATGACCATTATAATGATGATGATTATGAGAACGATAATGATGATGAATAATCATAATGGATAGCCTATATATTTTTCTCGTTTCAGATGACGGAATAGGACCTATGCGTGTAAATCGAGTGAAGAATTGGAATCCTGATTCATCGCTAGCATAGGCTAAGCCAATTGATTCCAAAGTCGGTTTCTTTGGTTTCCTATGTCATGCGTGACATAGGCCTACATTATGTCCTTGAACCAGGCTCCAAAAGACTATTTGACTGTGTGGCAGCTATTCGGAGTGCTATATCCGACCGCCAAATAAATGATCGAAGCTGATTTTTAATATTCGAAGCTAATGAGATTCATTCATTCATTGCGAAAATTTATGTAGCGTTCCTTCAAGTTAGCTATATTCAGGATCGTTCAAAATGGCCTTCAGTATCGACTTTCCAGTGTTGCCAAGAGTGATACGAGTGGCCAAGCCGATACAATCGAGTGCTATAAGATTGAATCGTACCATAGATATCCAGGTTTTGTTCGATAACGAGTCTGGGAGGGAAGTGAACTACAGTTGGAAGTATTAAAGATATATGTACGAATTTACCTATATGTATACATGTATGTATGAGCATTCATTATAGCGCCCCATTCCAAGCATTTTTACTATAGGCGCCCCTTCAAGGCGCGGACACTGAGGCGGATAGTGTATACGCCTAAGCGCATGGTATTGCAAACTGGAGAGCAGCCAGAAATAAGCCACTGCTGCATGACTACACGTAGGCTAAATTTACAACCGAGCAAACCGCTTCTGATTGGCAGTTCTCCCAGATCAGACTTCACAATAAAAGCACGAAACACTGAATGCCGGTTGTTTGTTGACCATGTCGACTGTATCGTTGGATTGTGTGTGCTTCACAAGTTTAAGATTTCTAATAATGTATGTTTGGTAGGCTACATCAGCAGGCGGCTTTTTCTTGATCTGCGTATTTCGCCAGAGGTGTTTGCTTCTTATTTAACAGTTCTATCTGCCAAAAGAATATCCAAACACTTAAATTTTATCGTGATTTTCCCGATTCAGTACCGTATGTATTTCCTATTAAGGTATATTTGAAGACTTAAATGTATTATTTCGATGGAGTCAGGCAGTCATTTCAATGCTGCCAAACAGAACGTTTACCGCAGAACATTATTCACTGACAGAAACTGATATTGCAAGCAGAGATGGGTAACTAATCGATTAGATGCTAATCGATTAGCTAATCGATTATACAAACAGTTTAATTCTAATTCGAATCGAATAGCTGTCGTCTGATAAATTCTAATTCTGAATCGCCAGTTAGAAGATATTTGCTAATTCTAGGTTCTAAAGACTTAGCAAATTTCGAGTAGCTAATCATTTAATTCTAATCGATTAGAAGGTAACTAATCGTATTCACCATCTCTGATTTCAAGTGCTATCCTTTGATAGTTAGACAGTAATTTATGCTCTGATGCGATATGCTTTAGACAATATGACATCATTCTACAATGAGATTGGCACTAATTTAAGGGCCCAGCGCAACGCCTCACAACTGCATGCTATCGTGCTGTTTACCTTTGAAAGTGTCGCAACGAGCCTGATCTGCTGAGTAATTTGAAAAAGTTTGGTCAATGTTTTGGTGTTGCCAAACTCTTTACTTGTTTTGCGATTGAGTCGTGCAGTGTTTACTTGGATTTTACACACTCATTTATTTTTTGTCAATTTAGGCCTATGTAATGTCTAGCATGCTGGACTGTCAATCGAGAGGTCGGGGGTTCGAATCCCTGCCAGCTAGGGCAGAAATTTAGTTCGAGATTTCTGCTCAGCGTGCTCCCTTTAGCAAACTCAGCTATGATGGTTACACTGACCGTACACTTACGTAGGAAAATGAGACGGCGAGGGAGAGGACTGGTCACCCGCTCTCACATTCCGTGGCTAAGAAAATGAAGTCACTAACACGTCATACCGATGGCTACCTCTCTGGGTTAGCATAAGAGACTGCTCTTCATCATCATTATCATCATCATCATCATCATCATCATCATCATCATCATCATCATCATCATCATCATCATCGTCGTCGTCGTCGTCGTCGTCGTCGTAGATCGTCGTCGTCATCGTCAGCATCGTCATCGTCGTCGTCATCATCATCATCATCATTCGTATCACTTGGCAACACTGGAAAGTCGATGCTATAGCCTTGTGCATTATATATGGTACAGTGTCCCGTCGGTCCCTTTATCTGCAGGAGGTTGAGGGAATTCCTGTGACTACCAACGACGCTCACTTTACGATATACGGTGTACTTTACGGGTACTTACTTTACGATATACGGTGTACTTTACGGGTACTTACTTTACGGCACACGGTGTACTTTACGATACACGATCATGTCAAAGAGCTCTATCACCCACTCCTCGCCGAAGGCCTCCAACACATCGCATCTAATAAGTTTATTATCATTATATTTATTTATTTCAAGTCTACAAATTCGAATCAGAGGCGCGGTATAACGTTCGCTTGGAGGCCAAAAACCTTTTTGGAGAAGTTGTTCCAAGGGAAATTCGCAAGTCTGGATTAAGTATGAGTCCACGATGCAGCTGCTAATACTACAAAGGTTACAATTAGGCCTACTATTAATATATTAATAATAATACTGCTGCTGCTACTACTACAACTACAATAACAACAACTACTACTGCTGCTGCTACTACAACTACAATAACAACAACTACTACTGCTGCTGCTGCTACTATTACTACTACTACTACTGCTGCTACTACTAGGGCCTACTACTAAAATAATAATAATAATAATAATAATAATAATAATAATAATAATAATAATAATAATAATAATAATAATAATAATAATAATAATAATAATAATAATAATAGGCCTAATAGTTATAGCACAAATATTAATAATACTGCTACACCAGTCTTGTTGGTGCCAATATGACATAGCTCTTTTCAAGGCCAAATTTCGCAGATTCGTTCGGAGACGCGCACAATAATTACCGATTATCTCGTAACCAATACTTCGCCGTAGGTAATCGTCGCCATCGCCGTCATCATTATTTAATGATGGCCAACGACATTGACTACCTCAATTAATTAAAAATTCTATAAGATATAATATATATATATATCAATGTTTACATGTCTTAGGTGACATTTCCGGTACGAATGATAATTTGTCGATGACGACGCCATATGTTGCCATGGTAATTTCGCAGCCTTTGCTGTGCTGGTCACGTGATTCTTTCTCCGATATTTAATTGAGCGAGCTTGGTGTGAGATTTATTAAAAGAATTCAGATTGCCTTATTATACACTATTTTTCTTATATATTCTTCTTACAGTTAATTCGTTATTCGTTCACATAGTTCCTAGTAATTTTAAGTAGTTTGTAATCGTTCCATTTTTCCGTACTTTTAAGACTGTTGCTTCGGTGACCTCGTGTCACGGCCGGATTAGTTATTCTAAGTGGACTAAGTGGATCCGGTTACTACGAACTGTACGATGTTTCTTCGGAAACTGTTTCGTCGGCGCTCCGTGCGAATAGTTCCGGGAGTTGTTCCGCAGAATGAGCCTGCAGGCGAGACGAAGGCCATTCTGTCGAGAGAGTTCCACCGTCTGTCCCTCTTGTCTCGACTGAGACTGGAAGACTGGAGGATAAGGGTAAGATCCGAAGGGTCGGAGGTTGCGGCGCCCTGTTCCGACGGAGGCCGCGAAAGGGGGTCATTCTGACTGGCCATCAACAGAGCCCTACTGCGTCTGCCCGAACCCCGAAGGATCACAACCACCTGACTCCGATTATTCGCTACTCCCTGAAAGAGTCCTTGGCATGCCTCGACCTTAGCCGACTCGTAGACGACAAACGCCGCCGAGATCTGCTTTCATCTGCAGCTGAGGGCGAAGAGGTGAAGCGACAATCCACACGGCTCCATTGGGAGAACAGACCGAGGAAGAAGGGCCCGACGAGCAGGCATACCAGAGACGAAGACTATGGCAGTCAGAGAGGAGACAACGAATCCGTCTGAAGAGGTCGCCGACATCACGAGATATCTCGATCGAGAAAGATAAGAATCCGAAAGAGGAATGGGACGAGGCCAGGTGGATGTTTAAACTGGAACAGCTGGAAGATGAAGACGAACCGATGAGAGCGCCATCTCCTAGAATTGCGTGGTCAGAAGTCGACGACTACTGCTACATTCCACCCAGGGAGAAAAAGGTCAGCCAGGCAGCCCCACCACCACCACCACCGACGCCAGAACCACAGACACCAGAACCAGAGATCGACGAAATCGAGGAAGTGGTTAGCACTTGCTGCTGGTTTACTTTCCGAAGGACACGTCACCGCTAGGCATCCGTCTCCTCCACCACCACTGACGACATCGATTAAAGGACGCTGGTGTTGGCTACGAATGGGAGGCTGATCTACTGAAGGACCCTGCAGTTGGCTACGAATGGGAGGTTGATCTACTGAAGGACCCTGCAGTTGGCTACGAATGGGAGGCTGATGGGCTACTGATGATGCGGCTACTGAAGGACCCTGGTGTTGGCTACGAATGGGAGGCTGATCTACGTGTATTGAA
This sequence comes from Aporrectodea caliginosa, assembly GCA_020284085.1. NCBI lineage: Eukaryota > Metazoa > Annelida > Clitellata > Crassiclitellata > Lumbricidae > Aporrectodea > Aporrectodea caliginosa. The sequence goes on from JACEVL010001071.1 coordinate 563,619, forward strand.
GGACCCTGGTGTTGGCTACGAATGGGAGGCTGATGCGGCTCATGTATTGAAGGACCCTGCAGTTGGCTACGAATGGGAGGCTGACGTCTACTGAAGGACCCTGGTGTTCGCTACGAGTGGGAGGCTGATCTACTGAAGGACCCTGCAGTTCGCTACGAATGGGAGGCTGATGCTACTGAAGGACCCTGCAGTTCGCTACGAATGGGAGGCTGATCTACTGAAGGACCCTGCAGTTGGCTACGAGTGGGAGGCTGATCTACTGAAGGACCCTGCAGTTGGCTACGAGTGGGAGGCTGATCTACTGAAGGACCCTGCAGTTCGCTACGAGTGGGAGGCTGATCTACTGAAGGACCCTGCAGTTCGCTACGAGTGGGAGGCTGATCTACTGAAGGACCCTGCAGTTCGCTACGAGTGGGAGGCTGATCTACTGAAGGACCCTGCAGTTCGCTACGAGTGGGAGGCTGATCTACTGAAGGACCCTGCAGTTCGCTACGAGTGGGAGGCTGATCTACTGAAGGACCCTGCAGTTCGCTACGAGTGGGAGGCTGATCTACTGAAGGACCCTGCAGTTCGCTACGAGTGGGAGGCTGATCTACTGAAGGACCCTGCAGTTCGCTACGAGTGGGAGGCTGATCTACTGAAGGACCCTGCAGTTCGCTACGAGTGGGAGGCTGATCTACTGAAGGACCCTGCAGTTCGCTACGAGTGGGAGGCTGATCTACTGAAGGACCCTGCAGTTCGCTACGAGTGGGAGGCTGATCTACTGAAGGACCCTGCAGTTCGCTACGAGTGGGAGGCTGATCTACTGAAGGACCCTGCAGTTCGCTACGAGTGGGAGGCTGATCTACTGAAGGACCCTGCAGTTCGCTACGAGTGGGAGGCTGATCTACTGAAGGACCCTGCAGTTGGCTACGAGTGGGAGGCTGATCTACTGAAGGACCCTGCAGTTGGCTGCGAGTGGGACTAACTGATCCACTGAAGGACCCTGCAGTTTGGCTACGACTTTTCGTGGGTGGCTGATGCAGTTACGTCGATTACGAAGGACACAACAACCAAAGACCTCCTTCTCCTCTACCACCACCACTGACGACGACGACGCCAATACAGCAACCAGACCTCGAAGAATCCACCTGCTGTTGCTGCATCCGACTACGAAGGGAGAGGATAAGAGCAATAAATGGAAAGAGAACGATTACCATGTGATGTAGTCACTTGGAATAACAAGTCGAGCTGCAGATATATCACTACCACCGCCGCCACCACAGCAACCAGACCGTATCGAATGCTCGGAATTAAGAACGCAGAAACCTCACCGTATCGCAAGGTCTGCCTTAGACGTGGAGAACTCAGACTGACCACACAGTCGGAGTTAAATACGGCGACGAAGAACTATCCTCTGAAGGAGCTCTTGCCTATCTGATTGAGTTGTGGCGATCGTTGGCAATGAAACAGACAGAACTCTGACCTGACGAAAGAGTCGACGTCAACCCGAAACAATAGAACTACAACACGAGGAACACCAGAACGATTCAACTATTACACGACGAAAGCAGGACGATGAAAGTGTAAAACTAAGGAACACTCGATGCTAACCAGAACGATGGAACTATGTAACACGAAGAAACACTCTGCTTCAACCAAAAGGATGGAACTGTAACACGACGAAACACTCGGCGTCAACTAGAACGATGAACTGTCACGATAAAACTACTGAAACTCTCCGATTTGCAAAAGAAAGAAGAAAAGTAACGCCACAGGTATAAAAATGAAAATAGACGAAAGGAAACTTACTTTAAAATAGGCAACTGTACCTTGGATGAAAACGATTCAACCAAAACTCAAATCACACTGAATTGAGATGAATTGAATTTTAACAAAGACTCGCGACCTGACCTTATCAGCAGCAAAATTACGAATCAACTCAAACCAGAAAGCAACTTAACCAGAACAATTACTCCGTGCAAAGTGACTCTGCTTCGTAGGAAATCTCGGCTAAAAATAAACTGTGATCCGCTTAAACAGAACTATTAATCGACCAGAACAGAACAGGACGATGAAAATGAACTGTCATCTGCTACACCGAACTGACAATGGGGCGACAGACGAATGGTAAGAAGCGCTTTAATAATCATCATACCTTACGTTACATTGACCTACCTTACATTTTAATGATCATCATACCTTAAGTTACCTTGACCTACCTTGCAGTGCTTCACTGACCTTGCCTTTACCATAGCCTACCTTACGCTACTTAATCCTTGTATCACTCTACCTTACCTCAATTTATCTCAGACTTAGTTTTAAATTACTTAAACTTACTTTACTGTACCCTATCTCATCTTAATTTACTTTACTTGAACTTGGGTAATCTTAGGGAGTTGAATGTCTCGGTCCCATCCATTCCTGGTCATAGATTTCATCGCTCTGCTGCACAGGGTGATCTGGCTGTTCCATCAACCAGAACATCCATGGTACAGCACAGAAGCCTCTCGGTTGTCGGTCCATCTGTCTGGGATAGATTGCCTATTATGGCATCTTACGACATGAGTTCCTTCGTCTTTCTTTGCCTATATTCAGTAAGATCTTAAAATCCATTTAATTCTATCGTCGTTTTCCGTCTTTAGGTCGTCTCTGATAAGTCTTTCTTGAAGAGGCGCTATATAAATACATGATTACAGTTACATGTGTTATAACAGTGCTTGTCCTGCATTACTGTAGTTCGATCGACCTTCTGACGCGTCGCTGAGTGAGGAGGAGGAGGGTTCGCCCAATCGAACGAACCGTTGTCCACTGAGGAGGCACTGAATCGCTTCCTACTGATCATCGAGCGATACATGAAAAACAGATGATGAAAGGTAAGAAACGTTTATTAAATTCCTTGACTTGCTGTCCAAGACTTAACACTACATCAACATATCTTGCTTTGTTTTATATTACTTGGTCTTAGCTCACTTTAGCTCACTTTAGCTTAGCTTACCTAACCTTACCTTAAAATTACCTCAGTAAATTTTAACATGCCTGACCTTGTCCTGTTACACGCTATCTCACAATACCTTGCCCTACATGAACTTAGATAATGATTCTTGTATTACCTAAGTTTGATCTCCTCAATCTATGAAGCTTAATTTCAGACTATGTTATCAACGCGAGAGAAATTAAATCGCTTCGACTTTGAGACAGAAACATTGTGTGATTTGTCGCTTGCTCAAACAAATGCATTGTTTCAGCGCCTCTTCACAGAAGAGATCTTTCAGCGCCTCTTCATGGGCGAGATCTTTCAGCGCCTCTTCATAGGCGAGATCTTTCAGCGCCTCTTCACAGACGAGATCTTTCAACGCCTCTTCACAGGCGAGATCTTTCAGCGCCTCTTCACAGGCGAGATCTTTCAGCGCCTCTTCACAGGTGAGATCTTTCAGCGTCTCTTCACAGGCGAGATCTATCAGCGCCTCTTCACAGGAGAGATCCTTCAGCGCCTCTTCATAGGCGAGATCTTTCAGCGCCTGTTTATAGGCGAGGTCTGTCAGTGCCTTGAGAAAAGCGACATCATCCAGTGCCTCTGCACAGGCGAGATCTCTAGATCTTTCAGCGCCTCTTCACAGGCGTGATCTTTCAGCGCCTCTTCACAGGCGAGATCTTTCACCGCCTCTTCATAGGCGAGATCTTTCAGCGTCTCTTCATAGGCGAGGCCTGTCAGTGCCTTGAGAAAGGCGACATCATCCAGTGCCTCTGCATAGGCGAGATCTCTCTGCGCCCCTTCACAGACGAGATCTTTCAGCGCCTCTTCACAGGCGAGATCTTTCAGCGCCTCTTCATAGGCGAGGCCTGTCAGTGCCTTGAAAAAGGCGACATCATCCAGTGCCTCTGCACAGGCGAAATCTCTAGATCTTTCAGCGCCTCTTCACAGGCGAGATCTTTCAACGCCTCTTCACAGGCGAGATCTTTCAGCGCCTCTTCATAGGCAAGGCCTGCCAGTGCCTTGAGAAAAGCGACATCATCCAGAGATCTCTAGATCTTTCAGCGCCTCTTCACAGGCGAGATCTTTCAGCGCCTCTTCACAGACGAGATCATTCAGCGCCTCTTCATAGGCGAGATCTTTCAGCGCCTCTTCACAGACGAGATCTTTCAGCGCCTCTTCATAGGCGAGGCCTGTCAGTGCCTTGAGAAAGGCGACATCATCCAGTGCCTCTGCATAAGGAGAGATCTTTAGATCTTTCAGCGCCTCTTAACAGGCGAGATCTTTCAGCGCCTCTTCACAGGCGAGATCTTTCAGCGCCTCTTCACAGGCGAGATCTTTCAGCGCCTCTTCACAGGCGAGATCTTTCAGCGCCTCTTCACAGGCGAGATCTTTCAGCGCCTCTTCATAGGCGAGGCCTGTCAGTGCCTTGAGAAAGACGACATCATCCAGTGCCTCTGCACAGGCGAGATCTTTCAGCGCCTCTTCACAGACGAGATCTTTCAGCGCCTCTTCACAGGCGAGATCTTTCAGCGCCTCTTCACAGAAGAGATCTCTATCAGCGCCTCTTCATAGGCGAGGCCTGTCAGTTCCTTGAGAAAGGCGACATCATCCAGTGCCTCTTCACAGGCGAGGTCTTTCAGCGCCTCTTCAAAGGCGAGATCTTTCAGCGCCTCTTCACAGACGAGATCTTTCAGCGCCTCTTCACAGACGAGATCTTTCAGCGCCTCTTCACAGACGAGATCTTTCAACGCCTCTTCACAGACGAGATCTTTCAGCGCCTCTTCACAGACGAGATCTTTCAGCGCCTCTTCACAGACGAGATCTTTCAGCGCCTCTTCACAGACGAGATCTTTCAGCGCCTCTTCACAGATGCCTCTTCACAGAAGAGGTCTTTCAGCGCCTCTTCACAGACGAGATCTTTCAGCGCCTCTTCACAGACGAGGTCTTTCAACGCCTCTTCACAGACGAGATCTTTCAGCGCCTCTTCACAGACGAGGTCTTTCAGCGCCTCTTCACAGACGAGATCTTTCAGCGCCTCTCCACAGGCGACATCTTTCAGCGCCTCTTCACAGACGAGATCTTTCAGCGCCTCTTCACAGAAGAGGTCTTTCAGCGCCTCTTCACAGACGAGATCTTTCAGCGCCTCTTCACAGACGAGGTCTTTCAGCGCCTCTTCACAGACGAGATCTTTCAGCGCCCTCTTCACAGACGAGATCTTTCAGTTTCAGCGTCTCTTCACAGGCGAGATCTTTCAGCGCCTCTTCACAGGCGAGATCTTTCAGCGTCTCTTCACAGGCGAGATCTTTCAGCGCCTCTTCGCAGACGAGATCTTTCAGCGCCTCTTCGCAGACTAGATCTTTCAGCGCCTCTTCACAGGCGAGATCTTTCAGCGCCTCTTCATAGGCAAGGCCTGCCAGTGCCTTGAGAAAAGCGACATCATCCAGAGATCTCTAGATCTTTCAGCGCCTCTTCACAGGCGAGATCTTTCAGCGCCTCTTCACAGACGAGATCATTCAGCGCCTCTTCATAGGCGAGATCTTTCAGCGCCTCTTCACAGACGAGATCTTTCAGCGCCTCTTCACAGGCGAGATCTGTCAGTGCCTTGAGAAAGGCGACATCATCCAGTGCCTCTGCACAGGAGAGATCTTTAGATCTTTCAGCGCCTCTTCACAGGCGAGATCTTTCAGCGCCTCTTCACAGGCGAGATCTTTCAGAGCCTCTTCACAGGCGAGATCTTTCAGCGCCTCTTCACAGGCGAGATCTTTCAGCGCCTCTTCACAGGCGAGAACTTTCAGCGCCTCTTCACAGGCGAGATCTTTCAGCGCCTCTTCATAGGCGAGGCCTGTCAGTGCCTTGAAAAAGGCGACATCATCCAGTGCCTCTGCACAGGCGAAATCTCTAGATCTTTCAGCGCCTCTTCACAGGCGAGATCTTTCAACGCCTCTTCACAGGCGAGATCTTTCAGCGCCTCTTCATAGGCAAGGCCTGCCAGTGCCTTGAGAAAAGCGACATCATCCAGAGATCTCTAGATCTTTCAGCGCCTCTTCACAGGCGAGATCTTTCAGCGCCTCTTCACAGACGAGATCATTCAGCGCCTCTTCATAGGCGAGATCTTTCAGCGCCTCTTCACAGACGAGATCTTTCAGCGCCTCTTCATAGGCGAGGCCTGTCAGTGCCTTGAGAAAGGCGACATCATCCAGTGCCTCTGCACAGGAGAGAACTTTAAATCTTTCAGCGCCTCTTCACAGGCGAGATCTTTCAGCGCCTCTTCACAGGCGAGATCTTTCAGCGCCTCTTCGCCAGAGGCGAGGCCTGTCAGTGCCTTGAGAAAGGCGACATCATCCAGTGCCTCTGCACAGGCGAGATCTTTCAGCGCCTCTTCACAGACGAGATCTTTCAGCGCCTCTTCACAGGCGAGATCTTTCAGCGCCTCTTCGCAGACGAGATCTTTCAGCGCCTCTTCGCAGACTAGATCTTTCAGCGCCTCTTCACAGGCGAGATCTTTCAGCGCCTCTTCATAGGCAAGGCCTGCCAGTGCCTTGAGAAAAGCGACATCATCCAGAGATCTCTAGATCTTTCAGCGCCTCTTCACAGACGAGATCTTTCAGCGCCTCTTCATAGGCGAGGCCTGTCAGTGCCTTGAGAAAGGCGACATCATCCAGTGCCTCTGCACAGGAGAGATCTTTAGATCTTTCAGCGCCTCTTCACAGGCGAGATCTTTCAGCGCCTCTTCACAGGCGAGATCTTTCAGCGCCTCTTCACAGGCGAGATCTTTCAGCGCCTCTTCATTGGCGAGGTCTGTCAGTGCCTTGAGAAAGGCGACATCATCCAGTGCCTCTTCACAGACGAGATCATTCAGCGCCTCTTCGTAGGCGAGATCTTTCAGCGCCTCTTCACAGACGAGATCTTTCAGCGCCTCTTCATAGGCGAGGCCTGTCAGTGCCTTGAGAAAGGCGACATCATCCAGTGCCTCTGCACAGGAGAGATCTTTAGATCTTTCAGCGCCTCTTCACAGGCGAGATCTTTCAGCGCCTCTTCACAGGCGAGATCATTCAGAGCCTCTCCACAGGCGAGATCTTTCAGCGCCTCTTCACAGGCGAGATCTTTCAGCGCCTCTTCACAGGCGTGATCTTTCAGCGCCTCTTCACAGGCGAGATCTTTCAGCGCCTCTTCACAGGCGAGATCTTTCAACGCCTCTTCACAGGCGAGATCTTTCAGCGCCTCTTCACAGGCGAGATCTTTCAGCGCCTCTTCACAGGCGAGATCTTTCAGCGCCTCTTCACAGACGAGATCTTTCAGCGCCTCTTCACAGGCGAGATCTTTCAGCGCTCTTCACAGAAGAGATCTCTATCAGCGCCTCTTCATAGGCGAGGCCTGTCAGTTCCTTGAGAAAGGCGACATCAACCAGTGCCTCTTCACAGACGAGATCTTTCTACGCCTCTTCACAGACGAGGTCTTTCAGCGCCTCTTCACAGACGAGATCTTTCAGCGCCTCTTCACAGACGAGGTCTTTCAGTTTCAGCGCCTCTTCACAGACGAGATCTTTCAGCGCCTCTTCACGGGCGAGATCTTTCAGCGTCTCTTCACAGGCGAGATCTTTCAGCGCCTCTTCGCAGACGAGATCTTTCAGCGCCTCTTCGCAGACTAGATCTTTCAGCGCCTCTTCACAGGCGAGATCTTTCAGCGCCTCTTCATAGGCAAGGCCTGCCAGTGCCTTGAGAAAAGCGACATCATCCAGAGATCTCTAGATCTTTCAGCGCCTCTTCAGAGGCGAGATCTTTGAGCGCCTCTTCACAGACGAGATCATTCAGCGCCTTTTCATAGGGGAGATCTTTCAGCGCCTCTTCACAGACGAGATCTTTCAGCGCCTCTTCATAGGCGAGGCTTCAGTGCCTTGAGAAAGGCGACATCATCCAGTGCCTCTGCACAGGAGAGACTTTAAATCTTTCAGCGCCTCTTCACAGACGAGATCTTTCAGCGCCTCTTCACAGGCGAGATCTTTTCAGCGCCTCTTCACAGGCGAGATCTTTCAGCGCCTCTTCACAGGCGAGATCTTTCTTCACAGGCGAGATCTTTCAGCGCCTCTTCACAGGCGAGATCTTTCAGCGCCTCTTCACAGGCGAGGCCTGTCATGCCTTGAGAAAAGGCGACATCATCCAGTGCCTCTTCACAGGCGAGATCTTTCAGCGCCTCTTCACAGGATCTTTCAGCGCCTCTTCGAGATCTTTCAGCGTCTCTTCACAGGCGAGATCTTTCAGCGCCTCTTCACAGGCGAGATCTTTCAGCGCCTCTTCACAGAAGAGATCTCTATCAGCGCCTCTTCATAGGCGAGGCCTGTCAGTTCCTTGAGAAGGCGAGATCATCCAGTGCCTCTTCGCAGACGAGATCTTTCAGCGCCTTTTCGCAGACTAGATCTTTCAGCGCCTCTTCACAGACGAGGTCTTTCAGTTTCAGCGCCTCCTCACAGACGAGATCTTTAATCGCCTCTTCATAGGCGAGGCCTGTCAGTGCCTTGAGAAAGGCGACATCATCCAGTGCCTCTTCACAGACGAGCACAGTGCCCACTTGCTTCGAAATAGGTAAATAATAAAAGACCTAGTGATTCTACGGCATCCAGCGATTTAGGTAACACTTATGGTTAGGTCTACCCTAACCTTACTTACTTACTTCCATTCGTTCCTTCATTAAGTAAAATCCTATAGCGCCCTCAAGGATGAACAATACGTACCTGACCAGACCTTACTTGGCCGCTTTGTAAGCCTACTTCATCTGGCTTACATATCTTCACCTCAAATTTAATATGTTGTCTTTTATCTGGTTCAATTTTACCTAACTTTCCAAGTTTCCATGTATTAGAGTTAGACTTCCGCAAATCTGCGAAAAGTGTTTATGCAAAGACGATATCTTTCAGCCTATCTATAGGCCTAGCTATTGGGCAAAAAGGATTAACTATATAACGTCGATTAGTCAAACTTCTTATATCAGTTTAATTTTTTTACCTGTTCTATCGACTGGTTCCAGCAGCACAAACTGAAATTTTCGACGCAGAGATTGTCAAGAACTCTGATGAACAATAAAAATTTACCGTCAATGACGAACTATAGCCTATATTTTGTCAAATATAGTTTCGTTCGCAGTCTACGATAGTAATCGACATCGAAGAAGCGTTCGAATTCATTCTTCGTCAAGGAAATTCGAAAGAATCGTAGCCTTATAAATTATAAAATTAAAATTCGAGAATTATTCTTGTAAGACTCGTTCGACCGCTTGACGCGCTATGGCAACTTGCAGTGAGACATGCGCATTGTAACTATTTTCGAGATGACGTAATAGTAAGTTTAGATTACGTCATGTTCGCGTCATATAGATAGGCCTACGTCACAATAAGATCGAATATTAAATCGAACTGTCATATAATAATAGCAATGTAATTGACTATTAATTATTAATTAATAACTTAATATGTTGTCGTTGCGTTTGAAGCAGAAGGCATAAGCCGATGGCGCCCCAAAAAAGCCGCAAATCAGATCCATTTAACTTAAGAGGCTTAGGCTATGTTTTGAAGTAGAGACACACAGCCTATGTTATTTTAATGAAGTGTTATTCTCCTTACAGATTTTATTTTAGTTACAGTTATAGTTAATGGTTTCTAATGTTAGTTATAGTTACAGTTATAGTTAGTAGGCCTAGTATTTGTTCGTAATAGTTACAGTTACTGGATTTTTATTTTAGTTACTACTTATATGGTTACAATAAGGCTACGTGAAATTGCGTATACAGTCGCAGAAGCTGTGCATATTAAGACGCTTTACACAATTTGCTTAGGCCCTATATATATAGCTTTGAAAGGCTTTGAAGAATGGATGCATTCAGCTTTAGGAATACACTTAACCTTGACGTTAAATATTCATCAATTCTGATAATTAGGGGTAGCCATTCCAGAGTGATCTGCTACCCTGTTTTTAATTATTGTTTTCACTTTGAAAAATATAAAATAAATTACCCTTACGATAATTGTATAAGCTGTAACAACGCTCAATCTCTTAAATGCTTATTAGGCCTATCTCAGTCTCGCTCGTATTCAATCATATCAATCAATCAATCATAGAATTTATATAGCGCCTCTTCAAGGGCTCTACTCAGAGGCGCTCCCAAGCCAGGCCTGATCATACAGAAAGTCTTCAATTGGGCGTAGAAGGAAGCCGAGTGAATGCGAGGAGATAACCGAAGGAAAGATGGCAAGACATTCCACGCTGTTGGACCAACAACAGAGAATGCTTGGCGTTGCATAGTAGCAGTGCGGGCATGTGGAACCAAGAAGTCACCCCGAGAAGAGGAACGGATGGCTGAGCGACCCTTAAAAGAAGAAGAGAGAGTGAAGATGGTGCATAAGTAGCGAGGAGCTGAACCCAAGACGCTTTGCCAGACGAGAGAGCAAAGCCGATATAGGATACGCTGCCGGAGGGGAAGCCAGTGTAGATCTCGAGTATGATGCATGTAGGAGGATACGCTACCATAGCGAGGAATGGAACCAACAAGGCGCGCAGCAGACCGAAAGACCCTCTCAAAGGAGGACAAGCGGACTTGAGGAAGACCAGTGTAAAGAGAAGAGCAATAGTCTAGACGAGAGCAGACGAAGGCATGGATAGGAGTATGTATATTCGTTTAATTTGCAAAACAGGCTGACACACCGCAACCTGGAACATAAAGACTGAGAGTAGAAGCAGTAGAGGTTGAAAGAGAGCGAGCAACGACCCTAAGCTGCAGTAGATGGTAGAAAGCAGGAGCGAGACAAAGAGGAGAGGTGTTTAGTAAAGGTTAGTTCCTGATCAAGGATGACACCAAGGTCTCGTACAGAGGTAGATAATGATATCAGAGGAAATTCAGCTGCAAGAAGACTCAGGTCAAGTTTTGCCAGCTGCTGGCGGGTACCCAGCCATATGAACTGGGTTTTAAGAGGATTTAGTCTCAGGCGATTGGAAGAAAGCCAGGCAGACAGAGTGTCAGTTGCACGATACATCGAGCGAACAGCACTCAAAGCATCCCTTGCAGAACAATGCAAGTAAGATTGAAGGTCATCAGCGTATGAGTGGCTAGAAAGAGCACTAGAAGCGAGAACAGATTCAAGGTCAGCAGTAAAGAGGATATAGAGAAGAGGACCGAGCACAGAACCCTGGGGAAGGCCAATAGGTACGGGGATCCAAGGGGAACGCGACGAGTGGAAGACAGTAGACGAAGAGCGAACAGATAAGTATGAAGAAAGCCACTGAAGAGGTAAGGAAGAGATACCAAAGGAAACAGAAAGGCGAAGCAGGAGATCATGGTCTACCGTGTCAAAGGCTGCACTTACGTCATAAAGTGCAAGAAGAGTAAGTTGAGAGTGGTCAATAGCACTATAGACATCATTAAGAAGTCTAAGAAGGAGAGTCTCTGTAGAGTGACCCTTACGGAAACCCGACTGATGGCAGGGTAGAAGGTTATTAGAGTCTAGGTAATTGAGTAACTGAGAAGCTACAAGTTTCTCGATTAGTTTAGAGATAAATATCTTATGCTGTGTAATGTGAACTGACGTGAAGTATGCCTAGGTCATGTCCTCGTCTGAATTTTAGATGACCACATAAACATACAGGACAATGAAACTGATCAAATAACCAGTTGATCTGCATCTTTTAAAGATGGTATTCGTACAATGGCTTTATAATCATCATGGTCATCATCATCATGTAATCATGTATGTATGTAGGCCTATATAAATTGATAGATACAATACAATACAATACAATACATATGAAGCTAATTAATATAACGCATTTTGGGTACCTCATAAAGATGCTGCTAGGTAAGCCGCACCTTTGTGAGGTATATATACTCATCATCATCGTCATCATCATCGTCATCATCATCATCATTGTCATCGTCATCAACAATCATAATCATTGTCATGATCATTGTCATCGTCATCAGCATCGTCATCATCATCATCAATGTCATCGTCATCATCATAATCACTATCTGTCAAGCCTGAATTCTGTGCAACAGTCTTCATTCTTTTCCTCCGAGCTTGTAAGTCTTTCGACTGCCTACCTGCCTACCACGTCAACCCGGGGGACAACCCCCTCCCCATTTGCACACTTCTGGATCTGCCACTGGCTAGCACTGACGTAAAATCCCATATGCATGAGAACCTGAAAGGCACTATGGATCTTATGGTTTCAGTACCCAATGTTTCAAGCAAACAATTGAAGATGTCACAGGCTGTAAGTGAGGAGAGGCTGAGCAGAGTGAGAGAATAAAACAGACTGTAGAGATCAATTAAAGGACAGACTGAGGAGGAAGTCCTATAACATATATGACTTCCTCTTCAGATGTTATCAGTTATGTTTATAAGACTAATAGCATCACTTAAATAAGATTAACGCCATTCAACGAAGATTCGTCTATTTAACGTAAAGGCAAAACTATTTACAACATAATGACAAATGCATATTATGTTACACTTATTATACACAGATGCTCTCTCCACCACATTTCACATATCATGAAACAAAACTCTGAACAGCATTAATTTCGTGCACAAATAGGCCCGTATCGAGACTTAAATTCAAGAGGAGGCAACTTCACAGACCATTGGCAAAAATCCTGGTCATTGCGGTCATCGAAGTTCCAGTATATAAGAAAAGCAAGAGGAGGCAACTGCTTCCTCGTGCCTCAATGTAGCTACGCCTATGTGCACAAACAAATGCATTGTAACTCTAGAAATGCGGAGGTTTCATCTGACAGAAAGATTATAATTATGTTAACATCATCCTTATTTTATTCTTGTATTGCTTAACATTTAATATACTTAGATTATCTTCACAACTACGTCATCGTCCATATACATGTAAAAGTCTGACATCTTTTCCTATTCTTTCTTTGGGTCTCTTTGTTTTGCCAATAACATTGCTTGCCAGTCAATGACCATTTCTTCTTTCTTTTCTTTTCCCGAACAATTTTGCAGATTTACTGTCCTGTCTAACTTCATTTCTGTCAACAAACTGCAACCTTTCCAGTTTTTAAGGCATAATTCTAGGTTTTTTCTTTGCCCATCTGCCTTTTAAATTTTTAAGCCACAGAAGACTCAACAACTTGACACTTGTTCAATATACATCAATTGTCTTATGAATCTTTCATGTAAACAGTAAATTGCCATAAACTCTAACAACAGATTAACATTTTCAGGTTGTATGTACCTTCTTAATATCCCAGCAGATTTCTATTTTTTTTCCACCAAAGCTTCTTAATTAGGTGCAATTAACCGTAATCTGGTAATTGGCAATGCTTCTGTCTGGCTGGTCTAGAAAGTGCTTTCAAAATGACCTTGAAACAGGGAATGGTAAAGTCATATTTTGTGAATTAAAAGTGACTAGATTAGATTAGAAGCAGAACAAATGGAGTACAGATTAGCCAACACAAGAAAATTCCTACACTGGGCAATTCCTACTCTATTCCAACACTAAGGAATGCAGATAAATCCACAAAATATTCCCGACTAACATGCTGAAAGTTTGACAAATGCTCAAATAAAACAGTAGTTGACAAACCAGTTAACAACAGCCAAAAGCCTGTTGCAGAGAATCATATTACGTCTCATCCCAGTATTTGCTTGTTAAGACAACCACATACAATAGCAAATTATTATTAACTACTTTAATAGCGACTGACTAACGACACCTCAGATGCGCATTTCTGTGTAACTTCGAATGTTAAATTTTTTTATCATAATAATAACTATGTTCGTTTAAATGCTCAGTTAAACACAATATATTCCCTGTGAAAAATCTGTCTTCTTCATACCAGGGAAAGCCAATACTTATCCCACTAAAAAGAAGACAACCTAGTCTGACAGATAAAATGTCACACATGGCAACACCTTTGTTGGTTACACTGCACTGTAAATGAGGACAACATCTGGTTTGTGGGCTAGTATTTTTCTTAAAATAGTGCTATATAAATGTCATTTACATTCATCATCAATGTTATTTCCAGATGTCAATCACTCCAAGGCAACAGGTGCTAGCAAGCGATCTTCATTCTCTCTGGTGTCTAAGCTGATCTGATCACATTACATCATCTTAATAATATAAAGTAAATAATACGTTAACAATGTTAAGAAATATTACTACTAGCCATGTTCTTGCAATTTAAGAAACTAAAGTCGGCTGTTGTAACTGACACAATTGTGCCTGGCCCTACACACGTTGGAATTCTTTTCCTAATTGTCAACTATTATCAGAACACCATAAATACCGAACAGAGAAAGCAGAAACACTCACAATCCATCATTTTTTAATGATTTTCCATATCATAATCACAGCCTTACACAACTGAGAAACATGCTTCAAAACATATGGCTACAAGAGACGATAATATCACAATGGCACACCAGCAGCAACGTATCTTACACGAAGGACACACTCGATACTTCAGCTCCAACTAACTAATCTTTATTTGTAAGGGTAATCATAAATTTATATAGCGCCACTACGAGAGAAACTTCCTGGATGCGATACCAACCTGACCACACAATCAAACATAATGGTTTTCACGCACTTACAGAAAAGAGGGAAACAAAGAAGTGTAAATAAGCATCAGAAAGTGCAAGAAAAGAAAGTTCAAGTTGAAGTATAACCATTCAACAATCTCAGCCCACTTGGGTCAAACATACAGATCAAAATCACGTTACACCAAGATTTAACCCTTTAACGACGAGCGTGTACTAAAATGTACGGGAAACCATAAGAGGCTCGTCGTTAAAGGGTTAAACTCAAAATGTAGTAGTATGACTGAGTCATCCACACACACAGCAAGTACTGAGCTTCCAAACCTAGATCGTTGCTGCTAGCGTTAGAAGAACAAATAAAGCAGCATGAAACACAGACTAAACGAGATTAACAATTACTCTTTCTTTAGAAACGCTAGTTCTTTCTCATTCAGCATAATGAAGAAAATTTAATGAGCATCTAGCATAGTAACGCTTAACTTCAACACTGACTACTTTTAAATAACAGAACTCATATTCAAGAGATAGTCTTTCCATAAACATGATCCTTTACCACACCTGCAGACCACTCTAAATAAAAATACCTATTTTTATTAATTATTAAAACAAATTTTAAATTGTTAAAATATGTTGATGTTACTGCAAATGCTATAACAGCAAATTTTGCACCTTAGCACTTCATCCTGCCATCGCATGTGGGTAATCAGAAGTGTGAAGAACTGCAAATCTACAATACATCAATTTCACACAATGCAACAGCTAATTCAAGCAAATCTGCATAATATTAGTTAGGTTTTGTTTAGCTCAATTCTTGACCTTTAACTCACAGTTTAACTCTAATTTCAACTCTTTCACAAATGAACACAAAATTCTAACACTGTCTCATGAGACACCAACGGAGACAAAGAACCAGATAGGCAAACGCAGAAAGAAACAGAAACAGACACAAAGACAGACGGCAACAATCACAAACAAGTATGGAGACAGAATGAAAATCAATGCCAAATGCCAGTTCACCAATGCATTTGGTAAACAATCAATATGGAAAAGGTTGCCAACAGGGAACCATAGCACGGGAACTTCAACGCAGAACCAGCTCCGGTATATATCATAGTTGCCACGTCTGGTTGCACCTTAGTAATGTATGGTGGATGCGACTTGCTTGATGGCTTTTCTGTGAAATCAAAATCGGTATTTGTGACGATGATAACCCCGCTGCTGCCTACTCCTCTGCTTCCGTCTTTGGTGCCCGGTCCAGTTGGATGCATTTCTGGAAGAGGAAGCACAAAATTAAACATAAATCAAGAGCATAAAATTTTAACAGTTAATTGCATTGTTAATTGCTTTCAGTTAAACCTATAAAGTCGGCAATTAGATTTCTTCAGACTGTCTTCACATCACTAATAACATTTTTGGGTGTACCTTGTGGTGTCCAACACTAAATTTCTTAGTCTCAGCTGGTCCTAGCGTAAATTACCAGATTTATCAGCCTGGTTTCCAGGCAATGGGGAACGCTGTGCATTATTTCGCTGTGTGGCATGCACAAAAAGACCCCAACACATCAACATAATAATTATTACACCCATATTGCATTCAATGCACTGGCTGCAAATTGATCACAGAAACCATTTAAAAGATCTGCCTTGCAGTTCACAGAGTACTGCATTTTAACCAACCGACCTATCTGTTTCATACTCGCCCCTTAATCAAATAGATATTGCACTTGATCAGTGGATGCTGTGACTCTTGTTCTGCACCTAACAGTGTTTGGGCTCTCAGTTGCTGGTTCGATTCTTTGGAATTCGCTGTCCAATACAGTTCATTCAGTTCAATCAATCAATAAACGAAATTGATTGATTGATTGATTGATTGATTGTCAATTCTTTGATGTCACTGAGGTCTAACCTTTTGTCTCATCACTTTTGACTTGCATACCCATCACCCAACGTAGCCTGCTTCTGGTTTTTCTGATCTGTCAGATTTTGACCTGGCTTCTCGAAGACTGGTGGCAGATAGAGACAGATGGAGAAGCTGCTTTTTGCCCGATGTGCAGACCTAAGTCTCCAATGGATTAAGATAGTCATGCTTTCACTTGAAGCGATGTCTTTGGTAACATGATAACGTTGTTACAGAATTCGTTAGATTAGACTAGATATGCAAAAGTGGGAACTGTAACGACTTTCTGTGTTAGATTCATAGGAAAATGATGACCTAATGTGTTGGTATTTCTGCCTCTAACAATTATGAGAAGTAAATGAACATTACGTTTATGCTTCGAGAGGAGCAATAGTTTGAGTTGTCTCCCAGTCTGTTTGGGAAGGAGTTCTTGTATTTTTGTATTTCTGTTCTAGTCTGCTTAGTTTGCTTAGTTTCTCTGTTCTGCTTTGTGCGAAATAAAGTATATATATATTAATGGAACCATTATGAGAAGTAAATGAACATTAATGGAAGTAGCACTGTATGTCCACTTCACATCCAGTTCCTCCTACTGAGGGAATATTAATTATTGCTGCATATTTGCCATCTCACAATCAGAGGGCGTTAACGAGAGATGTGCACATGTTTCAAAATAATTGTTTTTATTGTAAAAGTAATCTACCAGTCTGAAAGTTTTTCAAACTAAAAGTAATAAGAAACAACCAAAATCCTTCATTGCACTTAATTACTATTTACATGATGATGATGATGATGATGATGATGATGATGATGATGATGATGATGATGATGAGATGATGAGTTCTCTCTGCCCGAAGGCAGGTCCATTGGCTCTTATAGCACCGAGGGATGAGATGAGTGAGGTGGTTTCCCACTGCCTTCCTCACAGACAATTGTGGGTGAACAACTAGTCCAGGGTCGCTACGCAGTGGCTTGAGGTAGATTCGAACCTGCGACCCTCCACAGGGTCGACAAGGCACAGAACATCCCACTACACCACCGCATCCCCTGGAACAACAGCATAAACTGGAACAGAATTTGTTTACCTCCTGGTTCTGAAAAGCCGCCACTTGAACTTCCTGACTCTGCCTCACTGTCCTCATCATCATCATCATCGCCGTCACTTCCATCACCACTTGACACTTGCCCATCCCCGCTCTGGTCTAAAAAGTCACGCGAACTCTCATCAGACTGCATCGGCGGCGGCTTTGGAATCACTCGACTGTGCAAGATCTAAAACAAGACCATGGTGTAAACTAACAGGTGGTAACTTACGAGATGTAATGGATGTAATCTTGTACATTTTTATTCTGTGTAAAGCATCCTAGAAGTAGCTTGCTGCTGACGATGCTATAGAAATTGTCGTCGCTACAATTGCAATGTATTCCCAAGGATTTTTCAACTCTGTGTAACTTGCACTTGCATTAGATATGCTGCAGGCAAACACAGTCCTTGTGGATGCTGCTAGTGGTACAGTGTAGTTTGATTCAAAGCCAGTACTTAAGCCATGTTAACTGATTATCACATTCTAATTTGTACATTTGATAAAATTATTATTGACTTTATTTACTCGTTTCATGTATATTGAATACATTGAATAGCCACAACAACTGCTGAAGCAGATATATATTTACTTGTGTAAGCAGACTCAATGTACATTCTAAGTTGTACATTTGATAAAATTATTATTGACTTTATTTACTCGTTTCATGTATATTACACATTTCTGCACTTCGTGCTTGCTGACTGTTATTCAATCGCTTGGGTCTTTGACTCTATTAGGCAGTACATATTGCTATGAACATTTAACTATACTGCAGTGTACGGCATCACATACTGCTGTGTAAAGCTGTCCTCTAGAATGGCAAGTATAAAAAAACAACTAAAATCACTGCTAATATATAGATGGAAATTTAACTGGACTACATTGAATAGCCACAACAACTGCTGAAGCAGATATATATTTCACTTGTGTAAGCAGACTCAATGCCAGGTAGCTCATTAGTACCAAGACAAAATACAGCAAAGACGTAAATGGTCTTAAGGTATGTGCAAAAGTCACACACCTTGTGTAAAGTCACATACAAAGAATAAGTCAAATTGTTCATCAGTATACATTTGCACTGTTTTAATTAAAAGATGAATTGTTCCTTCGACGGCCCTCTGCCCCAAAAGTTGGACATCCCTGGTTTGAACTGTAGATCACATGCTGTTGTCAGTTAAACTTTAAAAATACTTTTGTGACTAAATGTGATGCCAGGGGTCAAAACCCGTCGCTTGTCGCTTCCTAGATACTGAGCTAGAAGCTGAAATAGGCGAGAGGGGTCAACAATGTAGAATATTCTTCAATTCAGCAGTTGCCTGAGAATTTGCGATAACTTGCAAAATAGTAATCCGATTTTGATGCTGTTTGTTTTATTCCACACAGAATAGAGCTCTTTATTGCACAGCAAAATTGCAGAATAATCAAGTAATGGTTGCTGAGGACGTTAATGACATGAATATTCCGAAACTTTTAATTCAATTTTTTCACTCTATACCACTGAAAGATTCAAACGCACATAACTTCAGTTAGAAACAAATGTATTTTCATTCTGTAAAAAGTATTTTGAAGCAGATTAATTGTAGAATATGACTAAATAAAAAGGTCAGAAACCGAAATGTGACAGGTTTTGACCCCTGGCGTCACAAATTGTTAATATACCTTTGTCATATTGTCCAGTTTCTCAGACAGAGACAAAATGACAGACTGCTTTGAATCTGGAACCCTCATCTCGGGATTTTCAGCAACCTGAGCAGAAAGCTCCTGTACTGGAACCGGTTTAGTGTACCTAAAATGTAAACAAAAAGTTATTCTCACAACACAAGATATCAAAATAACTGCAACTAGGTAATGACAGAATACAGTGGTGGTTGTAAATGTTACAAAGAATGAGGAAAGAAGAATCAACAGGATAAAGAAAAGTCTGCATGTCTAAAGCTTGCATGTCTCTGGTTAAGACCCCTTCGTGATGATAAAGATGATGTTGCTGACACTGAGCGCCAGGGACATGTCCAATTTGTTCATGTTGCAGAGTTGCAATGCTAAGATGCAGCCAGTGCTGCTTGACATGACATGACCAGCATGCAGGTACAAATGACAATCTCTGTCACTCAGTCTGTATCCTCTACCTGTCTCAGTCAGTCTGTGTGACTGTGTAGATCTGTCTCTGTATAGGCACCTCTTCTCCCTATCCTTGTCTCCCTCTCTTCCCCTCACTTTCCCTTTCTCGCTCCTTCCCTTTCTCCCTCCATTCCGCTCTCCCTCCCTGTCTCTCTCTCTCTCTCTCACTCTAGATGCTGTTTTCATTTAACAAAAATCCAAACTAATTCCACTTCTCCACCCATCCATGCAGGGAAGTAAAGATGACTTCTCCAATTCCATCTTCAGTCAGCAGAACTGCCAGTTTCCATTAGCCAGCTGGGCATCACCCAAAAGTCGGCTTCATAGATTCCATTAATTATGGCAACAGGGAAGTTTACATAGCCGCTTTTCACAAGTATGCATGTGTACAACTATGCATGTATGAACATAGATACACCTAGTCGTTTTTAAGTAGCTTTCAAAGGGACTAAAACATGGTTAGCTGACACATCAAAAGGCCTGATAATCTAAACATGTTTCTTCTGCTGTCAGTGGTGGAAATTTTACGTTTTCAGCAGGATGCAACAGAAAACAGTGCACTCTGGTCACTGGATAATCTGGATAAAGAGGCTGTCATTAATCGGAAGCCAGTGCATGCACAACAGACACCTGTCTCAGTATGATCAGACAGTGCTATTTCCGGCTTTTTAAAGCCTTATAGGCAGTTCTTCATCAAATCAGCAATAGAGTTAAAAACCTTCGGACGAGTGTCAGTGGCAGAGTGCTTACAGACGCAAGTGCAAAGCTCCACCTGCACTCGATTCTTGACAGGAAAATCGAGCGAATGCAACACAGACAACGTTCAGCTAACAAGGCAGTGATCGCTTACTGAATTTCAATCCTAATGGAAGGTAAACCGGGTGGAATTGCTCACCTTGAGTGGACCAATGACTGATGGAAGGTTGAAGAAGCCTTCATTGACTTGCAATTGTACGTTAAGAAGAACAGTCCCTCAGGATAGCCCGAGATGCAGTCGTGGTTATGAAGTGTTAGTGACTTCACTTCTCTTAGCCTCAACATATACGAGGGCAGGTGGCCAGCCCTCTCCCTCGCTGCCTCAACTTCCAACTGATAGTGTACGATAAGTGTACCCATTATAGCCCATTTGGCTAGGGGCACAAGTGCACCAGAAACTTAGAAACAAATTTCTTCCCTGGCAGAGATAGGGAAACACACAAACACACATGCTAACACCCAAATGCACAAACACACATACAAACACCCAAATGCACAAGCACACATGTATACCAACACCCAAATGCACAAACACACATACAAACACCCAAATGCACAAACACACATACAGACACCCAAACGCATAAACACACATATAAGCACACATATAAACACCCAAATGCACAAACACGCATACAAACGCCCACTGCTACTGGCTTGTGGCACAACAAAATAGCTACCAAGCGCCCTACAGCGTACTTTCGATTCTCCTTTCCTTCTTTTCTGTCATTTTCTTCTTCAACTTCTTCTACTTGTCCTAATTTTACAATACCTACAACAACCACCAATTAACCTGTTTGTGTCCCCTTCTTTCTCTCTCCCTCCTCTCTTCTGTCAATCCCTTCTCCTTACATTTAATCCTTCCTTATGTCCCTCAGTTTCTTTAGACCAAACCCCTCTTACCTTGTTACCTGTAATTATTTACCCATACCCCCATTTTTTGATCTTCAGTCCTTCCCACTTCTTCTGTGTCTCTCCATGTGCATGTGTGTACTCTATGCTTCCTTCCTTCTGATTCGGTCTTTCCTTTCTTCCGATAACGTATTCAACTATTTCTCAACATATATCTCTTCTCTCTAACTGCAATTAGTTTACACTCACTAATTCATTCACGCCAAAAAAATCTTTGATTAGTCCACAATGCAACAACGTCGGCATCTGTTTCTGCCTAAGTCCTCGTCTCGTTAGATTTATCATCTGACAAAATTAATGGTGTCTTATGAACATTCAATTCCCTTCTTGGTTGCATGCTTTCTGTTCTTTAAAAGGTTCTGCGTTCCTTGCATGATTTACTATTTTCTGCCTATGGCTCCCAGTTCCATGTACGATTTCAAACTCTTTGCAAAGCATTTTGTTGTTTGTGTAGGTCTGTTCCATAGTTGTTAAAAACGGTCAAATCAAAATAAAAAACGGAAAAAAACGTCGTTTTATTGAAAAAATAAAAAAACGGAAAAAAACGAGAAAAAAACGGAAAGGAAAATAAATAATTTGACTTTGCTACATCTTTTACTGCATTTTAAAATTAAAAACCTTGTTTACACAATTTAATTTTAATCAGCAAATAACATAACCTTATTAGTAAACACCAAGTAGGCTAACAGTAGCCTAATCTACAACAATTATTTCTTTCTCATAAGTTTGGTTTAAAAAGAAATTGAGAAATTAAAAATTTTGAAATCTTTTCAAATTTAAATTGTATACACAAGTCCACATAAATCCATGCTGACATAAGCAATTAAAAACTAAACTTTGTAAGTATATTCCTTAATTAAAAATTGTAGGTCTACTAACAATTCTGACTTATATAAGAACTTGATATGAAGTAATATCCGTCAGTTTATCAGTCAATCAGAGATTACTGAGTACAATAACAACTTAGAAATTCAAATAACTTTTATAAATTTTATTTCCGGTACTGTGCTGTGTATTATTTCTCAAATAATGACACTAAATACTGGCGTAAATTAGATGAATCCTTGAAAGGACGGAGACAACGTAAGGGATATCAGACAAAAAAATGAAATTTCAAATAGTAACAGACTCATAAAAAATATAAAAAACGGAAAAAAACGTGACAAGAAATAAAAAACGAAAAAAACGACGTTTTTTGGAAACGAATAAAAAACGAAAAAAACGTTTTTTACAACTATGGTCTGTTCTTAAGAACCATTTCTACCCTATATAGATGCATTATGCTCAAAAGTTATTCTTTTTTTGCATGACTAACCCTGCAGTGGGTGGGCCAATGGGCTCTTAGCCTAGGGTTCATGATCTTGGCATCAGTCAAGCCTTTATGTAAAGCTGCATTACTTACAACTGATGGCAAGCTTCACAATAAAATTCAAATATCACTATGGAGGAAAACGTCTACAAGTATTTATGCATTAGCAATTGTTGCTCCATTTTCACACATAGGTTCGAGTTCTTTTGAGATTGGCCAAATGCAGGGGATCAGATGAAGTACAAATGAAGAAACCACAAATCAAACCAACATTTGTGACAATTCTGGCATAAATGGTGACAGGCATTCTTTCTCACAACAAAAGACGCACGTTGAGGACTATCGTTCCTCAAAGTGCAACTCCACTGTATGGCTGACACCTATTTTTCCGCTCAAATGCAAGGCAATTATTCAACCACCCTACGTCTGTTGTACATTTGATCTGCACCTCCAGGGTCATGCTCCCATGGTACTAACAGTGCTGCAGACTAGTTTATGTGCCTGTCATTAACCATTGTTGTGAGCGGTGCTAAAAGTCTTCTACTTCATCGTCACCATTCTCAATGTCATTAAATGTTCAAAATTCATTACATTATTATCCCAGTAGTAACACGGTGCTTACAAATGCAACATTTCTGGCTTTTATAAATGTGCTTGAGTTAAAAACTTTTGATAATAATAGTCATGGACAATGCAATCTTCTATAAAATACAACTGTGTGGCTGTTGATGGGTATTTCATGTATTTCAGGCTGAAGATCCTGCAACCCTGGGCAGAAACACCAAGTGAGGATGCCAGACGACATATAATAAAAGTACAAGTATCATACTCGATCCATGTTGACTGAAATAAATTAACATTAGACCATTACGACCATCCAGATACCTTCCTGTCATAAAGAGTCAGCCCTCAAAAGTTTTATTCATGCACAAACAGACTCTGAATGTAATGTAAATGAATCAGACAGGCTGCTCAGACAGGTCAACCACCTTGTCATATCCATTTAATAAGTTACACAGGTCGCTGAAACAAATTATCTAGTTGGTTGGCTAGACAAAGCTATTTGGGTTATTCAAGCCCTGTTTGCTGCTGATCCTAATTTAATCAGCATGCCAAACAAAGCACCAGGAAAATTAAACACACAGCTGTCTCCAATTATTTTCTGGACAGCTATTCACCTTGTCTTGGTCAACCGCTCACTGACTGACTGTGAAACCACGGAGACAAAGTGGTTTAACTCCTAAGAACCCGAAGGCAATTTCTTTTTGTTATTCCAATTATGTTAGCTGTCAGACCAAGTTCAGGGGCCTCAAGTGAGTGGTTTGTATGGGCAACACACACTCTGTCATGGTGCAAGACAAAGGAAGGCACTTCTTCCAGCAAGGTAAGCACTTGAAAGTGCTATCCAATCCAAGTACAGTAGTTGCTTCTGGAGAGCAAACAGACTCAGTCTCAAACACCCAACTGCGTGAATAACAACTGGCAGGCATAAAGCACAAAAATGTGTGCAGTAATATACATGAAACGAATAAATTATGCTGATAATTATTTTATCAAATGTGCAACTTAAAAATGTGGCAATCAATTAACATGGCTCAAGTGTTTAAACCAAACTACACTGTATCACCAGCACCACCCGAGGACTATGCAAGCATGCATGTATGATGTATCTAATCATTTATAGCACGGTTAAAACCTCTCAAAGGCACTGATACATAGCTGTGCATCGGCTAAAATCAATCAAAGGCGCTGAAGCATAACTGCCTTTCAGCTTCATTGAGAGCTTGTGGTCATGCAAAACATGAAACCACCTATAGCATGAGCTTAGCCATTCTAGCAAATTTAAAACTTAGATTTCTTGTTCCCCAAACATATCAGTTATTTAAAAAAAATTAATTTCAACATTGTACAAGTTTTAATCACTATTTTCCTCTACCTCATTTCTTCAAATCTTCATCCCAAGAGTTCTCAGGGTTGGCAGCAGAATGAGCTATCCTAACTAACAGCTTACTATTAGGCACATCGTCAGATTTTAATTTAGCCCAACACTTTGTCATGTCCTCTAACAGCATGAATGACCACAGTAGGCTGTCTTGTAACTGGCATTCTTAATTACACACCAAGTCTTACCATATGACCCAAAGGGTTCTAAATTTTTAAGTTTACAAATGTCACAGAAACATTTCCTCTGCCAATCTTTGAAGTACTTCCTATTTAACCTTTTTGTCCACTTACTGTCATCATTTCATTTAAAAACTCGCAAATTAAGGGGGCCCGAAAATGTCAGAAAATTAACATGAACAAGACACCCCTAATAATAATAGGCCTATTTCAATTAAATTTTCTCATTTATCAGAAAAAGTCAAATGGTACAAACTTAATTTTCTGCGACTTTTTTACATTTTAGGAGCCCCTATTAATTGGGAGGCCCAAAATCTCACAGTAAAATCTGTGATATTTTAGGGCCCCCTATTGTTTGGGCCCGAAAGTGTCACAGAAAATTAACATGAACAAGATCCCCTAATAATAATGTTATGGTTTCAATTTAATCGTCTCTTTTGTCAAAAATAAAAGTCAAATGGTGCCAAGTTGAAATAATTTGACTTTTAGTTTTTGACATAATATTATATGTTGTCGCAAAAGATAACATTCGGTGCAGAAATTATTACCATTTTTGCACCCAGATATAGTTATACTTTGCTAAACTTTGCTTAAATTTTAAGTGAGAAATTTTACATCTTCAATAGGCCTTGTGTCCGCGATCTATGCCTAGAAAAATAAGGATCTATGCTCCAAAAACTTTCAAAACCACTGTTGAACGCGACTGTGTACGGTAGGCTACCTTTGTTAATTATTTTATATTATTTCCTTCAGATTTTCAAGGTTTTCATTTTTAGGGTTTATTATTTAGTACACATATGTATGTATATATATTTATAATGATTGGCAATGAAAAACAATTTGACTTGTGTCATGGGGGCCCATATAGTTCACTCTGCACAGGGCCCGCAATATGCTAGGGCCGGCGCTGGTCCACTTACTGTCATCATTTCATTTAAAAACTTGCAATTATTTAGCAAATAATTTTTTTAATGTCCATGATTCACAGTACCATATATTTACCAGACATGGTAATGAATCACTCTGAACTTTATGCTGTAATGTGCTTTTAAAAAGTTTAACCTGACTTTTCAGTATGTTACCTGCTTGACACATTCTTCTGTTAAGACTTAAACACACTTTAGATAATAAAATTGGCCTAGGAACTTAAAATTCAGTCACAGTTTTTATCTTATTATCTTCTACAAACAAATGAACACTGTCTTCATCTTTCACCGTTTTCATATTATCTAAACACCACGGCTAGGTTAAAAACATTACCATCAGTCTAAAGTGTGCTTGAGACGATCTCAAAAGGCTACTACGCAAGCATCCAGATATGCACACACAATCACACATACATACATAGCATCACAGTAACATTTAACGGTCGTTGCAGGTAGGTGTCGAATGGTTGTAACTTTAGCTCCTACCATGATAAACTTAAAATGCTTTAAATGCACGGGAGGGGGGATAGTAAAGGATAACACTATTGCCTGAAGGGCTCACGGACACGGTTCGATTCCCGCAAGGCCCCCTGGGTTTAGCTCATGCTTTCATTCCCTAGGTGGCAGCAAAAGTACAACGACCTTGTGCCTTGCATGGCTGCAACTTTGTTGATTTGTTGATTTATGTCTTCTGTAATTTGTGTTCTTGTGAATTGTTTAATCGTCATAACATGTACATGTACACTGTTGTACAGTGCAGTGCATTTGTCAGGCGCTTCGCATTTGGACAACCCTTCTGACTAGACGCAGCGCTCGTGAATAAGCTGGTGCCCTGCGCTTGGCTTTCGAGTGGCGCTTTAGAAGTTTGGAGATTACGATTACGATTACGAAGAATAAATATTATTATTATTATTATTATTCAATTGCAGTTTAGAGCAGTGCAGAACTAGTTTTAAAAATGCAGAACTACCTTTAAAAAATACAGGTCGACCTGGCCTTTAATTCGCCAGATGGCATTGGTAAAATGAGCAGTAGGACATGATGGGCACCTTGCATGGCTGCCAAACAGTTAAATTCGACTCCTGTAATAACTTCCGATCATCCGTTCATACTATGAATTGTAATCATACTGTGGCGTGTCAGTTTGAAATAATAAAACGAAGATTATTATCTTTAGAACTGCTTACACTGCCAATAAAAAGACAATAAGCACACATTCTATTGTTGATATTATAAATGGTTAACAGTAAACATTCCCATACGAAGGTGGTCTTACATTCCAAGTGAAGTTCCATTCCAACAGATGTCGTAATTTCCAGCTGACAGTTTCTCGGAGCTGCAGAGGGTGTCTGGCAGCTTCTCATAGAATCCCCGGCTGTCTGCTAGATTCTTAACGAACATCTCAATCTTGCGGTGGAGTTTGACCTCTGAAACACGTGTGGTCGGCTGACTCTGAGCGCGGTGACTGGCATTCAAAGAACGAGGAGCAGTCGATACATTGGAAGAAACTCGCACAAGTGAACCACATCTTGGAACAACCTTAAGCATAAAACAGTTCTTGAATCAACTACAAATTTAAAAACTCTTAACAATTGTAAGCAACTCCTTCTTTCTATCTTTGTTCCAGAGGTTAAAAATTTCAGGAGATCTGAAATTAAATCTGTAACAGCAAGAACTTGTAAATATATGGCAGAACAAGAGTTGCCTATGGCAAAGTGTTTCCAAATGCATTTGCTATACAATGTGTGCAGATAAAAAGAGGATGAAGACAATTAGTTCTTGCACAAATACTAATTATTATTATTATATTTTATAATAATAATTATAATGATAGTAATGATAATATTCACAACAATAATAACAACAACAACAATAATAATAATATTATTTTCCCCCATATTTATATACTTCATGAGCAATGGAGTTCCACACTGGTTTGACAAATCCAGCTTTGCTAAGACTCAGTGTAGGGTTGTTTCTATATATATCCATTTAAAACAGCTTTAAAATGCATTGGAATTTCAGTTGTTACAAATTAAATTGTGACCAAATTTGGACGATTAGATTAGCCATAGACCAACAGTGTTTGCAGGTGCCTGAGAGGGGGAGCCACTTGTGGACAGATACAGAAGTGGTATTAGAGCCACTTGTGGACAGATCTATACAGAAGTGGTATTAGATATGGTAAGTGTTGCCAACAATTCTGATGACCTTTTTTAGTGCAGAGATTTGGTCAAGAGATGTGTTGAACTTTTATTGCTTAGCATGGTTTGTTTTTAAGAGCAGTTTGTCCTCACAGGTAAATACCTTCTATCTTGGGTAAATGACTTCCCTTCCCCTTTCCTCACCTGGAAAAATTAAGTGGAAAACTGTTTTGCACTTTAAGGGGCCGTCCATAAATGACGTCACGCACCTAGGGGGGAGGGGGTCGGAAATTTGTGACGAAGTGTGACATGGGGGTGGGGGGTCTGAGAAGCGTGACGTCACACCAGGTCTATGTTATTAAATTTAACAATTAACATCAATTTAAGTTTATTAATGACAGCACTAATTTTGAGGATTAAGTTTTAATTATTTTTTTAATTATTTTAATGAGTATACGGGCACCACTATTAATAATTTTCTAATAATTATTATTTCAATATTTGGTCACCATTAGATGTTAAAATATTCATTCTTTCCCTATTTGTTCCATGAAGGAGCATTTTGCTTCACCATGGAAATTTGGTTTTATGGGGAGGGTCAGAGCTTTGTGACGTCATTTTCAGAGGGGGTGTTACTTTCTGTGACGAAGTGTGACGAGGGGGGGGGGGGTAAAAATCGGCCAAAATTGCGTGACGTCATTTATGGACGGCCCCTAAGGTCAAAAGTGGAAGTAGCCTCTCTACTGCACTTTTTGAGTGGGGACATGTCCTCTATGCCTCAACAGTGGTCCAACACCTATGGCATCAACTGGTCACAATACAACAGCCTTTCTTTGTAAAATAGTGGCCCATGATGGTTTGGTACAGCTGCAGTATCCCATCTTCCTGCTTTTTTCTTTTTTCTCATCCATCAGGTGTGTGCCGACGATGAGGTCTTTACAAGATGGCTCCATTTCTTTCTGTCACTGATAGTGTTCCGGACCGTTCTCATGTCCAAGTCTCTTTCTGCAATATTTTCCCTCACGTTTTCGATCCATGTCTTTGTTTTGTTTGTCTTCCTCAACTACGCGTTCCCTCCATGTGACAATATAATGCCTTGCTGGTAATCTTTATCGTCCATTCTTACTAAATGATCGAACCATATCAGTCTTCTTTTTTGATCTTGTCTACCAGTGTTTCCCTCTGCTCCAGCTCCTTCTGGATTACCCCATTACAAATAATAACAGATAGTAAATAAATACAGTTACATAAAAAATTAAAAACAAAAAAACGTGAAAAGAAATAAAAACGAAAAAAACGACGTTTTTTGTAAAATAATATAAAACAAAAAAACGTTTTTTACATTATGCCTCGATGTACATCCAGGCTAAACAGCAGTGAGCACTGTAGAGCTTGCCATATGTACAGGAGTTACCAGTTCATTGGTTAGCATTGTTTAGGTCGGAAGTGCATTTCGATGTGTCACAATCAGAACCCCACTGCAATGCACTTAACCAGTACCATAGAGGTCTTTGCACAGGTGACGTAACATAATCGCTCAAATTT
Organism: Aporrectodea caliginosa; assembly: GCA_020284085.1. NCBI lineage: Eukaryota > Metazoa > Annelida > Clitellata > Crassiclitellata > Lumbricidae > Aporrectodea > Aporrectodea caliginosa. Next base: position 592,928 of record JACEVL010001071.1, read on the forward strand.
TATTACATGTCTCTTTCAACAATAGTCTTCAACGCATGATCACGGCTGAAGATATTTTGGCTGAAGCACTAACAAAACCGAGCAAACTGGGTCTGTAATTCGATGATCATGGGTTTGAACTCGCTGAATGGCCTCCATACAATGTCTCACACCTCTGATTCAGACTGACCTTGTATGCAAAAATAAAACAAGTCAAAACCAGTAACCTTATATGGCTTGACAATGAATCATCTATTTCAGCTGGGATACAACAGGTGTGAAGAAAAGATGCATAAAAGATCTGTCACCAATTTAGCCATATGAGAGGTATAATACTGAATTTTGCCATCAGCCTACCATCATCTTCTAACAACCGTGCTCTCCATTAGACTGCAAGAGTCAATTAAAGACAATGATTTATTGTACAGCCGTCACTTGGAAACTGGAAGCTTACACAGCACTGCTCAAAACACACATTCATACATATGAAACTACTAAAAAAAAACTCGTCATTTTTGCTGCAACAAAAATGCCTAGCTAAATTTACATTTTAAAAACCATCCCTTAAAATCAGATGCTCTTTTTGCCAACAACATTATTTAGTCAGTTCTTTCAACTGAAGAAACTAAACAGCTGTTAAAAGCTTTTGAATTAATAGAAAAAGTGTCTTTATTCAACACTTTTACTGTGACTCCTTCAAAATTTGATCAACTTGATCCAGATACTCAAATGGGAATGGCGCATAACACCAACATCAAAGTTTTTAACAAAACTAGCCATGGATATTGACAAATCAAAGGTGTCGTTTATTAGTACTGTTAATTTTTCACTTTTGAGAGTAGCAATAATCCTCTGCTTTGGGGAACCCTAACACTGAAAGTGCAAAGAAAAGTTCACATCTGATGAAAATCATCACCAACTCAGTGTATTTAAATATCCATACCACACATGCATATGCACAGATCCCTTAGTTTAAATAACATAAACCCCATTTCATATCTTCACCATCTGTTGTCAGGATGTTACTGAACACTAGTCAAATTGATTTTTTGCACAACACTCATTTATTCTATATCTTCTTGTCTAAGTTCATACCTTTTCATTTGGGATGCATGACTAAACCATTGATTGCAATGAATTAAAAATCTCAGAGACACTGTTTAAAAACTAACGCACTTCCACTGGACTAACTCGGTGCTAGTTAATAATGAACCATTCCCAAAGAGACTATTTGCACCATGCACACATGGTAAAACCATAATCACACTGAAGATTATCTGTTGCCACACATGGCAAAATCTCGTACAATGAAAGACCAGCTGCCAGGCCCAAAAATCTTATTACAAGGATCAAATTCAAATTGAACGTTGGCTTAGAGCAGCAGCAGTAGCAGCAGCAGCACAAACAGAGCCAACTGGAGGACCAGAGTTTATCCAACAGTGATGACCCACACCGGAACTGTTTGACCAACACGACAAGACCTTGCAAATGGTAGCCATCTGTACATGGCCAACTGCGCACTTCCGATATCGACTGAGTTATAATAATCGAAAGAACCAACTTCTCCAGGGCTGTGCTGGGCAAACGCGTGTCATATAACTAAACAAACACTTACTGTTTGACCGACAAAGCCAAATAACAAACAACACAAACCCTAGTCGACTGCACTCCGCAAAAATAATAATAGTCCTATAATAATTGGCTAACTTAGCTAACAGCATGATAAAGTAATTATATTATGCAGAAACAAATTATTATATAAGCATCATAATTATAATTAACTACAATTCTATATATACAGGAAATGATACTTAATTGCAATTGTTACTTTTTTACAGACCATTTATCCATTTATATGTATGATTTACACACACACTCACAGATACAGACCTACACTCAAGTAAGTTGTCAGCCAGGTACGTTGATCATATACTGGTTCTCTGTCAGCCAGCACACAAGCCAGCTAAGCCAGAATGAATTGCAAAGCAAACAAAATATAAAAAGTGGTTCCATAAAGAAGTTAGGTCTGCTAGTTGCATGTTTTCGAGGGTTGTGTTGATTTAGGTAAAATTAATAATAAGAGCACAAACGTCTAAGCGCTACTTCAAAGCTATATGCCGCACACCAGCCTATTCACGAGCGCTAGGTCAAGTCAGAGGGGTTGTCAAAAGATACGAAAACGAAGAACAAAAATCCTGAATGAATGAAAAAAATCAGTTGCCAGAAGATCAAAGAGAGAAGGATATAGGTTTGCTGCGCTTAGTAGGTGAACAGTAACAATTGACAGTATGGCTACTTATGGTGGTGTTTGTTAGTACTTGTTTCTATATAACATTCGTGGGATTAAGGAACCTGATTGGGGCAGATGATGGTGACTGAAGCAGTGGGATTAGCATAGGAATGTGTGGAAAATTTGCAGAATTCAGAGGGCAGATCATTCAAGAATCAAGGTACAGCATGTTATATGGATCACCTAGAGAACTTAAGATGAATAGTAACTAGGATGGACAACAGTGAAGTACGAGGGCTATCGGGGAGATTGCAGGGTACAGAATTTGCAGAGACTTGGGCTGGGAGTATTGCAGAAAGTATTAGGTAAGAGAGAAACTTTGAAATGAATGTGTCCAGAGATTTCAAAAGAGGAAGAGGGAATATAAAATGAGAAGTTAGATATGCACAATACGGCCTCTGACAGACAAGACAGACAGACATACAGACAGACACATACAGACTAACAGACAGACAGACAGAGACAGAAAGACAGACAGACATACATACACACAGACAGACAGAGCAAGACACTAGTTACGTGTACCAACCAAAAAGAAACATAATTAAAGCCATATGAGAACAATAATTGGGTGGGGATAGACAGGCAATCTTTACAAATCCAATTTTATCTGAAAATGAGAATTTTTTCAGCACGAAATTGGCCGTTATCACTTCTCCACCGTGGTACCAAACAGCAAGAGCTAAGACTGCAATACTCTGAATTACTTTCTCTCCGATATCAATGTATGATTATCACGGCAGCCACTGAAAGAGAAAGGCTATCATGCATAGAAGGATTGATTGAAAACAGGATTTGTAATGTCATTCATATATTCTTTGGTGCAATGAAATTCAATACACTAGTAGCAATACTAACTTTCATACTAACTTAATAATACTAGTAACAACAAAAAACAAAAAAAAACAAAAAAAGTAACAACAATAATAACAATTACATTACACATAGTATTTAAAATATCTCAAGGAATCATTACTGAATAGTCCATACTGCGAGTGGCACTTCATAAATGTTCAGATACAATACAATACAAAATACAATTACATTGGTTAAGATAAACAATAACAATCCAATAATAATAATAATAATAATAATAATAAAAATAATAAAAATAATAATAATAATAAGAAAAATAATGATAATAAAATAATAATATTAATAATACTGCTAATAATAATAATAATAATAATATAATAATAAAAAATAGAAATAGCATTAGTAAAGAAACAACAATTCTGACTACTCACCTGTGAATGGTATTTCTGTGTGCTTGCGATGGTGAGCATAATACTGTCGGAGATTCTGGAATGGAAGAGAGTCATGACGTCCTGGAGATCAAACGAACCTCTCATGCTAAGCACCAGCTTTTCCACGGCCTCCACAAAGAGGTTCCAGTGCGGGTTAAGCTCGACGACTTGCGCCAGACAGCCATGAGCGACGTTCATGCAGAAGTTACGACACGGTCGGACGTCCGAATGGCCATCACAGTACGAGCAGTAGAGCAGGCGAGTGAGTCCACGTGAGCACTGATGCTCAAAGTGCAAGTGATCGGTCGTGTTGATGACTTCGATCGCAAGCTCGAAGGCGTCCAGCAGCGATCGTGCGACACCGAGCGATCGAATAAGATCTTGGGTCAGCTGACGGATCGTTTCGGAAAACGGGGCTGGGATTAGATCTTTCCGAGCGCTCTTCAGACATGATCTTTGATCGTCCGGAACAAGGTTTCCGTCGGATTCGTTAATCGTGTAAATGTAAACGGCAGAGAAAAGAGAGTCGAAGAATCCCGTCACACTGTCCCTGATATCGTCTGCGCTGTGCTGCATGAAGCTACGGAGGTCATCGAAAAACTTGCTGACGAGAATATCGGTTTCGGTGGATGGAATTTTGTACGCCTGTGACAGCATTAATCTCGTGTCATTGTTAGATACCGCCGAGAGCAGCTTAAGAAATTCATCTGCAGAAAACATGAAATTCAAAACAATTTCACCAATATTTGTTTAGCATGACTTGTCATAATCTTCATCATCATCACCATTACCAAGATCATCATCATCATCATCATCTCCTTCTTCTTTGTCACCACCAGCATTAGTGTCAGTTCTAGTGATTTACATGTGAATATGCTTAGCATACGTTTGTGTCATGGATCCCAGTGACGCCTCATTAACATGTGAGATGTATTAGCATGTGGAACAGGCACTTGATGTGTAACACTACATATTGCTCACAAACTTAGTCACACAGAATCTACCAGAAGTCCATAGCCGAAATGTGCTGTAGGCATATGGGTATTTTCTCTTCCTTTAGACTGCATACATTGGTAAAGATGTATCACACAACTTTGTCATTGTCACACTAAACAGATTAGTAACTAGTCATAGAGTTATATAAATATAGAGCCAATAAAAAATTTATTAACATAAACCAATGGCGAAGGGAAAGCGTCAACTTTCTGATAGTGTAGAAGAAACGCTAGCAGCAATAGAATGAGTTAATAGCAGAGAAACCCAGGCCAATGATTCAAAATATATTGGGTTTGCCAAATCTACTATTTTAACCAAGGAAGGCTGAAAAATGAATTTAGACTGAAAAGTTTTGTACAAAATATCAATTCTACAACTAGGCTTGAGCAGAAATGTGTGTGCTATTCTGCCAAGCCCAACAAAACCATGCATACAAGAGTTCACATACTAAAATATTTGGGCTTACTCTGGATGGGAAAAAAGTGCAACTTAGAGGCCCAATTCTGCAAGCCCAAAACACAAAATTTGGCAACTTAATAGTGGATTAATTGTTTCAAGCTAGCAAGGGCTTTATGCAAGGATTTATAAGTTGTCTCAAAAAGTGTCATGGCATAGCACAGGTAAACAATGGCTTTCACGAATGGATATCACATTTAACCACTTCAAAACTAGCATCATATATTTTGTAATCCAAAGCATGGTTCTGGAATGGCTAGTCTTCGCTGATGGTCTTATTTGTGGAAAAGATGATGCAAAGCGCAACTGCATTGAAGCACTGTATGTCCATATATAAGTGTTGGTAAATGTAATTTCCCTTTTATCTTAAGTTATCTGGACAAGCAATGGTTGAGGCAGTTGAAGAATTATTGAAGCAACAGTTTCGAAGGCCAAAGACACAAACGAGTACAAGGGTAGAATAGCAGTTTACTGGTAGTTTGGCACTCTTTCTTTGGGCTACTATTTCGGCTGCAGCACCTGCACTCTCATAAGCTCTGGCACCAAGAGACTCTGCCAAGGTGTCAGTGATAAAGCAGTTCCAGGTGAAACAAACACTTTTCCAGCCCCATAGAATAACAATAGTTAAAACGCGGTAAGGACACCTTTCAATGGACCTTGCAACACCGGCTGGCCGTTTTATTGCAGGAAAACCGGCCGTGACGAGACCACACCAGATGATGTCATTTATAAAGGCACGTCTTGCTATCCGGCCAGGTCCCAGGTGGCATGAAAGGCCGTGGGAGCCACTGTGTCATAGGGGCATACGTGTGGGGCACAAAGATCAACCCTGAGGCACAGGCCACTTGCTATATGGATGGCCATATCATCAAGTCTCAGTCCACAGGCAGTGATGAGCAGTTCCAGAAGCCAAACGCCCGAAAGCTGTGATGTAACTACTCCTAATTCTAGTTTGATGTTATATGGAGATTTATGGCCGATAGGTTCTTTTGGCAAGAGGACGATCCCTGGTCAAATGTTTGTGAGAGAGGGATCTTTCCAGGACAGAAGTATCCGATTCCACTTACCACTGTTCCAAGTGCCAGGGCCAGGACTGCAATCCTGGGGCACATTACCGTACAATAAGAGAGGATGTATGGATACAAAGATGCAGTACCTGTGGTTGAAACCAGAAGTGTTTAATGCCAGAAAGAACCAGCTTCAAATGACAAGACCCTTGTCCTAGATGTGCAGAGTGGCTTGGTCTCAGTTGCAATCAGTACAAGCAACATTGAGGATATTTACGAGGTCTCTGCACTTCATCTTATCAAACTGGATACAAAGTAAGTGATCTATGCATGTAAAGCAACTGGAAGAGTAGATGAGCTGAGGGAGTCCCTGAAAAGAATTATGGCATCATATTTAGTAAAAGCAGTCAGGTGGAAGAGACAGAATGAGAGTAGTTCTGAGCAGCGCATCTCCATAGCTGCCTCAAGAGCTCCAACCGCAGAAAAAGTAGCCCCGAGGAGAAAGGTATCACCATGGGGTCAGACTCTGAATGGTCTGTTATATGTGACCATATGGGTGGAGTTCAGGAAAGTGCTCAGAAACTGCTGTCAGCATCCTAGCTTGGCAGCGACTGTTCAATGCATCGGTGAACTCAGTTTGACCAGGACACTCACTCTGATGGAAGGGCCAGAAAGAGTCAGACAGCATGTACAGCAGCCTTACACCTCCCAGGAACACCAACACCACGCTGCATAAAGATCAGACTAGTTACATATATCTTCGTTTAATAGAACAGACTGAAAAACCAAAGCGAGTTACATGATATAAAGGCAATTATTGACAGCTGAATGTGAGCATATATCTAAAGTACTACTCTAAAGCTAAGAACAATGCACTCGCCTAAGCAGGAGCATTGCATCAAGTTGAAGAAGTTGTAGCCAATGTTTCAGCCTTCACCCATAGCTGACTTCCTGTGACGACCTTCTTAAGTACTTAAGTAATGGAAGTAGATTACAGTTTCTGCAGCAACACTTTGAAATCAATTAATCTTGATCTCTGCCATGGCAACCCACGATAAAGAGTAACGAGGTTTAGATGCCGTCTCGTGACAAATAGCCATAGCTATAATTTTAAGTTTACACGGGTCTATGCTTCATGATTCTCTTGTGCCTTTGATATAGTTTTCGAATAGTAAACGCTCCATTTGTCTACCAATAAAGTAAAATGAGAATGGAGGGTCTACTATTTGAACACAAAACCACTTGACATAGTACGTTGACTTTCATTGTAAAGCACTTCAGATGTGCGACAGGGATAGACAGAGAATTGACCTTGCCATAGATGTATATTCACAGAAAAGGGGCGTACAAATGAGTTGGCACTGGCTACCGAGATACCAGGCACATATTCAAACGAGATACCAGGCACATATTCAAACGAGAGACCAGGCACGTATTCAAACCTTGTGACTTTTGCAATCAAAGTCCGAGGCTGCAATTTCAACCTTGTGGTTGTCCAGGATAACATTTTTGGGATTGTGATTGTGCTGGGCAACAGTTTCAACTTTCTCATTGCCCAGAACAACTGTTTAAACTTAGTGATTACCGACAGTAATCAGTCACAAAACAGTCACAGCTTTTTAAGTATCGCGACTGTAAATGGTAAAAAAACTCATTGTGAAATATCACAATTTTTTTTTATTGCCTCTCCCACCAACTGCTCAATTCCAACGCCATTTCTGCCAGTCCTCAATGAATTTTACCCATTGTCCATTTAAATTTTTTTTAATCCAAGTGCTCATTTTGGATCTGTTAATTCTCAATGCTGTATCTTGGTTTCTCATTCTCAGTTCTTCATATCCAGTACCAGATTATAATTTACATGAACAATTTATAATTGTTAATTAATTTCTATTTTGACTATTTCCCAGTGTCTAATTCTAACTACAAAAATGAAAAAAATAAAACTGTCCAACTTTTTCACCCCCTTGGGCCCCTTGTAGCATCACTTTCATTCTCTGATAGTAGCAGATTTGCAAGAGGCATAATGAACATATATGGCCTTCTCTTAATTTGGTTAGTTGATATTTTTCCTAACCATTTTCTAATTACACCCTGGACTCCACTATTACTTGGTCCCCTCTCATTTCAAACTACGGATCTGCCACTATTGTGCACATACGTCCAGCCCAACACCAGATTTAAAACATTTGCACAGAACTTTTTATCTATGTAGGAAACTAACACAGGAAACAAGTCATGGAAGGACGGAATTTCATTTGATTTTGATGCAGTGGCGTAAATCATGGGGGATAGAGGGGACTGTCCCCAAAGTTTTGACTGGGGCCTATCTGTCCCCTCCCACAAAAGCAAAAATCCAGCCCCCCAAAATCTGTCCCCCAAAGTTATGTAGCCTACATATTTTTGCCTCTGTTTTGATGTCCTACAGTGTGCTCAGGAAAGTTAGACAGTGATGACAACAATTCCAAAACAACCACCAGGACAACCCAGACAACAAAGGCCAGGTCAAAGGTCAATGTCCCAGTCTGGATGAGAAGATCCCATTGATTGGCAGTCTGGATGCAGTGGCAGACGGCTAATTGAAATGTACCTGAAGCACCTTAGAGTAAGAGCGGAAGCAGCAGCAGCAGCAGCAGCAGCAGCAACAGCACCTGATGCCTAAAGGATGATGCGAGCACCACACAGGATGCTGAAAGACGCAGCCGTTGCATCACCTTTCTCCAACGGACAGACTGTAAACGAGTAAGATCGTCGAGCTGTGTCTGGTTGCTCAGAGTTCCATGATAGAAGTATACACATTGTGACTCATTATACTGAATCCCTCACTATGTCCGTGTGCATCCATGTTACACATTAGCTATCGCCATCTGACATCAGTTCCTGATGCCAGCCCTCTGGCGGCGATGCGTATGAATGAACATGCATACATGATTGTGCATGGTAGCAGGCCTATCTAATCTCTATTTAGTAGTTAGGTATTTTTGTTTTATATTGTGTATTGACTCAACAGTGTTGAGCAACTGTTTCAGTTTCGCTTTCCTTTCCTTGTTTTCCGGTTTTGGGTTCATTTAGTTTCTTTTCTGTTTTTTTTGCTTTAACTTTCACTTGGTCACTGCAAGTAGGTTTTCAATGAAAATCTTTTTTAAAGGCCACCATTAATTTTCTAATGTAATCTGTAGTTTGGTGTCCCTACTTAGCGGAATTCTTTATCCCTTTAGGGCCTCCTTTTTTGTAGCCATGTTGAAATTTATATGTAAACCTGATGATTTTTGTTTTTGTTTAATTGGTTGCAAAAATAAAAATGTTGATTGATTGATTGATTGATTGATTGATTGATTGATTGATTGATTGATTGATTGATTGATTGATTGATTGTATATTCATACATTTGTATAGCGCCTCTTCAAGGGGACTGCCAAGAGGCACAACCGAACTCCTGCATGGCCAAAAAATGCTGTTTTGAGTTTAATAAAAGCTATTTCAGTAAGAGTCACATGGAGTATATTAGATATACACATAATATAATACATACTTACATGTGTAATGTTTATGCATAACTGAATATGTGCTTATATAACACAGAGTTGTTTTGATTTCCTTTTCTGACGTGTTTCACTCAATAATGCATATCTTCTTAAATATTATAACCTTATGAAACTTCAGAAGTCGTTGTTTCCCAGGCACAGCTAGAGTACGATCACTGATTCCCCCACCTCAAGCCAGTCCTGGGCAGTGGGCAGATAAATAAGGAGATTTAGAGCAGTCATCCGGTCATAAACTCTTTTCACTAACGATAGCCCAGTGATAGGGTCTTCCTAGAGTACAGACATAGAACTGTGACAGTTTATGGAGGCAGGTGATTTGGGAAGAGCACCATGTCATGTCTGAGCCTCAGTCCCCTGCCCTAGCCCTGTCACCATCTGTTTACCCCATTTCAAGGTCCCCAGATAAGCAAGCTCCTGTTTCACATGTCTTCATAACTACGTTCTGACGTTAATTGTTACTATTTCTCTAGAACGAAGAATACACGTTTTTCAGTTAGGACTTTGGCAAACAGGAATTAGCATATATGCACAGAGACCTAAGCATACAGAGACACAGACGTACACACACCCTAAAGAAATCAAGGCACACAAAGTGAATATCAAGCAGTCATGCCCTTGATAAAAACAATACTCTTGACATAGTTATTCTCTTGACAAGACCATCCGGTGAGCCGCAGCGGCCCCAGCTCCCCCCTACCCCGCACCGGGCCGAGAAGATCCACAAAGCTACAGCTCTCGACATGCCACTTTGTTCGCAGTTTAACGTTCCAACCATTCAGCCAGAACAAACAAGACGGCAGATGCAAGGCAGAACCGATTTTGAAAGACAGCCACCTCATTGTCATCATCATCATCATCATCATCATCATCATCACTATCACCACCAACATCATCATCACCACCACCACCACCATCATCATCATCATCATCACCACCACCACCACCACCACCATCATCATCATCGTCATCACCACCACCACCATCATCATCATCATCATCTTCATCACCATCATCATCATCACCACCACCACCACCATCATCATCATCATCATCATCATCATCACCACCACCACCACCACCACCACCACCATCATCATCATCATCATCACCACCACCACCACCACCATCATCATCATCATCATCTTCATTACCATCATCATCACCACCACCACCACCACCACCACCACCACCACCACCACCACCATCATCATCATCATCATCACCACCACCACCACCACCATCATCATCATCATCTTCATCACCATCATCATCTACACTGATTTTTGTAATGATTATAATATCCTCATTGGACAAATCTGAAGTCTTGGATATTTCCACAATCCACACCTCTGAGAAGCACTTTCAGCACTTTTAACAGTTCTACAAGATGCCCTTTGACAAACGTACATGCATACAAACATACATGCATGTGTACATACAAGCATAAATGCATACATGATTCTGTATACATACTTACACACATATACATAAACATAAATACAAACACATACATATATTACACCTAATTAACTACATATTTACATACCCCGGGTACATACATACATGCATACATACAGACGTGAATACATGCATGCATGCATGCATACCTACATGCATGCATACATACAGTCATACACACATATATACATACAGCCAAGTATACATACTTACATACATACTATTCCTGGGCTTAAACTTGCGGAGGTAGTTAGAATAGTCAAGAAATGCACAGAAGCCAAAACAAAGCTGAAGAATAATCTTTAAATGCTGGAACAATACAGAGAGATCTATGTAAGCTGATTCCGATTATATATTAATATGCAAACTCCACAAAAATCACTAGATGCTCAATTGTTCATACAGACAGGAGAGACTTCCAAAGCAATTGGCATCAGCAATCATAATTAATCATCAACAATAATCTTCATGCAAACACTTTTAGAGTATTGCATCCACTTATTAGTACCACTATTGTTTCAACCATATTTCTGCATTACTGACTACTGCACCTGTATCCATTATACAGTACCATTCTCATAATGACCATTATAAGGTCATCACTTCTAACGCTAATTTTTGCGATTAAATTTACCTTAGTACGCATATCAGGAGCAACAGCACCGGATTTATGGTAAAGGGTGACTCTGTGAGGGATAATTCTCTGCGTTTTACTACCATCATAATCATTAGCAATGTGGTGTGATTCCCTGTGAGACCAATGAATTAAGATAGCTTAGATATCTTTCACCTGGTCAACACACTGCAGCACTGCACTTAAGCTCACTCCAGTTTACAGCTCTGCACTGCACGGCACACTACCTCCAGAGAGCAATTCTACACTCAGCATTATATCTAGTCATTTCCACAGCCTTCTAGAAGGTGTGAGTCCAATCTAATTGCAATATAATCTTTGGAGGCAGATGCAATCAAATCCAATCCACACTATTCAGAAGATCATCTTTATAGGCAATTGTAATCATATTCAATCCAATCTTACCATAAAATATGTAATCAATCCAATCCAATCTACCCATAAAATAATCTTTGGATGCACATTTAATTTAATCCATTCTAATCTCAATATAATCTTTGGAGGCATATAATAATCTAATTCGATCCAAACATACTGACTTTCGCAGTACAATAGTATGAACATCTGTAGCACAATAGCACGAACTATATCCTGAAAATTAACGTCCCAACAGACTGATGAAAATCTTACAGGTGACATATGGATCAATCCTCACGTCCCAAGGGCCATAAATGAACCACACAGATATTTGTTTACAATAGGCTGTGCATTGACATCCCACCTTTCTTGAGTTATCAGCATTTATAGTCAGAAGTGCTCTTAGTAGCGGCCAGATGGGACTTTCTCTCGTCCCCTAAAAATATAATTTATTGCCCCTGTGATCACTGAACATGCCAGAGGTTGACTGTATGTTATGGCTAGTTGTTATGGCTAATCTTACCCACTATTATGTTAGGTTAATTGGTATATACTAAAAATGCCATGGCTATATTATACAATGTATCAATAGAAACTTTTGAATTATATGGCAGTTAAAAGCTCAGAAGTCATCATCACAGATGAAGTGGCAAGATTAATTGATTCATTAATAGCTGATGATAAGGACGAAGAGACAGCAAATAGCCCTACTTTTATAGAGTTCAGAGTTCATGACAAGAAGATCCTTCAAGTGTTGACTTGTGGATGCAATGATGTCCCGCATATCCTCCATGGCTGCCTCGTGCAGACGTCGCTCCATCAGACGCGTACAGCACGTCTTGTGCTGGTCAAACATCCGACAGACTTCCAGGTCATCGTCTGCAAGAGCAAAGGTCAATCGTCAAGGTCAAATATTATGCCAGAGTGGAAGTAAACTTTGGTTAAAGTTAAGATGTTGAATCCAATGTGAAATTAAATAGATGTACTTCGTATGTTTGAGGGAGAGTTTTCAAACAAACTAATCAGATGATGAAGTTGATGTTAACAATGATTACAGTTCTAAAACAATCATGATGATCATGAGTATGATTACAAAACTGATAACATGACAGAGGCGTAATGAAGGGTTTCAGCACCCAGGGGCAAGAGCCGATACCTGCACCCCTTTTTAATTTTCTTGTTGACTTTTAATCGTTCTTGTCATAGCACTGTGTACCACTGAAAGCCAATTTTGCGCCCCCTTGTGCTGCGCCCGGGGACAATTGCCACCTCTGCACCCCCCCTTCATTACACCACTGGAACATGATACAGTAAAAATTTTTAAGATGTGGTTCACTACGTTCTCAACACTACAGATGCAGAGGAGTTGACTAATTAACCTTTTGTCACTGGGCATCAATGCAAGCAATTTTCCTGCAACTAATTCAAACAGCAAAGAACTGAAAACGCATTTTCATAATTGGGTTCTTCGACAAATCAGACGATGAATGTTAACACGTTTCTAATGAATCCCTCTGAGTACATATAGATGCACGCAAAATGACCTCTAGTCATTTCCTCTGCACCCAATCTCCCTCAACCTCCAACACCACCCTCCTCCTCCGCTAGAAAACCCATTATATCAACTCGGGGTGAACACGGTAAGAAAGGGTTAGCAAGTGTGGGAACCAGGTAAGTGAATCCATGCCTTAAAGCACATTAGCAACAGCACCAGCACAATACTAGCAGCAGTAGCACCAGCAGCACTTGCCGCAGCATTAGTAGTCTAGCACCAGCAGTTGATTTATTGCTTTGTTCTTGGAATTGTGTTCTTCTGAAAGGATTTTTCTAGTATCAGAATCAATCACCAGATGTGAGCGAAAGGTCGGCGGCAGTTCAAAGAAGCACCTGTTCTCAGGTGTTACTCAGGTGATCTGAAGCATTGGCTGCAAATTCCTTCTATTAATTTACTTAATCCAGACAGAATCCACCGACTCTGACTTCACATGAACTGACAAGTTATGACCTTCCTGACCTCTCCATCATCACCTACTTCATCTGCAGCAGCCAAAGCAGAAGTATCAACACAGTCATCATCATTAGGGGCCGTCCATAAAGTACGTCACGCTATTTTTGACCATTTTTACCCCCTCCCCCTGTCACAAACTGTCACAAAACTCGGACCCCCCCCCCTAAAGTACGTCACACTTTCAACATAGAAATAATAATACTTCCGAAAGCAAGGCTAATACATAAACAAGGCTTCGCAACAGCATTATTACTAGCGCTCCTAGCGAGAGGAATCGTGAAAACACATTCAGGAGATATGCATTTCATGCTATTTTGACATAAAACTAATTAAAATGTTTCAGAAAATTTTTGAAAATTATTTTTAAAGCTATGAAATTCTACTAAAAAAATAAAACATAAATTATAAATAAAATAAAAATAAATGAATGTGTGACGTCACACATGGCCTGACCCCCCCCTCCCCCTGTCACAAACTGTCACACTTTCTTAAACCCCCTCCCCTGGAGCGTGACGTACTTTATGGACGGCCCCTTATAGTCACCATTATCACTATTGAAATCGACATCATATTGGCATTACGAATAATCTCATTACATCTTTATCATCATCGTCATCATCATCATCGTCATTGTCATCATCATCATCAATTCATCATCATCATCACAATCACCATCATCATCATAATCATCATCATCCATCACCTATGGAAGTTAACATATTGCTTCCTTTGCTCTTTCTATGATTAATGCTCAATTCCCTATTAACGTAACCTAATTTCCTTTTACTCCTAATTCTCCTTTCTTGCCTCCTTATAAGTAAGTAATTGATAGCCTTTCTTGTTAATGACCTATTATAATAATAGGTTCTTTCTTGTTAATGACCTATTATAATAATAGGTTAATCCAATCTGAGGTAAAAAGAAAACATCCATAATACCAAAGTATTAACAGAAAAGTGATCCATCCATGTTTGGGGCAACTAATTTATGTCCCCCCTCAATTACTAAACCACTAATTGCCTGTCTAGTTACTGGACTAATTCCTACATAATTATCTGCCTGCATTTCTTATTCACCATCAGTGACCTTTCACCTTTAGAGTGAGGACAGGCACAGGGTTGAACAGCAACCACTTGACTCTGTTAACCCTGTTAACCCCAGTACAAAACCTGCTCAGCAAACCGTGGCGTTCAATGATTACTCATTTTGTCCAAGGCAGTTGCTCAGTAGGGGGACAACTGGTCTGTACCACCTGGTTCAGGTAACAGGTCCACCAAAGGTATTTCGTTCACCTGCACCACCACCGTGGAGTCAGACTTCATTGTTGTCTAGTTTTCAACAGGTAGGCTGGACTCAGCTATAACACCTCCTAAATAAATCCTCACCAGGGACTCCATTAATCACTAAATGAAAGTGGTCCAGGTAGAGCCCAGGACTTAAACCAATCATGACAGGAATTTGGGGAATCAATCACTAATTAGGCCCACACAACCTGTGCACCTTGAAAACCACGTATCCAGGTGGGGACCCATTTATAGAAGTTGCACCCAGTAGGAACCACTGTACCACTAAATTACACCCTGGGACATCTTAAGAGAAAGCATCATAATAATATAGTACCTACCAACCTACCCATTAATGCCAACAGAAACCATCACTCTCTCTGTCTGGGCTCAACTATGTCTGTCTCTATCTCTGTCCGTCTCTTACAGGGTTTTAGAAGCATAGACAGGCAATTAATTAGAGGGATACAGGTACTACACTATGTATTAATTGTAGTACTTACCCTACTACAATTGATATTGTAATTGATACTGACCAGGGGTTCCACTGTGTTAGAGATCCTAAACTAAAAGCCAACTTACAATAAAAAATAAAATAAACTGAACATAGATACATTAGCACATAATTTATGATATTCAACTAGAGGATGTCACACTGTCTTACAGTGTCAGCCACATATCACTAGTGAGTGACAACCATACTGGATGGGGGCAGTCATTTTCTTCTGTTGGTTTTGGACCTACAGTTTCGTATTGCTGCAGTATACACTCAACTGTTATCAAGTGTTTAGAGTCAATTTGCAGCCAAGTTTCTGCCTCAGGGTAAAATCCCGGATATTTGCCATTGGCAGTAACTGTTCAGACAACATTCAGGCCACTTCCACCACTTACACTTAAAAGTCCTGTCAACGTCCGTTATGATGTCTCGTCTCACTCATGATACTCATGTATCTAGCACTTGACAGCCACTCGTCCATATCCTCATCCATTTGTACAAAGCCGAATCCCGAGTTACAGACGAATGCCTCCAACAAGGAAATCACGGATTCCGTTTTCTGCATTGGCAATCCAGGGTCTCACTCCATGGAAGGTTGTCACTGTTTGGAATGTGCTGTTGATGAATTATCTGGACTGTAAGGATTCTCGACTATCAACTTAAAGGATGAGAGTTGTGAGCAAACCTATCAGCTGCATTTGCTTCAATCCACTCTGCATCAATCTTCATATCCAACACAGTACAGCAACTATACATTGGCCCTCAATACACAACAACTGTCAGCCATATAGGGGTTTCACTGGTATGTTTCTGTGTCTACATGAGGTCCTCTCATATTGTGTGAACACCGTTAATAATAATAATATTCGTTTATTCAATTCAAACTGACAAATCACGCAGTATGATTACACGCAATAGTATAGGAACACAAGATAACAAGTTAAACAAGGGTTGATTTTATAACTGAATGAGAATGACTTTGCCGATCTAACTTAGAACTAGAACTTAACATCCTTAAAGTTAGTCTTTCTGAAAGGTTCTTAAAATATGCTAAAGAAATGTAGACTTACAGATACCTGCATTCATGCATACACTATAGCCTATATGCACTGTACTGCAGTCACAAGGATACACTTAAAACTGGAAACTAGATACTGGGGTACTATATACTAAGGTACTATATACACAGCAATGAAGGAAAGCAAATAGCAAGGCAAAGTGTTGCTTAAGAGTATTTGTTCCACTTCTAAGGCACTTAATATATGATCAAGGTACAGCGTTATGGTGCTTTACTTAGTTACTGTGCCACAATGACGTACTTTGGTATAAAAAAGACCTACCGTGCCTGACACAGGTAAAATAATATCAACTTCTATTCCTGTGCACAGTAAAATCTTTTGTAAAGCGAAACGACTTTTTGCACATTATTAAGGATGTTTGTACAGGTAAACGATCTGAACCCTTAACTCAAATGAGGGTTCTTTTCTGTAACCTTTGCTCATAATGCTTCATATCATCACCCCTATAGGCTCCCCACTCAGTAAATAGTCACTGTCTTATCATTTCATTTTGACAATACTCAGGTAGCAGGCCCAGTTAACTAGACTGGCATATATATATAATATATATATATATATATATGTACTATATATATATATATATATATATATATATATATATATATATATATACATACTACATATATAATATGTATATGTCTCTAGTAGTTTGTAGACTTGTAACTGTTCATTCCAGCGTTTCTACCATGTTTTACAACATCCAGTCATAGACAGCAGCAAATAAACTAATATTAAATCTGCCCAAAGTAGATTTTTGATGCTGCAAGACAGTGTAGGTACGACTTATGATTGAAATGACTCAAAAAAATGTAATTATCGTAATGATTTATTAAGTGAATGAGATGCTTCGCCCAGAATTTTTGCTTACCGTTAGTATTCATTTCCACAATTTATTCAATGATCGACTAAATGTCAAATCATCATAACATTAGACATTGGGTGCAGACATCTGTACAAGTTTTTGCAGGCAAATGCAATGATTTCCAGCAGCCTTCGCTAATGCAGTTTTTTCCTTAGTAGTATCAGAAAGGCCAATTAGTCAAACTGACAAATTTTCAGAATTTCTCTGGCGAAGGAAATCACCAACACTTCAACGTGAAATCACACCAGACAAACAGTTCAATCATTACATTGGCTTGGAGCACACCAAGGATCAATTTACCAATATATTATGATTTATCAATTCATCATTTACAGCAGCGTTTCCCAAGTGTGTTCTGTGAAAGCCTAGGGTTCCGTGGGGGGAAGACAAGGGTTACGTGAAGAAATTGGATAAGCGTTGTTTGAATGTATGGCTACGTTACAAACCAGATGCCGAGGTGAAAACAAGGTTTCTGTTGGAAATTTCAATTAAAATGAGTTTGAATCTAATATTTATAGATTAAATTTACATGTATATATATATATATATCCCAGTCACTGTTTAGAATTTATTATACCATTATACCAGAATATGGTTTTGTTTAGGTTAGGGTTCCATCAAACCATATTCAGATCAAAAGGGTTCCATAGCCAAAAAAGATTGTGAAGCACTGATTTACTGAACACTGCACTTTGATCGAATGCTTTCTCCTCATAACATCCTATGAAGTCCTAACAATGATAGTAACTACTACATTAGAGTCTATTACTCCTTTTACTCATGACCTTTACCTGGTTATGGTCTGACAACCAGTTTTCTCAGTAAACAAATATATTATTATTATATGATTATTCACATATAGGGTTTCAGAACTTGGTTGCAAGGAAAGGGGGTACTTCCCCTTACTGGCTCAGACTATCCCCATTGGACTGCTTTTCCCATAGCCATTAAGATGCTGCTAAATTAAATGGCAATCCACAATGATAAATTGCACTCCTTGGTTACCTGATAGCCTTATTCTAATCACAGCTCAAGCAAATATGTCCTCAGTAAAGCAGTTTGTTTTATGGCTAGGTCAACCTTCGTCAATCTACATTATAGCCTGCTCTGCCGAGCCTTTGCTGTCTTCCTCTTCTTGACTTAAGACCTATATCTACTTGCATATATTCATCAGGCTGCAGGCCTCTCTAGCTGAGCAAACTAACCTTTCTGGATTAACAGATACGTGTTGGTATGCCATCAATTTACATTTTGTACATCATTTGATGGCATACCAACACTGCTGGAGAAGTCACAACATATAACAGTCTTAATAGAAGTTGACCACAACATAAATTAATTACAAATCTGCAATGTAATCAATCAGATTAAATAAATGAGCCATCGAGTATTACAAATATACTAGAACAGATCAAATTATTGCAATATAAAATGTTTTTGCTATAATTTGATCAAATTATATAATACTAGGGCATCAATAATTATTACGGCATTTTCAAATATTATATTTCAGTAGGTCCAGTAATCACAGTGTAGGCTACAGGTCATTACTTATGACATTTTATAAGACAGCTGGGGTTAAAACCCTGCCTTTTTCAGAATTACGAATTCAATAAGTATCCCAATGACTGTATAGTTTTGTTCATGGTGTTTTGTGCTATGCTATTAATTCAAAGCATTTGTATAACACACTTTCAACATATCCGCTAAGCCAGATGCAGGTACAGTTGACCTTAGTTGACCATGTTGACGTTACCCACTATACTGAAAATGTTATCCCTGGATTTAATCCAACAGAATGGGACACAACATAAGAGGAGGCACCAGATATTTTTTTTTAACCAGGGCAGTCAAACAAGTAACACGTGCAGAGGGGGGCAATTCATGGCGAGCAGGGCACAAATTCTGGCGGCCTTGTGGCAGGGCAACGACCAGGGCAGTTTGCCCTGGCTTGCCCTGCTGTAGCGCCGCCACTGCACGACATTATGGGGTAACACACCTTTAGCGGAACTTTCACACCCTCGCCTGCCATGGCCCATTGGCCTTCCTGAACAGGGTAATGATAACCACCCCACGGGCCTCTTTCATTCGCAGTTTAACCATTATTGCTGTATACTACTAACCATTAATTTTGTGCGAGGGCATGGCGTGGCTATCGTGTCCCGTAATCCGAACGAAGCTGGCGGCCACGCGAGTACAGTCATCGCCCGTCGTCGTCGTCGTCGACCGGTGGGTCCTCCTCGCCCCGTCGGGGTTTGACCTCATCATGCCCCCGAAAACCCCGACGACGACCAACAGAAGACGGAAGAGCATTGCTTCTATCGCATGTACACGTAGTAGGTCTACCACGGCGGCGTCGGCGGCGACGCTCCGGGCCCAGACGGTTCGCGAGCCGGAGGGCGAACAGAGAAGAAGAAGAAGAAGGAGGCAGATTTAAACGGGCGATTTGTTATTCCGACGGTCGAATGGAAGGCGTTGAGTGGAAAAGTCTTCGGCGAAAATTGGTTTCAGACGAACAGAAGTCTCGGTCGTCGTCGTAGTCGACGGAGGAGGAAGAGGCAGACGGAGAAAAGTTCACGCGATCAATCTCTCCACTTGTCGGCGGCATGACCGTTCGCCACTCGCTCGCTCGCTTCGGGCTTACGGCTTAGGCCTTCGTCCTTCGTTCGTCAAGCTGTCGGCGCCTCTTTGAAGAGCAGCAGGCCAAGCTCCTTTGTATGCAACTGTAACAACCAATAGGCGGTAAACAGGTTCTCCGAGATATATACAGGGTGGGCCAGCATAAATGCACCGACTTTGCATGCATATAACTCCGCCAATTTTTATAAGTTATTTATGCTTGATACGTGAAATTAAAGATATTTCACTCTAGCATTAGCCCTGAGAAAGTCGAACTGGTACTATTTCACATTTTAAGTAAATCTTTGGAACAGCGCTAGGTACCATATTTTGTTGTTATTAGTGACGAAATATGGTGCCGTTGACAGACGATGATCAAGTTTTGATCTGAATTTTGCTAACTGATAAGGGATTTGATGCGTTTCAAATTATTAAAGAGTTTCCTAACAGCGGATAAAATAAAAATACGTTGAATTGTGTGATACGGAAAATTGATGAAACAGGAACTTCGCGTCGTAAACCACGCGAATCGGTACGCACAGCGCGCACACCAGTTAACATTGCTCGTGTGTCCCTGTTGCAGCACGTTGTAGACGTATTGAATATTCATTTGCTTAGAAAAGACTGCAACAGACTCTCTCATAATTAATTATTAATTTGCTGTGCAGTACACATTTCTGGCTATATCGTTTAATTTTTGGTGTGCAGTTACTGTAAAAATTGCCATGAATTTATTTTATTAGCTAGTTACTGCAAAAACTATGACTGTTGTTATGTCACGATCTACATCATGTAGGCTAAAGCTACAATAACAAATGTGTTTCAATCTTAATACTAGAATGAAATATCTTTAATTTGACGCATTAAGTATAAATAACTTACAAAAATTGGCTGAGTTATATGCATGCAAAGTCGGTGCATTTATGCTGGCCCACCCTGTATATACGTATGTATATAATATATATATATACATATATATATATATACACATACATACGTGAACCTGTTTATCGCATATATATATGTGTGTGTATATATATATATATATATATACATACATACGTGAACCTGTTTATCGCATATATATATATATATATATATATATATATATATAAACACTCGATAGCTCTTTCTTCGTGTGTGTGAACGAATGAGCTATGACTCCTATGAATGCAGCAACTGGGTCAACCAATCGGCGCTAAGTCGGTCGTTATTTCGAATCCCGGCGCGTGAGATGAAGTCGTGAAACGCAATCATTTATCAATCATTTATTTCTGTAACCATCTGAAAAGAAAACGAACAATGAAACAATAAGACAACAGTTTGACATATACTGGCCTCACGGAGGCCCAGAAGGGATCATGGATCCCGCTAAATATGTAAAAAGATACAGATAGGAAAAGAAAGACAGCCAAAAACAGTACAGATAGGAAAAGAAAGGTGTGTCCCTTGGCGTGAATTGGTCCCATGGTTTCAAAGGTCAATGGGACAAAGTGGTAGGATTGCATCAATTGAGTGTATTTATCATTTTCCTTAGCTTCAGCCAGTTCCGCAGCTGCTCCCGTCCGGTTGGAGGTTGTGGTCAAGAGAGGGTCACTCGGCCACTGTGTCTGCAACTGTGACGTCCCAGGTCAAGCAACGACCCGAGCGCCACGGTATCAGTGTTAGGCCGTCTGGTCTTTAACCATCCGACCTTGACAAACCCGGGGTTCTTTAACCACCGGGATGCCCGCTTGAATGAGACCTCTGCAGATTACGTCATTCAGGACCGCGTGTCGGGCTTGTCTGCCTTGGCCGAGACAGGCCGTGTCATCCTGCCTGAGCCCGCATGTACTTATGGGTAGAGCAAACAACCAGTCACCTGCATGAGGTGCTGAGACTGCTTTCAAACGGGCTTAGGCCTAAATGGCAATCACTGGTGTGAAGGTGGTCAAGCTCGGTTATTGTCTCTGAGATAATAGGTTTTTTTCAAAAAGGGGTGCTTGTGACAGAGCTCTTCATCTGGACGAGATATGGAGTATTTTAGGCACCAATGCTCCAACGAGGCGGCAAATTGTGTCTATATCTGTGATTGCATTAGTCTGCTGAGCACGGAGGATTGGAGGGCGAGGGTACTTGCAGCAGAGGCCAAAGAGGCAGGCGGGGAGCATAAGCGAAGCTGCGAAGATACTCTGCGGATGCCCAAACCACCAGCTTTAACAGGGAGGGAGGCCTGCAGGCTGCAACCACTGGTCCTCCGTCGGCGAAAGATTCAGAATTGCGCAGAGACCGGTTCTCATCGGAGAGTCGTATTGTTCGAGAAGAGGATGGCCCGAACAGAAGCCACAGCGAAGGATGTGCATCAGCTTAGGAGAGTTGAGTGAGCATCTGAGCAAAATGAGGGCGTCGTGTTTAGTGACGCTTACCAGTCGGGACAAGGCCAGAGAAAGTTCGGAGCATCTGCAGGTCTCAAGACAGGCCGTGAGGGCATCCAAGGTGTAAAGAGGAGCGCCCAGAAGGACAGCCTTTTCCGGAGTAGTGACCGAAAGGCAACTCAGCGGTTCAGAAGAGAGCGAGTAGACAGATTGCGTTATAAACTTAAAGTAAATAGTTATGATTACTTAAATACTATTTAAATAGTATTTACTATTTCACTAGTACCCAACACTGGTCAATAGGAATGCGTCGTATTACTGTAATTAATTATTAATCATTTCAATAAAAATTCACTTTAAAGGTGACGCCAGGGCGGCCAGGTCTACTGTAATGGTCCTTTGCTTCCCTACGTCTGTATTATAGCCTATAGTGTATGAAGGGTAGCGTCGGTGAAGGTTTGAGCAGTAGCGCTTCATTTATTCGCTAGGCGTCACGCCATCTAAGCGAAGTCGGTTTTCGAAGTGCTATGGAATCTTCGAAATAGGAGAGGGCAAGGCAAAGGTACAAGAAGGGTAATATATCGTTTTAGCGTCCTTTATTAGTCTAATATGTACGCACTATAAAATATCGTTTCATCGTTTTATATTATACTTGGCATTTTAATACCAATGTCTGTAGCAACTGTTATCAATCCCCAACTTCCATTTATGCAAGTATTATAAATGCAAGTATTATTTTCATCAATCCAACTTCTAGTAGGCCTATACAAGAAACTTTGTTCATCACTCCGACTTCTACTTTCGCAGAAATTATTTTCATCAATCCAACTTCAATTTAAGCAAGAATTATTCTCATCCATCCAACTGCATACAAGACACTACACTGAACATGTATAGTGTATACAATAAACAATAACTAAAAAACCTAAAAAGGATTCGACGTATACATATATAATGAAACCAAATGAAGTTTCAATTACAAGCCCATCTAATAGTAATAGCCACTTGTGTGCTTTGTTGCCTAGTTGCCTACTATGTAGGTCCATAGGGCCATAGTCCGATCTGCGGCATTTGTAAGCACTCCAGCTCTGTGGTTAAAGCGAACGCAAGACATTCGACTTGGTTGCATTAAGCAATTTGATCCAATTAATGTCATTGGTTCCACTTCCACAGTTTAACGGCAGCTTATGACAACAAAGATTATTTTTGGCATTATTACAGCTCGATTGAATTCAAGCTCGCTTCTTTTATTTATATGCACACGTGACCAAGCTGCATATCGTAGGCCGTACATAAATACCATAGACACAGACTTAATATAAACAAATAGCTGCATTATAGATATGGACTAAATATAGCTCAGGCCGGTGATGTGTCTTCGTTATATTAACAGCTGTTTCCTGGTCTAGATGGTTAAAAATAAATGCAGATGATGAGCTTGAATCGTCGTCATCATCATTTCCTGACGCCAGTCATTTGGCAGTGATGAGTCAAGCAATCAATCAGAATTTATATAGCGCCCTTTCACGATCCATGCACAGAGGCGCTCTCGACCCAGGTCAGGCGGGAAAACGTAGGCTGGTCTTAGCTTTCTTAAGCAGCAAATGGAACTGAGAGTGCAGGTAGTACTCGGCAGGTAGCGCATGTTACTCATTCCATGTTGTCGGACCAACCACAGAAAAGGATGGACGGATTGGACGCTGCAGTCAAGTGCAGGCAAATGGTACAGTCAAGTTGCCATGAACGGAGGAGTACATAGCACGTATACGTTATGAAGATCATAATGAACTAGATTCATTTAATTTAATTAGGGGAAGGGAGGGGAGACGGGAGGGAGGGAGGGGGAGGAGGGAAGAGGAAGAGAGGAGGGAAAGGGAAGAAAAAGTGGGGAGGTGAAAGGAGTGGCGAAAGGGAGGTGGAGGGGACAGGGGAATAGGGTGAAAATGGACAAGGGGAGGGGACGAGTGTTTGGGGATGGATGGGGAGGGGAAGAAGAGTGGCAGGGTTAGAGGAGGGGAGGTGAAAGGGGAAGGTGAGAGGTAGGGAAAGGGGCGGGAAAGTGGTAAGGGGAAGTGGAAATGGAGGGGAGGGAAAGAGTGGAGGGGAGAGGAAGAGGAAGAGGAAGGAGGGGAGGGAGGAGAGTAAAGGGGAGGGGAAGAGGAAGGGAAATAGGCGGGGAAGGCGGAAGGGAAGTTGGAAGTGGAGGACGAGTGGAAGAGAGGGGAAAAGGGAAAGAGAGTCAAAGAAGAAGGGGAGTGGTAGGGGAAGGGGAAGAGTAGTGGGATGGGGAAGTGAAATGGGAAGCGGAGGGTAAAAGGGCGGGGAAGGGCAGAGAAGGAATTTAACGGTCTAATGACGTGCAATCATCCAGTATATATAATTATATATATTATATATATATTATATATATATGACGGCGATCAATAATGAACGATTCGTTTTGAAATAATTAGATTAGATGCCATGAATGAAAGAGGCCAATTCATCGCAAGATCAAGATCTAAGAAATGCATCCCATCCTCATTTAGAACCCGGAGCTACGGCTCCGGGTTCTAAATGAGGATAGGGAGGATTCAACGGAAAGTCACTAGATCACGCCAAATTAATCTGTCTGTCTGTCTGTCTGTCTCCTTCTTCCTTCTCTCTGTCTCTCTGTCTCCCCTTCTTTCCTCTCTCGCTCTCTGACTCGATCTCTCACTCACTCTGTCAGTCTCTTCGTCGCTCTTTCTGTCATTCTTTCTGTCACTATCTGTCACTCTCTCTGACTCTCTCTGTTTGTCTGTGTCTAGCTTTGTCTGTCTGTCTATCTGTCTGTCTGTCTGTCTGTCTGTCTGTCTGTCTGTCTGTCTCTCTCTTATATATATATATATATACACACAATTCATTCATTCATTGTTACTGTTTTCTTCTTTCGGTACGGCATCGTCCAGCTCGGCAGCCGTTTTTCAATAGCTTGAATATAAACATATTGCCAAACACCGTTTAGAGTCGAGTTCGTCTGCAACTCGGAAATCTTGGGCTTGGCAACGACGTGGCAAGTCGTCGTCGTCTGAACGACAAGGAGGTTTAGAACTGCCAACAGTTGCAGTCACTTGAAGAATTGCGATTGGGTTTTATGGCTTTGAGAGTCTAAAATTCAATCAGTCAATCAATCAATCAATGAGCCAGTCAGTCAGTCAGTCGGTCGGTCGGTCACTCAATCAGTCACTCAATCAATATTCGTTTATTCGTTACATGCAAGTTGTCGCAGACAGCTGTCACCGATGCAACTTGGAACAATCTTCTATGTGGTTCATTTTTCAGTTCAACCTCTGGTCAGTGAAGTCAATAGGTATTCTAATTGCGGACTCGCGTGATAAAATTACGATCGTCTTTAGGGGGTAATGTGGGGCAAAGGCTGCTTGATATCACATAAAACTCATTTCTTTTGGATGGACATCAGTCACATCACCGATGATGACTTAGATGTTTTGATTCAGTATTTAATATGTAACAAGTCAGCAACAATGATTCGTCATGAAGGCTTTGCAGGTAAGAAAAACTGAGAATAAAGCAGAATGCATTTTGTCCCCAGAAGACGTTGCCAAATCTCTGTGACAACCTTGTCTTCAGTGGGTTTGTCTCCGCAGTGTCATAGCATTTGTTCCACAATTCTTCATGCTGAAAGATAAGCAGCATGCAGAAACCATAGGTACACAGTCAGAACCAGTTATATATCTGAATTTTACGAAAACGCAAGCAGTTAAAAAAATGAAAATCTGCTGAAAGTCCCTGCCAAACATGTTCTTTACCAGAACTGCAATCCATGTGAATGCCGACAAGCTTCATACACCAGTGCTTCCCAAAGTGGTGGTCCGCGGACCGGTGCCGGTCCGCGAGCCTTCAGTTGACGGTCCGCAAAGTGAGACAAATTGTCTCGGAATCACGAAATGTCAATTATATTTTAAAAAGTCATAACAAAAAACGGTTTATTATTAAATGGCAATAGAGTCATAGAATTGATTATGCATTTAAATCAATTTATTTTAATATATATATATATATTTGAGGAATTTATTTTAGGTGATCGAAAAAGAGAAATAATTAATTAATCGAACACCGGTCCTCCTGCAGTGGGAAAATTCCTACCGGTCCGTGACACTGAAAGTTAATTCCTGCCGGTCCGCGACACTGAAAAGTTTGGGAAGCACTGTCATACACCACCAAAACAATAACCATAGACAAAAGCCAATCTTAAATGAAGGCCAGTGTGATTCTCGTTAACGATAACGATAACGAAAATGTTCGTTAACGAAAATAAAATGACTTCGTTAACGATAACTATAACTATAACTAAAAAATATAATTAACTATAACTATAACTATAACGAAAATAACACTAACGAAAATTCATCGTTTTTTTCGTTAATGCAAAAAATAAAAATAAGAAGTGCAATATGGACGATTCGACATAAATGAGAACGAAAAATGCGATATTTTTATTATGTAATTTGTCAGTTACTTTGGAAACTCATGTATTCATGAAGCTGAATGCACCATGCATGCTTCAAAGGCTTTCAAAGCTCCGAGCAAATTGTGAAATAGCGTGTTAATACGCACAATTTTGCTTATAGCCTTAATTATTGAAACTAAGTAGTAACTAAAATTAACTAAAATAAAAATCCATTAACTATAACTATAACTATAACTAAAAAATAATAATAACTATAACTAGCCTATAACTATAACTAAAATGAAAAACCATTAACTATAACTGTAACTATAACTACAATAAAATCTGTAAGGAGAATCACACTGATGAAGGCACCAAAAGTCTTTAATAGTAGTGATAAGATTATGAATTCGGGCATACACTTGGCATCGCAGTGTACAGAGAAGAAATCAACAAGCGGCAAAATTGGTAAACCTTAGACTTATTTGGACAGTTGAATGGTTTGGGGCTTACGCAGCAAGCGGCAGCATTATTTCTTTCATTGATTAAATTTGATACAAATTAATAGCTTTTGAACATCTAGCAAAACCGAAAACGACTGCTGAATGCGAGACTATGCTTCTCTTGTCTCACATTTTCAATTATTATGTGCCATTTTACTGACTCGTTTCGCGATAAGTTTGCCTTATTGTAAAATACATATTTATACAAAGTTATCATATTAATCAGAGTTCGAGGGTACGCGTACCCTAAAATAGAATAAGTTACGTTAAAATACGTAGGCCTACGTAGCCTACCTTTCAAAAACTAGAATACGCGTATGGTACGTATCATACACGAAAATTTTATTTATGGTTTGTTTGCTTAAATTAAATTGAACATTCTTATAATGAGCAATGAGATGTTTAACGTATTTTTGTATTGTTTACGTACCCTAAAATAGGGTATGTTAACAAACGTACGTACCTTTCAGAAAATAGAATACGTATGGTACGTACCCTCGAGCTTTGATATTAATATCATATTAAGTTGTTTTATTGCAACCCAAACATTACAATAATGCCAGAGACTGTGAAGTAACTAAATGCATTGACGACTAAGGGATGCCTAAAACGGATGGAGATCCCGCTAAGGAGGGTCACCCAGATAGCAAATTTAAAAAAATCCAAGTTAGCCAATAAAAAGCAAAAATCAGGCCCGCGCCTTAGGCACAGGCAAAGCAGGCAGTTGCCTAGGGCGCCAAAGTCTAGGGGGCTCCATTTTGACAGAAAATGTGTTCTAACAGTTTTATGTTTCTGACTCTTTTAGCCAATTTTCAATTAGGCCTACAATGATTATTTTCATTTGAATTCAAAACTTTCGATTATGGAACACATAAAATAATTATTGATTTCATTGCAAATTTTCTATTAATTCAATTTCAATACCGCAGAACTTTTATTTTCACCATTGAAATTCAATTATTTCACGCCAGTCTGTAGGCCTACTCAACTGTCCAAATAAGTCTCTGTAATCAGAGGTGCAAAAAACCAAACTTTTTTCAAAATGAAAAGTTGGTTTTTTGGTTTTTTGGTTTTATTTGGTTTTTTGGTTTTATGGTTTTTTGTTTTTGAGATTTTCTTATTTCGGAACATAAAACTCATAAAAATGGCATAATACCGTTCAAATTAATCAGATGCATATAAAAATGAAATTAACTAGAACAGTAGAACCGTAGAATGTCATAAAACGAAGTTAACAAAGACTATTACAACAATTGCCAAGAGAGTTGAAGAGACGAAATTTTTGGCATTTATAATTTTTAAATTTGTAAAAAACAAAAAACCAAAATTTGCGGTTTTTGGTTTTTTTTTTTTTTTAAAAAACCAAAAAAACCAAAAACCAAAAAACCAAGCCTTTAACAGCCCTGTCTGTAATAGACCTGACCGTCCGTTAATCTGATGCTGACATAGTCGTACTGACTGAAAATGCCGACAGTTGAAGAAAATATTGTGAAGTAGCCTACTTTTTATCTATGTAGAGTTGTAGACCAATCATTCTTAAATAAATTTTGTTGACTGCCGAGGAGACATCGCAGTTGCATAGCCTAAATTAGTCAAGTTAATTATCTGTAAAAATAGGCCTAAAATTATACATTTACATTTTAATAACAGTTTTCTTAAATATATCTAAATCAATTAATTTATATTTTTGATCTTATGAAATTAAAATTTTAATTATAAAAATTAATAAATTATGTAAAACCCTATGAAGAGTCAGAAGTTTTTGACTTCTCAAAATTGTAAAAAAACAAGAAACAGAAGTTAGTATCAAGAAGCATAGGGCTTACCAACTATTTCAACAAGACTGAAACTACTATAGACTAGCTGTTAGTGTTAGTGCCCAGTTATCTGGTACGTAGTAGCCCTAATTCGTTTGTAATAGCCTATACTAATATGATAATATCGCTGGCATTTGCTTAAATTGCCTTAATCTTTAATGTGTTTTGATAAACTGAAACGATAGTGAAACCTGATGGAGAAAAACTAGAAGCAGAAAAAGATTTATGATTACTTCAAAAAATTTGTTGAAGTAATCATAAATCTTTTTCTGCTTCTAGTTTTAATAATGTTTTAAATAAATATTTGATCGTTTTTCGGTAATTCGAATTTTTGAGTAATTTGAAGTGTTTTTGCATTTTACCATTCTCCCAGAAGTCAAATAAAAACATCATAAAAATAAATATAAATAAATAACTCAGTCGAGCGTAATGCTCTGGCTATTTCGTCATTGGGTTGTGACGTGGGGTGGACCGTGGAGTGGGGATCAGAGGGCGCTAAATGTATGCTTTGCCTGGGGCGCCATTTGGGCTAGGGCCGGCCCTGGCAAAAATGAACCAGGAGGTGACTAGAAACAACAAGCGTTGAATTATCCAGAAACAAGTAAAGCATCGAGGGTTGGAATGGGCTATGCTGCTAAATTCCTAGTGAAGTGCGTGTGAATGTCGGAGCCTCGGAGGCATGTGTGAGGAAATCCTAAAATACAGGTGGGAGGAGGACACGGATGCTCAAGGCGATAAAGAATTCACCAATTTTGAGATCTTTGGTCTGGTGTATTTTGAAGAGTTTGAACTCGCTAAAGGATGGGCCAGTGTGCTCGCATTTTCGAATACGTGCAATTATACGAACAGCCCTCTTCTGTAAGAGAACAAGTTTACGCAGCCTTGATTCGTACGTCGGTGCCCAAATCAAGTTGCGGTAAATAAGGTAGGGGTACATGTAGATGAGGGCATATATAGTATAAGTTTATTTTAATTTCCTTTGGTAGTATATATGCGATACGGGTTAGAATACCAACATTCTTTGCGCAGTGGCGGCGCTACACCAGGGCAAGCCAGGGCAAATGCCTTCGTAAAAAAGCCTTTGCCCTGGTCGTTGCCCTGCCACAAGGCTGCCGGAATTTTTGCCCTGCCGAGAATTTAAATCGCCTTCTGCACTGGTTACTTATATGACCGCCTGGTTATGCCCTGGTTAAAAAAAATGTCTGGCGCCGCCACTGTCTTTGCGATTTTGGCTACAATTTGATTAATATGCACCTTCCTGCAGGTCATGTGCTGATCTATATGTATACGGGCCTACACCTAAAACCTTCGTTGGCTCAACTTGAGTGATAGGAGCACCATTAATAAACAAAGATAGATTACCACTGGGGTTAATTTTCCTGTGGGATTTAAATAAAATAAAGTTAGTTTTCTCTAAATTAAGCGTGAGTTTATTTGCTTGGAACCAAGCAGCTATAGGCCTACTACACTGTGTCCCGATGAAAAGTGGACCCCTAGAAAAAGTGTCATAACTCGGTCAAATCGTTTAGCATTTGATTGAAATTTTAAAAATGGCAACAGTAGCCATATCACCACCAAATCCTAACGCCGTTTGGAAATGTTGGTGAATTTGTCACTTTTATGAACGTTTGAGATGCAGCACTGAAAAAATGAAGTTTCCAACATACAAGAGCCACTAGAAGGTGAAGTTCAGCTACATCTGGTGTTCAAAATGTCCTCCTTGTTCACGGACACACGACCGTAGACGTGGACGCCTCTGTTTGATGGCCCGGTCGATGATCACGTGGTTAAACAACTGCCACTCTTCAATTAGAGGAGATCAGGTGATCGACGTCATGAATGCGGAATCGCGTTTATGCGGCGGCTGGAACGTGCAACAAACAGGTGCCTGCTGAACGTCTCCTCAAGAGTGGCAGTTGTTTGACCACGTGATCATCGACCGGGCCATCAAACAGTGGCGTCCACGTCTAGGGTCGTGTGTCCGTGAACAAGGAGGACATTTTGAACACCAGATGTAGCTGAACTTCACCTTCTTGCGGCTCTTGTATGTTGGAAACTTCCTTTTTACAGTGCTGCATCTCAAACGTTCATAAAAGTGACAAATTCACCAACATTTCCAAACGGCGTTAGGATTTGGTGGCGATATGGCTACTGTTGTTGCATTTAAAATTTCAGGCAAATGTTAAAACTTTTGACCGAGTTATGACACTTTTTCTAGGGGTCCACTTTTCATCGGGACACAGTGTACATATATATAGTTAAAGTTAACAGTTTGAATCAGCGTCTGCCAGGAACCATTGTAAAAAAAACGTTGTTGTCATTAGCAAATAATATGAAAAACAAAGTTGGGGAGACACTGGCCAAGTCGTTAATATAGAGAAGGAATAGGAGTGGTCCAAGATTGGAGCCTTGCGGAACTCCATATTTGATCAATCCCAGCTCGGAGAGGATACCATTACAGAGGACTCCCTGTGCATGCACGGTTCTCAAAGTAGCTGGCGAACCACTTAAGCTGTGTCCCTCTAATCCCATAGTTTTCTAGTTTTTTTTAGCATGATATCATGATCGACCGTATATTTTCAATTATTATGTGCCATTTTATTGACTCGTTGCGCGAAAAGTTTGCCTTGTTGTAAAATACATATTTATAC
>JACEVL010001071.1:630000-652500 GCA_020284085.1 Aporrectodea caliginosa
AAGAAGGAAGGATTAGAAGGAAGGATTAGAAGGATGAATGCAGGAAGAGGAAAGAAGGAGGCGACGAAAGAAAGGAAGGAAGAAGACGTGTGGCCATGGATACAGAAAGAGAAAATAAGCAGTGTATCTGGAAGGGCCCGAAGGGGCGCTATATAAATGTTCATTTACATTGTATACATAACGTTATAACGTAGCCTACGTCTGAATGTCCCGTTCTGTCCTTGCCATTTGTCCTGTCCGTGACCATAGATATTACGGTTTCGTCTTCAATGCTAATGACGGACGGATCAAAATGCAATCGCCATTCGTGGCCTTTATTGCAAAACAGCATCAGTTCTGAATACGTTGTAACAGCCCCTCGCCAATTCCAGCGAACCAATTAAATCAACTGTTACAGAGTAGGCCTAAATACTTTGTCCAGAATTATCCAGAAGTGGATGTAAATTCCAGGACAATAGAATGCAACCTGGAAATTTGACGCCGCTGCTGCATGCCTTGACGGAGACATTGGGATGGAAACTGGGAATGGATGGTAGCAGCTAGGGCGGCCAGTCTGGGACGGACGGAGAAAGGACTTGTGAACTATCACCACGTGTGATAGCTTACTTCGCATACGAGTTGTCAGTTGTCACTCTCTCAACGAACAGAGTATGACTGTCTTTATTATTAACACTCACGAAGCAGACACATACACATATATACTCTTCCTATATTTTCTGATTGGGTCTAATGTACTATTCTAAAATAATATAATGTCCAATCACTTATAGGCCTATATATAGTCTGTTCTTGCAATGTTCTAATATAATTTACATAGATATTTGCATAATTTTAGAGTAATAAAAACGAAAGTACCACTCCCATTAAAGTGTAAAGCAGTAAGTATACACATCACTATGAATATGACGGTACTTGCACGGTTTCATGTCTTAATACTCGTCAGTTTCAACTCAATTGCTCATCCATCATATAATTTATATTCTGACCTCTAGTAGGCCTATCCCTGATCCATCACATTTCAATTGGGCGTCTCCAACAGATTACGAATTGGGGCTTCAGTCTCAAATGAAGCGACCATCTATTGAAATGCCTTCTGCAGATGTACGCTGTTAAAACGGCGCTATAGAAGACAGCATCAGATTAGATTAGATTAGATTAGATTCAGATTCAGATTAGATTAAATTAGATTGGCCTGATTACGCCCAACTGAAATGCTAGCCTTGTTACTTGTTAGGTTAAGAGACGTTAATGATAGCGTCCTCTTACAAATTTCTAAATTTCATGCATCAAAATCAGCCTTTGTGTTAATTACCTTTCAAACTATCATTATCTTCTGCTTCCGCTCATGTGCCCTCCTACGACCATTCACCACTGCTACCATAATCGCTTTCCACCTTAGCATCACGCTCTCTCCCAGCTACCCCACCCCTTATTTCTCATTCTCACTTGACATTGATATACCTACTGACCTGTCTGGTCATACAACAAATACCTATGACTATTCAATTTGCAATGTCACGCTGGTGATTAACTTGTCTCTTATAAGCGGCACTGCGAAATTTCTGCAATTACATTATACAATACTGTAATTAGGGAAATTGTCTTAATACGAGATGTCTAGGCAACGTTCTCTAGCTTAAGTAAATTGACTTCTCTGGGTTAACTGGCTCTTAAATGACGATTCAAGCTAATCGTTCAAAATGTACTGTTTGTTGCATGACCGCATTTCACCCGCGGTTTGGGTTGGGAGCGCTTCTCAGTAGTAACCTTGAAGGGGCGCTATATAACTCTACGTCATGAATGAATTAATTAATTTAAATCGTTGGATTCAGAAACTTAATAAATCGGATAAAATCCGGTAACAGATAAATGAAAACTTAATAACAAGAGCGAAAATCAAAATGAACGGATATCAAAAACCAATGGAATTTGACGCCAGCCACAGCTGCAGTCTGACGTAGACTGCAGCGCCCAAGCGGCCTTTAGCATCGGACTCGTCAATCCTCCTCCCAGTGGCAATTTATACACTTTTCCCGCGTGGATAAGGCCGCGTGGTTAACTCAGCCGTCAGAAACCGAATTCATAATCTGGGGCATGATTCTGGCAGGGACCTAATGGACCTCCGTTCCATTTCCCCCAGGTCTCTCTCTGTCCAAGAACCCTGGCTCTGTAAACACCTTTCACAAGCATTTGAAAATTGTTCTTCATCGCCGGAGTTAGACTGAGCAGGTGTCTAGGAGGGGCGCAATAATAAGTGCTCTGAATGATTGAATGAATGAATGAATGAATGATTCATCTCTCCGTCAGAAATTCGCATAAGAACGGATATGTCAGAACTCAACTTTTTCTGACATAATGGAAACCGACCGGAGATCTATCACATTCGCCGATCATTGTAAAATGGATCTGCCATTGATACATACCTTAGCCTATTTATGCTGCGCACACGGTGACCACTTTTATTGCACCAGTGGTGACTTTACCCTTTACATTACAATACCTGGTTGTCGCTACCAACAGCATAAATACTGGCGTGAAGAGCAGTAGGAAGCGGGATCGATTCTACCTACCCTCCTGAAGGTCCACTCAGCCTTTCATTCGCCAGATGGCGTTGGTAAAATGAGTAGGACGGGCGCCTTGCGTGGCTGCCAAACAGTTGAATTCGACTCCTGTAATAACTTGTGGTCATCAATCAGTTCATACTATGAATTGTAATCATACTGCGGTGTGTCAGTGTGAAATAATAAAAAATGAAGATTATTATTATTATTATTATTATTATTATTATTATTATTATTATTATTATTATTATTATTATTATTATGTTACTTGACATATTTCGAATGAAGAAGAATCTAAATCGATCTTAGGTGAAAAGACTGTTCCCAAAGTAGCCTATAAGATGAAATTCTGCATCTTATCCTGCGGGAACAGTCAGCAGACGTCTTGCTTACCTTACTCACGTACCTGTGAATAATTTATTGGCAAATTATACGGCTCTGCGACCATGCATTGTCCAATTAACGATTCTCTCCTGAGAGCTGTAAGGAGACCAGCGTCCAGTTGGCGCACCTATTCTACAAAGGCACAGAAACACTAGCGTACATTATATCTTACTTTAAGCAAGTGCATCATAAACTGTGGAAGTGCAATCCCAAGGAGGGAAGTGACAAAGGGAAAGGTCGTTCCAACATACCATATCCGAACTGGCGTATATATGAAGAGAAGCAGGTCCGAATTAAGGGGTGCACGCTACGGGTGCTGCAGCACCCGGGCCCGCAGTTTTAAGGGACCAGCATTTTATAAATATTTGCGTAGTAGACCGGTGGTCGTCAGAGGGGACCCTTTCGAAACACCTGCACCTGGGCCCGCACTATAGTCTTAATGTGGCCCTGAGAGAAGGCAACTCCGGTCATAACCTCTCCATCTGAAATCGGCCTTTGCCTTGACCCCCAAGTACTGGGCCGAACTGAGCTCTAGTCGTCATGACTCTCGTAGCCATTGCATCCTTCCACTGCAAACTTCTCGATGAGCCACTGTATTAATCCGCCATATCCCTGACGCTGCAGTACCACTTGCGAAATACAATTGCTTATAGTTTACCATTCGAACACATTATAACTATTATTGGCCCAGAGACTCTGAACATCCATGCCACCTTCAGTGTTGACGGGAATCCGTTCCTCGAATTTGCGTGGGCCCGCCACTGGTGACTCTTTCAGCTTACTGTGCATTGCTTTGCTAATGATGTAGGCCTAATATATTCGTTCATAGTTAAATATACATCGATATCATAGGCTAGCGCAGAGAGCGCCTCTGAGTATAGATATCCTGAAGAGACGCTATATAAATGTTCATTTAGGTCCATTGTAAACTTCTAGATGAGTCATTGCATCTGTCTAGTTTACAGTGGAGGAATTTTGTAAGGCTACGAGCAGTGACAGAGTTTTGTAAGGCGGGGTCTATATAGGTTCCTTCAGGTCCTCCTTTTATTCCAAACGAAGAACTTTTTCTGTTTCTTTCTTTTAAATGCAATTACATAATTTGTAATGTTCTTTTGTTGGACCAATAAATATATTGATTGATTGGTTGATTTACATTATATTACGTATATATTGTAGTTGTAAAAGTAGAAACTCGGCAGAGGTGCTCCAGACACAAAGCCACGATCGAATAGAATTGTTTCTAGCGCTTATGGAAAAGAGACGGGAAAAGACGAAAGGGCATCAGAGCTGAATACTTATGATTACTTGCCTCTTTAAGTGGAAAAGTCACTTGCTGTAACGAATCAGATTTGCTTCTTGAACTGCATTAGGTACATTTGCCTCATAGTGACAAGGCAAAGTAAGACCAGGGAAAGGCGAATCAGGACAAGGCGAATTAGGGCAAGGGTTAAGCATTGTATACATGTATGTATAGTTTCAATGTTTAACGACATCTTATGGCTGCCAGGGACGTTGGCGTCCTCCTCATACAACTATGCTTGAGACTGGCGCTACCAGGGTTTAGGATACGGGCAATGACTGAGCTTTGTAAGGCTACGGGCAGTGGCGGAGTTTTGTAAGGCAACAGTTTGTTGATGACAGCATTATTTTCTCAGCACCAGTTGTTAACGATGTGGAAATTGCAATTGAATCCAACAATCTAACTGCGGTCATTTAGTGCAGTAGCCTACATGGACCGGGCGAAGCCGGGCAAGCCAAACATTACATTTGGCAGATTTTGCTGTTGCTAGACAGAATTACTCTTTCAATGCACAGTGTTTAAAGCAACAACATCGGATTTATGGTCAATTTAGGGTTGCTGAAAATCTAGACGCAAGGCAAGGCAAGGCCTGAAAAGAATCCATAGAATCGAAATACATGGCGTTCCTTTTGGCTTAATCTACAGAATTAATCTGGCAGCCATGTATTCCCAGAGGAATAAATGGTTGGCACATGTTATGATGATCATGAGGCGCCATTTTTCATTTCCATAAAAGAACTGTAGTTACACCTCTCCGTGTGTGTGTGCTTTGTCGTTCCCTGGAGTATTCCTTCTCGTCGCAGCAATTGTCAGGCTGTCTACGCGTGCTAATGAATGCATAGAAGACGGAGCTGCTGCTGCTGCTGCTGCTGCTGCTGCTGCTGCTGCTGTTGCTGCTGATGGTGATGGAACCACGATTGCCGCTGTCGCAATAAGCCTGGCTGTATATCATTAGGGGTTTCTCGTGAAGGTGTTTGACATAACAATTCTAGGTATTTTGCGTCGATTACCGGCCTGTAATCCGTCTTTCGCGAGCATAAACACTGTTTTGTGTGTGTTTCTGTCTGTCTGTCCACTGAGTGAGTCAGTCAATCAGTCAGTTAGTAAGTCAGTCAGTCAGTTAGTCTGCAGCCACTTGATTGCCCGCCTGTATGTATTCATGCATGCATGCACGTATATATATATATACATGCATACATATATCTACTGTCGGATGTACATGTATAAGCGCGAGGGGTTTACCGTTTAGGGTAATGGTAACACTATGCCACGAAGAGCAGAAGATCAGCACGGAGGCCTGATCGATTCCCGCTACCCTCCAAAAGGTCGACTCGGCCTTTCATTCGCCAATTGGTAAATGAGCAATAGGACGCAATGGACGCCTTGCATGGCTGCAAAACGGTTAAATTCGACTCCTGTAATAACTTGTGATCATCCGTTCATACCATGAATTGTAATCATGAAATAGTAAACGAAGATTATTAACGTAAGATTATAATTAAAGCCGGTTAGACGTGCAGTGTACATAATATATATAGGGCGATAAGAGTAACTCACACATCAATTACTTCTATCTGTATGCCTGTCTGACAGTCGGTGCTTGTCTCTGTCATCTGGTTCTCACTAAACGGAATACCATAAAATCGCTTTTAAGTGCCTATTGTCCCAATTAAACGCTCCGCTCTATTAGCTCTCGGCCGGAATAAAATCGATTTGTACAAACAAACGCCGGTATCACGAAATAGAGTATCCGTCCTAAGACTATCCGGGAGGATGTATGAATTTATCCCCCCGGATGGAATAAACCGGTTTAGAGTATCCGGGGGGATAAACCATTCTATCCCCATGCATCGTCATACGCATCACGATAGTCTCGACGAAAATCCAGTCAAAATCACCAAAAACGAAGTAAATTAATTTCAGGTCGACGTACAAACTAAAGATACGCAACTTAAAATATTTCATGTGTAGCCTACAATAAATCCAAACAGTACGACTGAATACACTTAGAAACCGCCAAAAATGCAAACTAAACCGAATACTCCATTTCGCTGAGGGGGAATACTCATGTATGAGGGATAGCTTACTCTATTTCGTGACACCGGCCTCTTCTAAACGCCGGTCTCTAACAAATGCCGGCTTTCGTTTCGGCGCTAGTATGATAGGCCTACAGCTTATGGATACCAAGTACCAACGCGTATAATTATTAGGATTATATCATAACGAACATGTCAGACGAAACTGAGGGAAGCGTGCAGCCCTGGTTAACAGATGTAACAGTATTCGTGGCAAAAAAAACCTGAATATGATACTTTACTTTACCAGACGCAACAACGATTTGTGCTAATGAGAGCTGCTATCCAATTGAAACCGGGGATTAAAAACGACTATTGCATGACGATAAACGCCCGCGGCGCTTAGGAATTTTTACTATTCTTTAATTTGTTGGCTGTGTCCCCACGAAAGTTGTTTCTCGCCAGGTATCTATGGTGTCTAAAGTGGTTAAAACATGGACTAATTATTCGCAATACAGTTTGTCCCAGACCAGTGCTTTATTGAATGATCGATGTATAGCTGGGTTGTTGACTTATCTACCGATAAGTTAGGTGTGTTATCAATGATGCAGGGGCCTTCAAGTACACGGCATTCTGCAAGTGTTCATCAATAATTTCCATCGGGTCAACATCGGCTATTGTTTTTCCTCTGTTATAAATCACGTGTGGCTAGCATTACTAAGTGATTAATGATTCATACTTATTCGTTTTCCTATTCTTCCCATGTAAATGTGCATGTAAATCTTCGAAATTTCTCATAGCCACACGAAAGCCGCGTCAGGACGACCAGCATAATTACCGGCGCTATATGTCGTATCAAGTCCGAAATATCCAGGTTGTTTTGTCCATTCCAGGTCAGAATTCAGGGTCAAGCCATGTGCTTCACCGCGAAGTTGGAATGGGAGATCTACAGGGAAGGAAAAGCGTAAGGTGATGAAGTATGGAACCGCTAAATTAGGTTAACCACGGCCATGGGAATGCTAAAGCGGACCTTGCTGACACGGATTTGTGTTTGTTCGTTTGTTAGGATCAGTAAGTTTCGCATGTAGCCTACATTGTCAAATAATGATCGAAGAGTAAGTTTAGGCTACATTTGTAGACATTTTTTAGTAAAATGTATGTAAATGTATACGTTTTACATAGTGACCTATAAGCCTCGATCCTGTTCATTTTTCAATGAATTGATCGGTTGGGATCCTTTACCACCTCTGCCCGTTTGGATATGGATGCCACACGGTCCACACCCTTTAAGGTCCTCGTGTAGGAACCGTGATAGCCCGAGATTAAAATCTATGAAATAGCCACCATTATTAGCTCTCAGTTAGTCGATAGCAAAGAACCAAAACGACAATCAAGTATATAAAGTAGCCTACCACAGAATTTGTCAAGCAAATAACGAGTTTTGATTCAACTCGTTCAACGAAAGCACGTTATATTGATAGGCGAGTGATCTAGGTCGCTACCATGGAGGCCTAGTTCTACCTACTGATGTGCTTGTACAGCTGTTGCTATTGTCTCCAGCCTCAAATTCAGCAGTATACATACCGTCGAGGTCTATGTCATAACTATCCTTAGTCACTTCGCGGCTCAAATTTAGATTTACTCACCTTAATAATGCAGCACAATAACGATAACAATGATAATAATAACAATGATAGAAATAATAATAACATTGATCATCATCAGCAGTTCTTTACGCCAGCCATTTGGCGGTGATGCATGCGAATAACGGATCCCTCCCAACCAATTAAACGCCATTAAAATAATGAGGATCGATGCGCTAGGCTTGCATATTATTATGTCGCTATGTTGAAACACTGGAGTTCTACTGATAATTATGTAGCATATGTGGAGCGCGGTACTGTTGGGGTATGTTCGGTGCCTTGCCGCCGGGGGGTTGCGGGTTCGAATCCACCTCAAGCCGCCGCGTAGGGACCCTGGGCAAGTCCTTCACTCGCAATTGCTCATGCGCTTCGGCGTGAAATTCCGATTCAGTGTCCGCTCTGTAGTCGGGAGCGCCTCTGAGTAGAAATCTTGAAGGGGCGCTATAACAAGTGCTCATACATACATACATAGTCAAGCTCTATGCAAATGGTTTGCAAATCAAATATTTCATGTATGATTAAAACACCGCAAAACGTCAATGATCTCGGTCCCGACTGGTAAAGTGCAAGGACTGTTGGTTGCAGTAGGTATTTTATCAATACTTCTTCGATAAAACTTTTCGATCTCCGAGACCTATTGTAAACCTCACCACGTGTGAGAGCTTACTTCACATCAGAGTCTGTACTCGACAACAACTTGTGAGCAACTGCTATATTCTCAACATTCAAATAAGACGATATGTGTACATAAAAATGGATTCTGCCATTACATTGCGATTGGTCTAACGGCTCACTTCTAAATATAAAGTCCAAACAGTACAGTAAATGTAGACTACAGCGCAGTGCGTTTGTCAGGCGCTTATTAAAGAAAGATATTATTATATATTAACATTCTAATATAAGTTACATACATAAATATAAAACCCAAAATAGCACTCTTACTAAAACGCAAATAGGTAAGTGCATAATCTATGCATATGACACCTACATGTATTTTAAATAAAATGCAAGCTAATGAAGTTAATGAAGTTAATATATGTCCTTCAATATGTCTGAGCGCATGTGTGGAGTAATTGAACAAGTTGTGCCTAAAGTAGGCTACCTTCCGAGGCGTAATATAGTACTGGAACCAATGTCAAGCTATGCTGCAGAGATGAAGGTCTTTTCACATTTAGCAAGCACTCTAACAGAGCCTTTGAACATCCATGCCATCTTCAGCTGTTGACGGGAATCCGTTGGCTGGTTCCTCGTGTGTGCGTGGGCCCGCCACTGGTGACTCTTTCAGCTTAGGCTACTGTGCATCATTTTGCTAAATGATGTAATAAGTTATATTAGTTCGTAATGTCATTAAAATCACTATAGTCTAGCA
This sequence comes from Aporrectodea caliginosa, assembly GCA_020284085.1. Taxonomy (NCBI): domain Eukaryota; kingdom Metazoa; phylum Annelida; class Clitellata; order Crassiclitellata; family Lumbricidae; genus Aporrectodea; species Aporrectodea caliginosa. The sequence goes on from JACEVL010001071.1 coordinate 639,273, forward strand.
CAGAGTAGATACCTTGAAGGGGCGCTATATAAATGTTCAATTACATTACATTAAGCATTAGCATATATATATATATATATATATATATATATATATATATATATATATAGATATATATATATATAGATATATATCCTATATATTGGGTGGTTTCTTTGAAGAAGACCTTTTAAAGAAACATAAACTTTGTGCTGGTTTTATTTACAGCATCATCCAATAAGGTGCGATCTAATATTTTCATAAGCCACGGGTGTTTTTTAATTAACCAGAAATGCCATTATAATTAACCTGCTCCTTGGAGTTGACATTTAAAGTGATAATTTCTTAATGGTATGGGAAGGCTGGGAGATAGATGGACGGAGGGAAAACGTTCGGCTGGAAGGAATTGTTGGAGAGACAAACAAGGAGAGGGATTGGAAATTAGGAAGTGGTTAAGGGAGCGATAGGAATAATCAGAAGCCGACAGAGAAACTGGTTGGACCACATTATGAGGGGAAACTCCCTCCTAAGAACTATAATTGAGGGAAGAATGGAGGGTAAGAAGACAAGAGGAAGACCGAGACTGATGTTGTTGGACTTACATACATATATATGTAGGCCCTATGTATGTATGAGCACTTGTTATAGCGCCCCTTCAAGATTTCTACTCAGCGCGGACACTGAATCGGAGTTTCACGCCGAAGCGCATGAGCAATTGCGAGTGAAGGACTTGCCCAGGGTCCCTACGCGGCGGCTTGAGGTGGATTCGAACCCGCAACCCTCCGGCTGCAAGGCACCGAACATACCCCTACACAACCGCGCCCCACAATGGAGCAATGGATGGAGCAGGATTACAGCAAGTTGAAGGAGAGAGCCAGACAACGTGACAAATGGCGATATTGGACGTAAGAACCTGCCTAGGAAGGCAGAGAACCAGAAGAAGAAGAAGAAAAGGGAGCGACTGTAGCAGTGGCTAAGCGAAAACTGGGATTGGGACTTGTAACGCCAAGAAAGGAAAATGGCACCCATTTAACCTATTGTTGTATACCGCCAAGAAAGGAAAATGGCACCCATTTAACCTATTGTTCTTTGTCGTTAAAGCAGTGGTAATTGTAATTGTAACCGAACATTTATATAGCGCCGCTCAAACCAGCCCACCCCTCACTCACTGCCTGTATGTCTTGTTGTCTGTCATTCTCTGTCTAAAAAACTGACACATTTAGCCTGTATAGACAGGTGCACGAATATATTATACATGTACCAACAAGGGCTCAACAGAAAAAGTGTTACATATTATTAATGAAGTCTTAACACAAAAGTGCAGAAGATATTTATTAATTTTGTCGTAAAATGACACATAAACCTATATATGCGTGAGATGTTGCTGGTGGCTCAGCATGTGGGTTGGAAAACATTCATCTACATGTACTGTATAATTGAATCAAGCGCAATTTCCTCCCCTCGTCAACACACCCACGGACAGAAACATACAAACATGCACGACAGATAGGCACAAGGCAAAGTAGACAGACAGAATAAATGCAGCAGAGAGAGACAGACAGACAGAGGCAGAGGCAGAGATAGAGATAGGGACACAGACAGAGGCAGACAGAGACAGAGGCAGAGACAAACAGAAACAGACAGAGAGACAGAGACAAACAGAGACAGACAGACAGAGACAGACAGACAGAGACAGACAGACAGAGACAGACAGAGACAGACAGAGACAGACAGAGACAGAGGCAGAGACAGACAGACAGAGACAGAGAGACACAGAGAGACAGACAGACACAATAGAGAGACAGAGATAGGGAGAAACAGACAGAGACAGACAGAGACAGACAGACAACACACTAGCAGACAGGAAAACAAACACGAACAGACACAGACCCGAGAAGAAACAGAGAAAGGACGATCTTACCAAGACAGATGACAGGCTCTGAAAAGGCGCTACGCAAACCCTTCCAACGTATCAAGAAAACCCGAAGAGCAATGATTAGCTACATCAATATGAATATTAAAGTCACCATTGATGACTATTTCAGAAGGAAAGGAAATCAAATACTCAAGTAGCCACTGAAAATCACTCAATACGCCTGCCAAAGAGAAGCAGTGCAAGATATGAGTTGAAGAGAGAGCAACTACGCCTCCGTATTTGTGCCCACAGTGGAAGCCATGGTAGACAGAATGATCTGATGCATTAAAAATTGCGCACACGCATCATTGATTGAAATATATATAGGCCTATATTAATATAATATATATAATTATGTATATAACATATATTATATATATAATGGATATAATAGAACTAGTTTGAACCGGTTTGAAGGCGCTGATGCAACGATTTGATATGTTTGGGCCGTTTTAAAACATGCTGATGTAGCAGTTGTGTATGAGAGATTAGGATTTTAAGACATGATGTTAAAGCGATTTTGAAGTGAGTGTACCATGCCGCCCATGCGAAAGGAATCTGAATGAAAATCAAAGACATATTTTAAGACAAGTTTTCGAAACGTGTGTATTTAAATAAAGGCCACGTAGGCTATGCTATCAATGAGAAGATATTCATCAGTAGAATAAAGACTAATAGAGTAGTCTACAGTTATTAGATGTAGTGTGGGCCTATTAGGCTAAGAGAGGCAAAAAATATACGTAGCCAGGAGAGTTAAATCGCATATAATAGATAGGCCTATGCTATATACTAGAATAAATGCAGTAAACATCGATTTCTACTAAGGAAATCATTCGAGTAGGCAAGTAAGATAGATCAGTTAAGGGTCGACAAACAAGCAGAAATGAAGAAATTGCATCAGAAGGAATAAAACAAGCACTGCTAAAGAAAGATAACTTCAGAGGTGAAGATCCAACTGAAAGACGAGGAGACCGGGCACAACCGTCAAGTTAACACGCGTGACTTAAAATAAGAAAAGAACAGTTCTTCAGTTCATGAGGGACTTTAAACGTAGATAATTTAAGCAGTGCCAGTCAGTATTAGCGTGGACCTGAAAACACATAAAACTACCAGATTTGGTTTGGGATTTGCTGTTCCACCCAGCACAGGCCTTCTCCGCCGCATTTCCATGGGCATTAGGTGGGACGCAATATAGACTCTATAGAGTCCCACAAGGGAATATGGGTCCTGCATGTGCATCGTGTAGGGCTGTAGGCATGCTGACAATTATTGGTAGCTAACTTACGTGCTCAACCAACACAAGGAAAAATAAATAATCAAACTTATCAGGAAATTAAATTTTCAGACCAGAATTGGTATTTTAACATTTAAAACGACAAAATTTAAGTAAAATCAACACATTCGTTATACGTTGTAAAAGCGAGAGTTACATGCACCTTAAAAGCATTTGGCAACCTGAACATGATATGGAGAAGCAGAAATAGAAAAACATCAAAACCAAGACAAGAATATAATTGTTCCGTGTCACCGTGTGGACAGAGGCAGACCTACATTTTCGTCATAGAGTTGATATAGAACATCTATCTCAAATTTGTCAGCTACTCTCAAAAAGCAATACCACTTGTTCCATGTGAAAATTTCCTTGTAACAATGCGTTTTGAAGCATCAGAATAACTTGATGTAAAATCTTCACACAAACATTTTGCTTCTGATTCATAGTGTGCAGATCTACAAGTGTCGCATCTTCTTTTGGAGCCAGTGGTTCCCTCAAGCTGCCATCGGTAATCACCATTCATGACCAGAGGCAAGGCCAGAGGACACCATCGGCCCAAACCTCTAAATTCCGACAACTACGTCGTTACATTTTTTATAGTCTCGTGCAATCGAACGTGACATAGACGGTAGCAATGCCAGCTTTAGGTATAGGGCGATATAGGCGGCTGCCTAGAGCGGCACTTTTCAACAGGCGGCAAATTCCGATAAAATACATGATGGTCACTTCAGTCAAAAAGATGTAATTTATGAGTATTTTTGTCCTCGCCTATTGCAAAAAATTGCCAAAGACTGTCAAAGGCCGCCTCTGGACGGTAGACCCAAAATTTGTAAGCTATGTGCATTGTGCACTACAGTCTACAGTCTGAGTTGTTTCTGCATGGGGCGGGGCCCTGAAGCTTCAGCTTCATTAGTTTCATAGTATATCCGCCTCTGCGTGTGGATCAGAATGCGAAAATGCAAACGCAAGATAAGAACAGAATACTCGCATCAGAATTGAGTTGACTACGGAACATTGCAAAAATATTAAAGACTGGGCAGAGTCGTGCAGCGAAAACTCAAATGGTTTGGCCATGTGGAAAGAATGTCAATTGATCTAATCCCACACATCATGCAGGGATCGAAGGAAAGAGAAACAAAGGAAGACAAAGGCTGCCCTAATGAGACAATATTGCGCAGACATGATAAGAAAATATTTGGCCAAATATAACAGTAGCAGGGACGCAACCACGGTCTAGAAATTGTGGGACATATACTATAGAACGTCCGAGTGGGGAGAATGCGCGAAGCAGCGATTGCCGAAGGCAAGAAGCCCCTAATAGGGGTATGGGGAGCGCCTTAAGCTCTCCCAGCGGGTTCTGGGATTCTGCCTCAGAAGTCGACCGACGCAATTTTGAGCATTTGATGCCAAATGGAGTTCATTTTAGGCTCTTGTTTACCTTAAATTTTTCAACGATTTCGAAATAAAGTAGCCTACCTAAACCATCTCGATCTGTGAAAAGTTTGACAATTAGGCCTATTATAAATGTGAAGAAACTGAGATTTTAGATGTTAGAAGAACACCGTTTGCAGTCGCAACATTAAACTTGAAATGTCCTTCTAGGCTTCCACTGCGAGCTATTTTAGTCGGATATTAAAAAGCGAGATGAAGTAAAGTTTTAGATTGAACTTATAACTTACAGCAACATTTCTGCACCGAATTTTTACAGACATGAGTTTAACGGCTTTAGCCTGAACATTTTATGTTTTTCGGCAGCCTGCAGGGTCAATGGTATATACAGGGTGGGCCAGTAGGAATGCAACTAATTTGAATGGATATAACTTGAACAATTGTTATCCGAACATCGTGCCCAATATACTAAATTGAAGGTAATCATCAATTCTATTGCTGTGTCAAATCTTGCACTGATATACGGCACCGTTGTTATAAAATTGCGATGCGGCGCACACCTCTCAATTTTTAATGTAAATATTGAACATCATGACGCCGCTCACGGAAGAGGACAGAATTTTAATCCGAATTTTAAGAGCAGAAAAAGGATACAATGCACATCAGATGATGATAGAATTCCCTTCTAGAAAATGGAATAAATATGCTCTACATCGAATAATTAAACAAACTGATGCTACGGGAACGTCTAACAGCCGCAACTGTGGTCGCAAACGTTCAGCGCGCACAGCAGCGAACATTGCACAAGTCCAAGAGTTGCCTATCTGAACGCTAACGTGCCAGAGTTAATTGAACCGGAGAACTGGCCACCGAACAGTCCGGATTAAAACCCGATTGACTATTCGAGCTAGGGTTGTCTTCACCACTGGACAGCTGCGCACAGAGACATTTGAAAGATGTGATTCTTTCCTGCTTGGCTGAGATAACCCAAGCACTGGTGGACTCAGCCATCGATCAGTGGTCATCTCGTGTTGATGCAGTCATTAAAGCAAGTGGTATTTGTTTGACTGATGGTAAATTCACTTAAGATATTAATTGTTAGTACTAAATGATTGTTTAGAGAATTGACATCTTAAGTTTCAGACTTTTGCTTTTTCTTGCAGTTTTATGGCAAGAAAATGGCACATCGAATATTGATAGCATTATCTCAAAACGTCGTAATAGTATCTCGTAGATATTTTGCGGAATGATAAACTGGATAATTATCTTCAATCTGATATATTGGACAAGACACTCTGATAAAAATTATTCAAGTTATAAGGCGTCAAAGTTGTTGCATTCCTACTGGCCCACCCTGTATATCTAATTGCCGAGAATAAGAGCTATGAAAGTTTACACTTCAAAAGAGGTAAAAATTCAAAACAAAACATGAAAATACTAAAGGAACGTAAAGACTCAGAAGTTACTTGATGTGGCCAAAGATCAGTTTCCGTGACTCGCATTTAGTAACAAACTCACGTCCAATCTGTGAGACTTTTATAGGCCTACTGTCGAGTGAGTCACGATGGACGTGCAAGACAGCCACACGATTCCAACTCTCTTGACACATAGCCTACTGCACCTTAAGAATGTTTTTAGACGCCTTAATGCTGAGATGCAGCGTTCTGCTTCTGCATTGTTACAAGCTTCTCTCAAAAGCAACCAGGCAAATTGTTCAAATTGGTCAAACATCAGTCTGACTGCTGGTTCAGTATTTCGCTGTTTGGTATCCAGCAGTATTTTCGAATATCATTTTTAGTCAATATTCCAATCCCTTTTGAAAAGTTTATTAACGGTATGTGGCAAAAGTCGGGGGACCGTCGCAACCTGCTCGAAAGTTGAGGGGGACGCGCCTCACGGGTCCCTTAGAGTGGTTACTCCTATGAGTACTCCTATGAAGACACTGGACTTTTCAGTTTGGCGCAAGCAGTGCGTTTGAGTTACTTGAAAGACGCTATAGAGTCTAGACTTTGTCAACAGACCAAAAATGGAGATAATTTATTCGCACCCATCGCTGCCAAATGGATAATGGTGATGATTTACCGACAGCGATACCTTTAGATCTGTATAACTCGCTTAGACGTGTACACCCAGAGGTCAAAGGTGACTACGCCTCGCGAATTAATCATTAACTATGCAACAATGTGCTTAGAGCAGACGACGTTATGACGCTATTTTGCGAATGAAGGCTGTCATGCTAATAGCAATGAAGACTGTCATGCTATAATAACAAAGAAAGGAAGAAAGCAGTTAGATGATGTGAGAATATGAAGAGAGAGACATACAGACAGACATACAGACAGACAGACAGAGACAGACAGAGACAGAGAGACAGAGGCAGAGGCAGAGACAGAGAGAAAGATACAGAGACAGCGAGGGAGGGAGAGAGACAGACAGACAGACAGAGACAGACAGAGACAGAGACAGACAGAGACAGACAGAGACAGACAGAGACAGACAGAGACAGAGAGGCAGAGACAGAGACAGAGAGAAAGATACAGAGACAGCGAGAGGAGGGAGAGACAGACAGACAGACAGACAGAGACAGACACATACAGAGACAGACAGAGACAGACAGAGACAGACAGAGACAGACAGAGACAGACAGAGACAGACAGAGACAGAGAGGCAGAGACAGAGACAGAGAGAGAGATACAGAGACAGAGAGGGAGAGACAGACAGACAGACAGACAGACAGACAGAGCGTCATTTTGTTGAACATGTGTGCATAGGCTATAAATGAATAGGCGTGTATACGTATGTAATGTATGGCCCTGCCTACACACATGCAGATATATGGCATGACATCACATCGCATGACATCATATAACACGTCACAGCCCACTATGTAGGCCTACGCATATAAACAGACACTGTTTAGGAGAGTGCTTAAGAAGGAGAGCGCGATAGAGACAGGCACACGAACAGTGGCAAATACAAACACAGATTTTCGATTATTAGAGCTGAAAACGCTAGTGCGTGCAAACAAATACATGCACTACGTACAACGTATATATACATATACTGTGCATACATAACATTATTTTCCACCTACAATATATATATAGAGCTAGAAATATATATATATAATATATATATATATATCTATCCAGAATATATAAAGCTGGAATATATATATATATATATATATATATATATATATATATATATATATATATATATATATATACGACTAGATTCCTATTTCCTGCGCAGGGCCTGCTTTGGGACGGCCTTTGAAGCCCGATGAACCTCGAGATTCTGTGCCCTGTTTTGCAGTCTTCTCTCCCTCGGTCGGTCCACCCACCCGCCTCTACGTCCGTCCGTCCGTCCGTCCGTCCGGCGGGCCGTCCGTCGAAGGCGCAGTCGTTGCGGCTGGTCTATAAGTCTGCGAAGGACTAGAGGAGCCCTTTTCGATCTATTATCGAATCGACAAACGTCCAATTCTATTTCGCCGAAATAATCGTCGCTAGGGGTGAGATCGCGCATGCGCCGGCAAAATGGCGGAGGAGGGAGGGAGGACAACTGCAGCAGCCGCAGCAGCTATGACTCGTTCGGCCGCTATTGGTCCGTCGGGCATTCGAATGGCTCTTCTCACTAGATGGCGTCCGACGCCGTCGCCCGAGAACATTATTGAAACGTCGGCGGGCTTTGTATGAGTGGCACCACACATTTTCAGTTCTCATTCCGTCTTTTGAATGTATATATGCATACACAAATATGCATCCATATGGGCCTACATATACATGCATTTGTTTATAAAAATAATATTATTGCTTGTGAAGCACTTCACTGAAAGAATTTTTGCCTTGTATCTTTCAGTCCGGATTTAGACTTTAAATTGTGATGCTCTAATCCATTAACGTTTGAGAGGCTCTCGGCTTACTACTTACGAAAAACAGTGGGCATAAAAACTGTCCGCGTGTCACCCTTTTTGGCCAAAATTCTCGAAACTGTTATTGGAGGTGACATGAACAGCATAATAGAATTGTTTGGCTAGCAGTAAAGAAATAACTGAACGGCCTAATGTAGATTACACGCAAATTTAGGCCTATTTTGAAAAGGAAAACACCGATTCATCACAGTGAGGGTAAATGGCAGCAAAATTTATGGGAATGCTACATTGTTTTATTTAGTTCGTTCGAATCATATATAAGCCTAAACACTGCGTGTACTATACTGTAACAGTAGCCTACACGGCATTTAAATACCATTATTGTGTCTATTTAATATTCTTGAAGATAATTTGATAAAGTATTATAGCGTTAACTCAAAACTGTTAAATCGATTTCCATCGTTATTTACGGATTGCAAAGCCATTGTAGCTATATCATCAATTTTAAGACTAGGTCTACGTAGTTTGTCACTTTCTATACATGAAATCGTCAGTGCAGAAAGCTTTTCTTGACCAAGCGTAGTTCGAAGGTCATTCTTGATCTTTTTCAACTGGAAAACATGATCTTTCTGCCGAGCAGTTTGTTGCCATTAGGTTTTAAAAATGCCGCCAGATAGATTCAACGTTTGAGAAAGACAGCTGAATTTTATTGTTGAAGATAATTTGATAAAGGTATAGAAAGCTTAAACTAGTTTTATCTGAGTACGTTGTCTTCACGTAAGTACGAAATAGCTTCAATTACAATACAATACAATGCAATGCAACTGTACTTTGATATTGCCTTCCTTCCAAAGTTTAGAAGTGCACACACGACCATACGACAGAACATCGATGGGGCAGAGCAATTGTATACAGCAATTGTGCGAGAAGGACTTGCTCAAGGTCCCTACACAGTAACTGCCTCGGGCGAGGCTCGAACCCGTACTCTCCGCGTTACAGGTCGAGCGCTCTAACCAGTCGGCCACCGTGCCCCATGCACAATTCTCCAATTAGGCTTAGATCAGCATCTTTAGGATAGGCTCTCGTCATCAAAGCAACACCTTCATACAGCTGTTCTTCTATAGCTGATGCTTCTGAATTAATTAGCGAAGAAAATTGTCAGCAATGTTTTCATATAGGTCCGTATACTACTGCTCGATTGCTCAAACTAGCGTGTAGCTGATCAGTTATTGGAATGAAACAACCATTATGTTCGACACTTGTCCCTTTGTGTCAATGGGTAACTAATTATCAGTGCCAGCCAAATTGCTATCATTATTCTACCTGCTTCCACCTCCTCCTTTGTCTTTTAGTCGCTCATTTGTATTCCACATTCGGTAGTCTTTCTTTGGCTTTTAGTTCTATTTCATCAAACTTGTCACGGATTTCACTGATTAACTGGGCTAGTGACAAATGAAGCTCTGCGCATATCCCAAGTGCTATTTGTGTCTCCCGTCTAGCTTTGCATGCTTTTTGGAACTGGCTTAACAAATTAATCCAAAGTTCCAGGAACGAACACAGACTCAAATTCTAGTGTCACTGAGTTCTTGTATTTGAGACAATACACGAGTCGTCTGTATAGTCTGCTATAGACTGCTACATAAGCGAGTTAGTAACGATTGCCTTACAGGCGAAAATCTGTGCAATCTGCAAAAGCACTGACTTGATAAATAGTTGCAAACTTTATCCGGTTCATCGTTGAGAGTTTTGGGAGTTTTGGGGACGCATTAAAAATGTCATTTTGTAAAAGCATTTGATGCGAGCCAACCATTTGATGTAAGCCAACCAAGCTATGGCTTAGTGCCTCGCGTTGCAAGGGGCTTCATTTGGGACTTACGCGCTACAGCATACGCCGCCCGGCAGTTATTTTGTCCCAAACGAAGCCCCTTGCAACGCGAGGCACTAAGCCATAGCTTGGTTGGCTTAAAGTGCAAATCCAGCACTGACTGTATTCTGCATTTTCCCCCATTCAAGTCATGCCAACCACTTTTACGCTGGAGCCACTCAAAAAACAGAATACGAGAAGCATAGGCGTTCACTGAAACTGTCACGGGCTATCACTTATTAATTACAACTTCTCAACAAAAAGTAGGCCTACACGGCTGCATGATCATTCGCTGCTGCACAGCCACTATAGCTTGATCTGAGCGCGACAAAATTTAAAAACACAAGTGTTCATAGGCTTGCGCAGCAGCAGCATACATAAATACACGTATACTGTATGTGCATATATATTGACGATTATGCAAATATGCTGTATAGAAAAAGCAAAGTAGTCAACACAAACTCGGCCGACTCTATATTATATAGTCGCAATCCAGCTTCACAGATATTATTGTATACCTTCTGAACTAATGAATATTCATAGCCTATATATATGCATAATTATGTAGATACATCCTGGCTCATTTCGCTATTAAGCCCCTACCTGCACACACGTTCTATGCAGTAATCAGAACGAGAGGTGTCTTAATTAATAATACTCCAAATCATAATTGCTACAGGAAACCAACACTGGGAACTGTTATTATCGTTACTAAAGTTGATGTACATGTAGCTGTCATACAGTTATCGTCTATATAAGGTCGTGGAATCCTTGTTACTATGGCAGCTGTTGCCATAGTAACCAGGATTCCACGACCTTTTATATAACGGACTACCTATTAGTTCTAGGGTGTTTTTTCTGTAGGCAACTTGTTGATAAGGCGAACGATTGGCTGAAGAAGAACAAGGAGATGCAGGTCAAGACGTGCGAGACGATCACGTGGACGTCCCATGATTCGAAGGGTCTTGGTGACAGTGAATCGATGATATTGTCGCGACGAATTGCCGAGAACGCCTGCAACTACGCTCTTAGAGGACTCAGGTAAATAGCATCTATATATGCAGCATCAGCTGTTTTGTATGATGACTGGTTGCGAAAGAATTGGTGGCCCATGATCCGGGATGAATGCGCGCAAAGAGGTGGTTGATAGCCTATAATAGAAGAAGTTGAAGAACACACACCCAAACAATGAAGGAAAAGAAAAGAAAAAATGCAAAGCAATTAATATAAAGCAGAAAAGGGAACAGACAGAAAGAAAAAGATGCCTTTGACAGTGAGTTTGACTGGATTAGCAAAAGCGTGAGCAAAAGCATAACGTAATGGCCCCATTTCTATTCCTCGACTAGTCTAATTGTCGACCATCTGCGTATCTCAAACAAGAGGCGCGAACTAACAGGTGTTAATCGCGTGTACTCAGACGCGTCTATCACCCGCTATAGAGTGTTCGAGTGCTGACGTAGACAATGTTAGGACATCATAAAACTCGTCACTTCTTGTAGCTCATTTGGACGTTGCACACGGACGCAGAGGCGCCGAACAATCCTTTAGACACCTAGATAACATTATAATAATCGTCTTGCGTTGCTCGGTATAGCCAGTGTGTAGATGTTGTCAAGGGAGGAGCCACAAGTTGCGTATGGTCCGACTGAAAGAGTCTAATATAGTTAAATGTTTCAGGAGGCATATCCTTCAATATTTAGCCAGTTATCCGGGGGTGCTCGATAGCGCAGTGGTTAGCGCGCTGGACTGTCAATCGAGAGGTCGGGGGTTCAAATCCCCGCCAAAGGCAGAAAATTTGGTTCGAGATTTCTATTTCATCAGCACCCCCTAGCCAACTCAGCTATAATGAGTACACTGACCGTAAACTGTCGGTGGGAATTAAGATGAGACGGCGAGGGAGAGGATTGGCCACCCGCCGTAATAGGCCGTGGCTAAGAAAATGAAGTCGCTAACACTTCATACGCACGGCTGCCTCAGGGCTGGGTATCTGGATTGCACTTTGAACTCACATCAGTATTCAGACGATGTCTGACATGTATGTATGTATTGTATAATACTCATACTGTATTGTATGGTAAGGCTGGATATGCATGCATGCATATATCTATGTATACGTAAACGTAGCCTATGCATGTGCGTGTTTACGTATACATATATAGGCGTAGCTGAATATTTATTTAGCGCCGGTTCAAAACTTTCTGATCAGAATGGGGCCTATAAAAATTTGCGATAACTCACCGATGCCGTCGTCCATGCATGATTAAGTATGCAGATAACTGAATTGGCTGTGATTGCATTACACTTGCGGCATATAAATTCCCGAATGAATGAATGAATGAATAATTACCGTTGACGCAACAGACTGTGGGTCGTTCCTCGCGCCGTCAACAAGCCTCAGCACATCTGCTTCAGTGACTTCAGTCCCGTCGATACGGAAGACAGCATCCAGACTCTGGTCACTTGCGTTAACAACAAAATTCATCAAAATCAGCTCAAAGGTAAACGACCCCACGTCTGTTAATATTAACAATATTTCATCAGTAATTAGGCCTAGTGATGATTCTGTTAATGCTGACGACGATGATGATGAAGTTTTGAACACAGTTGGTGCATCGCTTTTGGCCTGTTTACCTGCCATGGGGATTAACTGAAGTGAGAACTGACAATCTGGACTAAAACATGGTATTTTTGGCCTAAGTAAATATAGCAGTAATATAACACTGCGTTGGCTAGGTAAACCTATACATCTATCACCTTTCGATTTGAAGAGGTATACATATTACATGACTGTAGCACATCGACATAAATGTTGGAATTGGTAAGAAAACGCGGTCATTTGAACGTCACCGCCATTCTTCATTGGACCAGACCGAGAACAATCATCAGGTCTAGACTAAGGACACACAATTACACATCAAGTAAAGGGACTTATGT
>JACEVL010001071.1:655000-942500 GCA_020284085.1 Aporrectodea caliginosa
TTCAAATGATAATCGCCACTATTAGTGCATAGCACCAAAACATGACGCACCCCAAAAGCCACGTTTCAGCGACTAATCAGTTTTATGAGGCAATTACTGAATATTGGGAAGAAAAGATCGTCAGATATATCTGTAAGAGGAGACGCACAGCCTGAAAGGTATATTAGACTATGCCGAATGACACATATAAACAGAAATTGATCGGCTTCAGATAAAAGCAGTGTCTCAAACTGCAGCCGGGCTCCAGTGCATGGGTTGAGGCAGTCAGTGTGTATGGAGTTCATCTGTAGAAGAAGGGTAGGGAGGAAGGGAAAACCAGGAAGCAGAAGAGGAAGAGGAGGAATGGGAAGCATTAGGAGGTGGGAAACAGAAGGACGAAGAGGAAGAGTGAATGGTTGAATAGAATGCAAAAAGAAATCGAGGAGAAGAGGAGGAGGAAGAAGAAGAGGAAAATGAAAAAGAGGAGGACGGAAAGAGGGAACGAGGAAGAGAAAGTTGAGGAGGAGGAAGACGAGGAGGATTACAGAGAGGAGAAGCAGGTAGGGGAAGAAAAAATGGCGAGGAAGAAAAAATGGAGGAGTAGAAGTAAGAATATTAAGGAGGAGAAACAGGAGGAGAAAGAGGCAGGAAAGAAGGAGAAAATGGAAGCGAGGAGGATAGGAGTAATACTGCGTTTTTGTGGAGACTTATGATGTGTACAATAGAGAGGCGTTTCATTTCCCGCACATTGCCATAAATAAGGCGACAATGCTCCACACTGTTAAGCTGCAGTATCCGCCTCTTTATTGTCAGCCTCTCAATCACTCACCTTCCATTGCAGCAGGTCTAATGTGTTTCTAATTTCTGCTTTCTCTGACACATGAATTGATTTATATGTTTTGCATGAGGCCTTTTATGAATTTGGCCGATGAACATATATAAATGTAAAATGTAAATGCACACATTTTTCTATAGCGACCATTTATTCTCGACAATGGTCACATATATATATATATATATATATATATATATAATTATACAGAGAACATGTTACTTTATATCAATAAATATGCATGTGTGTATGCATAAAATATTAGAGATGCGGACTTTAATGATTAACTAATCGATTAATCGTTAAACATTTTATTCGATTAATTTTGGCTTGTTTCGATTAATTTTTGTAAAACTTATTTCGTGATGTCAAGCGGCCCATTTCCGGAGTAAGACGAACAATGATGATGTGAAACACTTAAGTGGAAAAATTAATGTATCATGTTGCATTTAAGGTAAGTGCTGTTGGAAAGTCGAAGATGGCGACAAAATTAACTGTTTTCATTGCAATAAAGAGTTCGCTTACCGTGGTTAAAACACGTCACCGACTTATCACCTTCATCATGCGGAATGATTTAAGTGTTCTTATAGAAAGCAAGTAGTAACTGACTCAGTGACTACATTTTTAACAGTTTTCACACTTTACGTAATACATACCAAATTAATCCAATTTAATCGATTATTCGAAGTTAAATTTTGAAGATTAATCGATAAAATCTTATTTCAATCAGTACCAGCCCTAATATATTTATACGTATGTATGTATGTATGTATGTTTGCATGCATGTATTTATGTGCATATTATGCGTTATGTATTTTGCCTGTATTGTGCATGTAGTAAGTATGCAAGTATGTATGTATGTAAGTATGTATGTATGTATATATGACGTATAGACTATATGCATGTATGTATGTAACTGTGTATGCATACATGCATCTGAGAATATAGATCTTTTTATGGAACTGTCAACGGCATTACGGTTCTCTGATAAATCTAAACAGGTGCGACCTAAAAAAAAGCAGAATATGTTTCTTGAGCTGTTTTTTTCTCGCCGAACGGAAATTAGTTCCTGAATATCCGACTTTTTTGTTAGGGTTATGATGAAGTTGCAGGACATTGCACGTCCACTTTAATTCGGTTTGCATTTATTAACTCAGATATTAAACTGCATGAGGTCTCCCTGTTTTTTTCATTAAAAAGTATGTTATTGTTTTGGATTTGAGTTCATGGCATTTCCTCCGTGGCTCTATATTTCTGCAAAAACACTCGGATGCAGCACGTTTCTTGGACTGTATAATTATGTTATGTCTACTTTTAGAGCTTGATTCTGTGTTTAAGGCTATTTGCAATTTGAAATGAGGGCATTTATTCCGTGGCTCCCAATTCCTATAAATTCCTGCATATAATATGTCTACTTTTAGAACTTAATTCTGTGTTTAAGACTATTTGGATTTGAGATCAGAGCATTTATTCCGTGGCTCAAAATTCCTAAAAAAAGATATCCGACTTGTGGTTAGGGTTATGATGCAGTCACAGGACATTGCACGTCTGTAGGAATTTTGAGCCACGGAATAAATGCCCTGATCTCAAATCCATATAGTCTTAAACACAGAATCAAGATCTAAAAGTAGACATAACATATTCCTGTGTATATATAGTAGGCTATGTCTATATTTAGAACTTAATTCTGTGTTTAAGAATATATTTGGATTTGAGATCAGGGCATTTATTGCGTGGCTGCAAATCCCTACAAAAGTCTCTCAACGCTGAACCAACTGCCGCCTATTATTATATACACAAGTGGCAAAACGTTCAGACGGAAGTGAGCCATTAAGGACATCGATGGTCTCGAACACGCAGAAGAGTGGAACGTGTTCTGGGTCATTGATTCAGACGAAAGCCTCAGCAGCAGCAGCCGTATAACAGCTGCCACTAATGCGAATGGAACTCTGTGGAAATACATGTTGCAAAATCTGAGCTCAAATGCGCGTCTAAATTGACCAGGGGCGGTGGCCTACGTGCTTTCTAACGTCCTCCCTTATAATATATAGTCGCCTCGGGGTAATGCGTCCAATCCCTCCTGCAGCGCCATCCGATATTGATCAACACGCTCATGTATATATGCGTCGATCAATATTTCTGTATTTGTAATGTATAATAATGTATATTTGTATGCATAGGCCCATGTATATGCTATGTATATACATAGGCGTGAATATACGAGGGCCGCGTTCTGGAGGAAGATAGGAGGAGCTCAGAGCATCAGTATCGTCCGTTTACAGCAATTTATGGATCTTGATTCAGTTGCAATGTCTAAGATTGAACCACTTGCAGTTGCTTCAAGTGAATCCTAATACTTATAGAAGAAATAGAAACTGACACTCACTCACACACACACAAGCCTTATGTAGTCGAGAGATATATAATTATGTATATATGCCGTAAGTGTTGGCAATATGTAGGTATAGGCGTACCGTATACGTGGTTTGAAAGGGTTCCTGGCTGGAATATGGCTGTTCTGCTGATCCCGCGATTTAAGAACTGAACTAGTTTTGGAGAAAACGCAGCATATTATGTAAGTCAAAAGGCGTTTGGGGTTAACTCTGAGCGATCTAGTTTTCCGACGTTTTTTGATTTTATTTGACGTTGCAATGGTTGAGTAATGAGTACCAATAAAATCGATATTACTGCAGTCATTCAGAAAAAAATATTAAGCTTAGTAGGTATCCAAAGGTAAGACCATGCAGAAAGGACAACTACCGCTGACAAGGTCACCTGGTTACTTATTACAGATTTCATGACGGCATATTCATCAATTACATATTTCATTAATTTATTTTGACTCTGTAATTGCGGTGCCATATTGAATATTTTCCATGAAAAAGCGCAATTAGCACTTTGAATACCAATGCATTGTACAACTCATTCTTTAGGTACAACAGAAAGAGAAACCTACAGGAATCGGAATGAAAAGCATAGCCTACACATGCTATCACGCATTGATGCAAACTGCAGTCTACAGCGCAACTACATAATAATATTATGTAGTTTCGCTCGGTAATTTCTCTGGTATGCGCTGGACAACCAAATGAAATTCCCTGCACTGAATAAGCTTACTTAAAATGCTCCCACTGTGTATCAATCTAAGAAATGTATAACAGATTAATTAATTAATATTATTAATATATAATTTGTACTCAACCATTGCAACGTCAAATAAAATCAAAAGGACGTCGGAAACTAAATCGCTCAGAGTTAGCCCCAAACGCCTTTTGACTTACATAATATGCTGCGTTTTCTCCAAAACTAGTTCAGTTCTTAAATCGCGAGATCAGCAGAACAGCCATACGCCAGCCAGGAACCGTATACATAATAAGCTTACTTAAGCTTACTTGACTGTGCATCAATCTAAGAAATGTATAACAGATTAATTAATTAATATTATTAATTAATTAATCTGTTATACATTTCTTACATTGATGCACAGCGGGAGTATCTTTAATAAGCTTATACAGTGCAGGGAATTTCATATGGTTGGTCCAACCCATACAAGAGAAATTACCGAGCACATTTCTTAAGTAGGCCTAATTTTTCTGAGGATCACGTGTAAGTGGTATGGACATCCAATGCGCGGATAAAGTAAACAGAAGAGGGCGAGTGCCTGGGTGACGGAAGCACTTTGCTATTGAATCGATACATAAAATACACCAATAATATTTGCAGTTAGTAATACGATCAAGTGTCAATATTCCAAAGCAAGCGAAAGTTGGTTCTGAACTATAGCATGTGGAGATAAACTATTATACTAATGGTGTGTATCTCGCGTTTCTGCAACTAGCTATAGGCACTTTAACTTAAGCGAGAGGTGTAATGGGACGCCCAAGTGATATCACAATAATAAAAGTACGGAATAGCATAATCGACAGTGCAGTCATAACACCATTGTAGTTCCTGGGCAAAGTTTCAATTCTGCCGAGCTCAGAGGTCACGCACGCAGTAATTTTTTCTGGTCTTTCCCATTTGGAGGCCCCTAGAATCGTGCGGCCTCTGGCAACTGCCTGGCGCCGTAACACAGCCATGCCGTTACAAGGGCGCCTGACAGCCAAGCAGGAGGAAGACCGTTCCAACATCTAGGGCCGAGAAGGCGCGGTGCGGAAACGGATTCTCATCCGTTGTATGCGCACTAATACCTTATAAGTATTACATAGGTAGTTAGAGAACCACTCGAGGATAGTCCCATATATGCCATAATGCTCTAAATGTATACTAAGTAAAATTTTGTGCTTCACTGTATCAAATTTCTGAGATAAGTCAAAGAAAATTCCGATCATTGTCGATCGCTTTGAAGATTTTGTTCTCCACTTCTACCAGGGCCATAAAGAAGTGGAATGGCCAAAACGAAAACCATACCAGTTTTGGTGTTAATAAGTTCTAATATTGCATGTAATTGGTTAATTGAGGTTCTTCGATGCCATGTAACAACTGGATAATCTATCACATAAAATTTTTATGTCATATAGGCCTATTTAAAGAAGTAGGTAAGAACAGAGATGGACCTATAATGAATTTTATCACCAGATTTAAAAAACAAGGACCACCAGGGCAATGTGTAGTTCCTCGGGTACACTTACGATGAGAATGGAGCAGTTTATAATATCGGCAAGCACCGTTGCGACCTCTTCAACAGCTCTTTTAGCTAGGCCTATTTGTGGACTGATCTTATTAATGCCACTATCATGCGTATTGCGTAGGATAATTGATTTGCTTCGCTGATAATATTCGATGGTGTATCTCTGGATCTTCTGCATGCTTGCATGAGCATCGTGGCATAATAGAGTTTCAAGTCTTTGCAACCTAGACTTCAGGTAGTCAATGGTAATAGAATTCGTATAGATTATCAACAGGCAACGCGCTTTAAACTGCAGCTGATAATCACAAATATTATTTTATATGCCTATTGAAGTCTAGAGCGCGTTATCTTTAACGGACTATCATTTTCTATAGCCATACATCATACATGTCTGGCTTTTCGAAACTTTCATATGCCACCCATTACTGAAGAAATGCGCACAATGAGCATATATTCTCATGTCTGGGGAACTGCGCACAATGAGAAACCTCTCGGACACCATGCCTACGTGTCCTGAAATAACTTGTCGTTAAAAGCCATGTCAGTAAATGAGTTTAACTGATGTGATGACGACGCTCCTTCTCTCATAATATGGTTTCAGGTCAGATCGTGACGGTAGAAACGGTCGGCGTTCCAATCCTGAACGGTCGGATAGACGGTGGAATGACGACGTGGAAGGAGTGTGCAGACGATGACAGTCCCTACGTCTTCGTTCTGCGCGTCTTCTACAATCGAGAAGTCAACGGGAGAATCTATGGCACCGAAAGAGCTGAGATAGGTAGGCCTACTCCATAATTGTCAGCTATCCGTACTTATATGATTACAGTGGTTAAATTCAGCCGGATCCAGCCGGACCTGAGATCCGGTATACTTCTAATTTGAGATCCGCCACCTGAACCATGAGATCTGTCATCAAAAGAGGAGACGCTGCATGTCACACACCACTTAATTGTATATTTGGTTGCAATAATCGCTGAAAAGCAACTATGTAGTATTATGTTTCTCGCCTTTTCTGTATTAAACTGAAAGCGAATAGCGAACATATAGGCGTATAGCTACATTGAGGCACGAGGAGGCAGTTGCCTCCTCGTGCTTTATATATATATATATATATATATATATATATATATATATATATATATATATATATATATATATATATATATATATATATATATATATATATATATATATATTGGAACTTCCATTGACCAATGACCCCAATCACCAGGATTTTTCCAATGGTCTGTGAAGTTGCCTCCCCTTGAATTTAAGTTTCGCACGTGCCTGATAGCGAGTATAGGCCCTTTCAGTTATCGGTTAGAAAGACGTAACTTTTAGCTTTGCAAAGCTTTGGAGATTCGCCACCTCTGGATGAGCAAAAGGTGCTATATAAATTGTCAGATACAGTAATATTTATTGAACAAACTCACAAAGGCACTGCAGAGTAACTACTGGTATACGCAGTTCCTCGTTTAATTTATAAACAATAGGCCTAAATACAGCTACCTGTATGAAAACTCCACACAAGGGCATCGCCACTCTAAAATCTGACGTGAAAATCTGGAATCACAGGAGCCCTTGGTCTCCCACTTTTTGACCCAAAACATTAAAATTTTATTTCGATTATGACTAAACTAAGGCGTACGAAGAGATTTTTCAAGAAAAAACTCATAAAAAATATTGATTCCAATTAAGAGTTGTCGATCGTCCCGAATGTCATGACTAAGAACTTAGGCTACTAAGAAAAGTTGCCAGAATATTGCAAAGGAAATTACGACCTATAGGACCCCTTCAAAGCTGAATTGGTCACTGACTTCCCACGCTGAAGACAATGCCGTGGTCTTTGGTCATATATATAGGCCTATTATATATATATATATATATATATATATATATATATATATATATATATATCTATAATATATATATATATATATATATATATATATTAATGTAATTACCTAGACATATGGGTTTGTACTAGGGAATGCAAACCCGGGGTCTTTTTTCGAAACCCGGGTTTCGGGTTTGACCGCCGTGAAAACCCGGGTAACCCGGGTAACCCGGGTTTGGAAGGGTTAACAAATTTTACATGATAAATATTATTACTGCACTATTTCTTGCGTAAGAACAACGTCGTAGTATGCAGCTACAAGTCCAACGTTCTCCAACAGTGAAGAATTTTGCATAAAAAGAAAACTTTAGGATAATCGCGATATTTTTTATATAAGCAGTGTTTTTCAATAAAAAATGTTCCGGAACTGAACAATTCCAGAACAGTTATGGAAGACATTGCAAGGGTTCCGAAGGCCTAAATCTGAGCCTCTAATTTTATAGCATCTTGAATACCAATAAACACTGAAAACGCTGAAATTAAATTAAATTAACTAAATAATTTTTTATTAAAAATATAAGTAAATAAAATAATTGTTAGCAGCTTGAAAAAATTCACGGAATGCCGTTCCGGAGCGTTCTATCTGAAAGAAACATTGCATAGGCCTATAAAAATAATGGTCAAATGACAGCTTAATCGTCTACATCGCAGCTTTAGACCCTTCCAATGCCAGCCCATTTGCTTTATAAATTTTGTCATCGATAATTTAGTCATCGTTACTCTGCAACCCAATTTGGCAGAGCCAAAACTTACTAAAGTAGATGCTGCTTTGGAGACATATCGCTGCCAGTGATTGTGCTTGGACTAAGAGGCCTACCGTCATTGGCTTCAGTCAGAACGACAAGGGTCACCAACGTCCTTATGTTTCAGCAGGTTTATCTTATGCTTGGACCCGAGATGAATAGCATATATGCATATTTCTTGGTGCACCGCTGGCAATTTTTGCTGCGAGTTACATAACTGACATTGAGCCGTCTGGCCCTCAGAATCGTCAACGAAATGATCCCAAACACCACCCTTTACATTTGCTGATTTAGACATTGTTTGGATTTGTGTCTGAAATCACTAAATTCAAATAAAAACAGTTTACTGCTATTATTTACGAATTCGAAGCTACGACGCCGACGTGTCAAAACACTCAACATTAGTCACTGGTCGTGTGAAATGGGAAGCCACACTCATACGAAGTCACCAATAAAGATATGGAATGAGCCGATAAATAAGTAGTTAGAAGTTGTATTACGTAAACCCGTTATCAACCACTATTATTGTTATATTTCCATTACTCTGCATTTGTGAGTTTCACACAGTGAAGGACGGTGAAAGTTACGATTTTCAAACCCGTCGAACCCGGGTTTCAATCGCGTTCAAACCCGGGTTTCGGGTTTGGAAAAAAGCCGGGTAACCCGGGTTACCCGGGTTCGGGTAACCCGGGTTTGCATTCCCTAGTTTATACTGAAGATTCCCTTTTTCCATATCATATTTCCCGTTGGTTGTATATCCATTTCTCCGTGAATTACCCTTCTGGATTTAGACCGGACTCTCCCTGGATCATGGATTTCGGAAGGCGCATCGATTTTACTTATAACTGATCATCATTTATGCCTTTTACAATATCACAGTAGCGCAGCAGACGTCTTCAAATTACACGAAGTTGACATGCGCAGTGTCTGCGTTAAATCAATACATGTCTGCTCGTCGCTCTGCATGTAGTGTGACTGTGTGACCATTGGCTTTCGAGTGACTGAATTCCTTTCTAGAACACAAATGCAACAGGAACTACTTTTGACAAGGCCTATAATTATTATTCACTATAATATGCTACAATAATTTTGATACTGGCTGAAATTGAACCTTCAAAATTAAAGAACTTTCAAGGAGCTGCGAAATGTTCTGCGCCGTTTATTGTCGCATCGCTCTAGATATACGTCGAATAATGTGTTGGTTGTTGTAGGCATTAAGGATATGGTTCCGCTACCGACTGACCAGACTTACGAAGGATTTGAAGATCTCATAGACAGATCAAACGTCTGGCTGAAAGAGCAAACCGACATACTCGTTACGAACTTCCAATCGGTCATTGTTCAGAAGAACAGCGGTATGCAACAATCTATGCGGTCTTCTTGTATGTAATGGTAATGCAATGCATATCGCCGAATTTTGTCAGTCGCGCATAAGCAGCCAACAAGTTGGTCTCCTGCATGAGAAGATCAGCTTATACACCAGTGCTTAGTCAAATTCAAACTGCAAAATTGCAATTGTAATTGTAATAGACATTGTGAAGATTTTTGTTTGTTGAACTGAGCTGTAAAGAATCTTTGACGTTTTCGAAGTTTTATTTATAACCTAACGAAGAAACAAACCGAAAGCGTTATAGGCTGCAAACTGTATACACTTTTATACACACTCTGTGTACGCCGCCTTTAGCCAGTTTGTTTTCGTGTCTGACCAGAAAAGAACTGTTTTTTGACAGAACTGCAAGTATCGTCCGGTACAAGCAACGTATAGGAAGAGTCTTGCTGTGCACACTTATATTAAGCTCAAAGACTGCCAATGAACTAGGATAGGCTACATGTCGAGCAAAGATCCACAGAGTTTAAAGCCACTGTAGTCTTCTCGAAGAGCCCAAGACAAAAGCGTGTGACTGAAAAATATTCGGTGAATATAAAGAATGAATCCGAAACCAGTATAGATCAAATTAATCGTATAACGACTGAAATAAAATTTGGGGACTATAATAGCAGTTCATATTTTGTTTTTATTCAATGGATTCGAAATTATGATCTGTCTGTGTTCAAGGACCTCACTCAGAAACTGGAAGTGCCTGTTTCTTCAGCCATCCTGGAGTGAACAGACCGCTTCCCGTCGATTACTTCCGCATCCTTAGAGTGGCCTATCTGAAGCCAATGGGTGACCTTCTAGTCGACCTTCCGGTCTTCTATCCTCTGACCTTCGAGACGTTCACTCCTGAAGTCGTCAGAAGCAAAGAATTCGGAAACAGTCAGAAAGATCGACTCGAAAAGATGAATGAAACTTTTTCGAAAGTCATCACCTTTCTCCAGACTTCCGGTAGGAAATTTTTAAAAGCATTGTACGAAATAGTACACAGAAGCCTCTACAAACTTTAATGGCGTTCCCACATACATAGCTACTGTCTAATATCTTATTTCTAATGCTAATGTCTAATGCTAATATCTAATGCTAATGTCTAATGCTAATATCTAATGTTAATGTCTAATGCTAATGCCTAATGCTAATGTCTAATTCTAATGTCCAATGCTAGTGTCTAATTCTAATGTCTAATTCATCATGACTGTGTTCGGAATAAAAGGAAATTGATTGATTGATTGATTGATTGAGAATATAAAAACCAGCGCTGAGGAATGATGCAAATTAAAAAAGCATAATTATTTGTTTTTCGAAAGATCATTTGCAATGCGCCTTTACAGTATATCTGAGACGTCATGTCATATTAGTCTAACACTTTAACGACGAGCTGCATTGGTTCCCAGTCGCTTTTAGTATAGACCTACTCTCGTCGTTAAAGTGTTAACGGGGCCGACAATTTGTCTGTTGCAAAATCCAGTGACAGGTAATTCTGAATCAAAATGCTGTTAGGCATAATAATTTTTCTTCGCAGAATCCCTCCGACCATCGCCACATTCATTATGAGCCACGCTGCTGCATTTCACTTTCCTAATATAGATAGGCCTACCGTCCAACTAAACCGCTTGCAAGATATAGTATACAGGATGATCGCGCTCAAGCTGTCACTAAACCCCAAATACCACTACATCACCCTTCAAATCTCTTCACTGGCCTAAAATACCAGAGCGAGGTAAGTACAAGGTCCTAGAACTTCTACAACTCACTCCCACCCTCCCACCCTCTCAAACTTTCTACCTTAACCAGTATTTATAGTGCAACCCGCGCATCTACTGTCTTAACTCTTTCAATCTATAAGTAGGCCTAAGGCAATCTTCAAATCTGGAAATCGCTCCATAGACCTAGCTGTTCCCGCCAGAATTACAACAACCTTACGATCCTACGAACTCACCACCTGATCCGCCGGATGATATACGTGGTGGTTTCCTCCCTCCGAATTCCTGCAATGCCAGTCTAATGGCTGACACAGCAGATGACCATCACAGCAATGCGGTTGAATGCAAATCACGTACTCCGACGCCTGCTACCTCCTCTGAGACAAAATAGTCACTACTTACGAACCAGATCACATAACTTTACCACGCAAAGACGATCGAAACTTTATTTCACGGGTTGGCTACTTTATAAGGGTATGTTCGGAAATTTTCCTAAGTATTAGCTCTTGCCATAGCACATCAGGAGGAAAGAGACTGGATTTCTCACTGTTAATTGCCTTAGCTATTTACTGCTTGTAACAAGTTGCGTCTGTGACAGCTTGGTTTCATGATTAAACGAATATTGATCGATTGAACGACCAAAATACGCATCCATTGCAATCTCTGCGCAGGTTCTTCACTCAAAACAGAAATCATTCCTACTCCACAAATCCTCTCCTGATTCCTCTTCTCCTTATCACTCTCGTCGTTCCAATCCTGCACACTATCCACGTTATCCGCCTGGGGACGGCCACTATGTCTACCTGTCTGCCCACTGAATCTGGTCTGGAATCTGTCTATACCTGCCTACTTATTCCGTCTTGACTGAGCATCTGCAAATAAGCTTCTTCCCCCACTCAACTTTCTTAGGACACTGAGAAATTTCGAGGCAGCGATTACGATTAAGTCTAACTTAACCGGCAAGTATAAGAGTAAGACAAAGGGAATGCACAACTCATTATTATTTCACGCACGGTTCCCTTGTCGTCAGAGTCTATTTGTGACTCAAAGCGAGACATACTCCAGCCTCAGTCAGCGTCTTTAGGCTTAGTGAAATTTACCTAGAGTCTACGATCAAAAGAATTTCATCCCAAAGTATACACCATCGAAGATCCGCGTTCCAGCTGCAGGCCTGTGCATGCATGACCACAGCTTCGACGAAGTGCGATCGAAACATTTGTGGTCAGCACGATAAGTAAATAAAGATTAGGTGCACAGATCTAGGGCAACAACAGCTGCGCTGGTTCCGCGGGGGACCATTGCACCGACGCTGGTACCACAGAGAACTTTATCTGGCGCCAGCCACACCCGACGGCGTCGTTAACGTTCGTCTGCTAATGTTTACCGCGGCAGAACAATGATGAAACTCGAGTCCATTCACTACGCGTCCTCCGCCTTATCCATTTCTTTGTCCATCCATCGCCTGTTACATTGTCTTTCCTTCGATTCCTTACTCTGTATAGGAACGAATCGTAAATGCGATACTTAGACCCACGGGTGTCACGATCTGTGGTCACGACAATCGATCTTAACGCTGTTCTTGCAAATTGACAACAAAAGAAATTGTCTGCCATCGACAAAGAGGTCGAGAAGAGAGCTCTATTTTAATTCGCTTGCTAGAGTATCGATGCATGCATTCCATAGAATATGCGTCTGTAGTCCGTCGACATAGTATGCTGCGTATGTTAACACTTTAGCGACGAGGATCTGCGCTGGTTTCCCAGTACACGCTCATTGTTAGAGTGTTAACAGTGCATACAGCAATAGAAAATCCTTTAATAACCGTCTTTGGACATCTTATAAGGACGGCCTTATGATGAGATCGTGCTATAGGCCTATTGAAGTCCTATTCTACATCAGAATTAAACTTGGGATCGATGCGTCCACCGCGTCTTATCAGAATTCCTGTTATAACGAGACTTGTTATGAAGAGTATCTATGTATGCCTTTGTAGACCTGAATTTAGACCGTTGTATGCTTCATGACTGTCATTGAGTCTTTGAACTTATGTACAGCACCCTTTTCTTCAGCCTCGACTCTTCTCTGTTACGGCGCTATATATAACTCGTATTATTATTATTATTATTATTATTATTATTATTATTATTATTATTATTATTATTATTATTATTATATTATTATATTATTATTATTATTATTATTATTATTATTATTATTATTATTATTATTATTATTATTATTATTATTATTATTATTATTATTATTATTATTATTATTATTATTATTATTATTATTATTATTATTATTATTATTATTATTATTATTATTATTATTATTATTATTATTATTATTATTATTATTATTATTATTATATTATTATTATTATTATTATTATTATTATTATTATTATTATTATTATTATTATTATTATTATTATTATTATTATTATTATTATTATTATTATTATTATTATTATTATTATTATTATTATTATTATTATTATTATTATTATTATTATTATTTTTTTTTTTTTTTTGCCCGAGGTAGTTCTATTCCCTCAGGCTATGAAAACTATGTCCGAAGACGTGGTGTCTGGAACGACCGCTCACTCAACAAGTTCTTGCTGCTCAAAGGTGCCTCTGAAGGCCACGGCGTTAAATCGCTGGATGCAGACTGACAAGCGTTGGAAAAGGTAACTAGTTTCTTTAGGGTCCCCGGTGGTTTGGCTTACAAGGCGTCCCAAGTCCTTAATCAAATCCATTCCATTGTTGTTAATGGGGCCCATGGTCTCGAAGGCCAGAGGAACAAAGAAATAGGTGCCTGCCAGCTGGATGTATTTAGCGTTCTTCCTGGTGGCCGCCACCTCCGCCGCCGCGCCCGCCGACGCAGATGTCGCCTGGAGGTATGACGGAGCCACGGTGTCGATCACCGTTGAGTCCCAGATGAGACTCCGTCCTCTGCGCCATGGAATCAGCGTGAGACCATCCGGGCGTCTGCCATCCGATCTAGATAATCCGGGTGGTTCCTTGATATTTGGGAATCCCGCGCGTGTGAGGCTGCGACTGATTAGGTCGTTCAATGCGGCGTGTCTGGCGATCCGTCCCGGTCCCAATCCACAGGAAAGCCCGTGTGCTCCATCTGCCGTCACTCGAGCCCCGCATGGGCATGCGTGCGGCTCGCAAATGCCCGTCCCCAGGCGAAGTCCCACCGCAATTCTGACCGCCTCATCGTCCAGCCGCAGTCCACATGTCGTCACCGGGAGGGCGAACAGCCAGTCCCCTGCATGCGGTGCTGCGGTTGCCCTGAGTCGCGCCTGGTGGTATGGATCGGATTATTATTATTATTATTATTATTATTATTATTATTTTTTTTTTTTTTTTTTTTTTTGCCCTGAGGTACTTCATTCCCCCAGGGACTTAGAGATTACCATTATTGCGTGGTAAATGTCTGGAGGGTCAGGCCTCGTCTTCAGGGTTTGAAGAGAAGGTACCCTTAAAAGCGACCAGGTTATGTTGTTGAATACAGATGGACAGGCGCTGAAAAAGGAAGGTTGATTCGCGTCTGTCGCCAGTAATGGATGAGATGCGATTGCCAATTTCGCTTATGAAGTCAGAGGCTGAAGGATTGAGCGGGCCCAGGGTCTCTATGGCCACTGGTTGAAAGATGTAAGAATTGGGGAGCCCCTCATATTTCTGGGTTTTGCGATTGGCCGCCTGCACCGACGCAGACCCGACCAGAGCGGCCTGTTGGGTTATGTACGAGGCGGCACAAGTATGGACAATTGTGGCATCCCACGCCAAGTACTTCCCGCTTGACCAGGGTATAAGGGTTGCTCCGTCCGGCCTTTTTCCATCGGATCTGAACAGGCCTGCCGGTTCCTTAATACTTGGAATGTCTGCTCTGAGGAGGGCGCGCCAAATGATGTCGTTTATGGCGTGGTGGCGCAGGGAGCGACCGTAGGCCCTTCTACAGACGAAGCCGTGGTGGCCCTCGGGGCCAACTCCTTCGCCACAGTGGCATGTATGAGGGCCACATAGGTCCAAGCCCAACCTCAGTCCCACCGCCACCCGGACCGCCTCGTTATCCAGAACGAGGCCACACGCGGCAATCGGGAGCGCGGCCAGCCAGTCGGCGGAATGAGGGCTGTTGGCCGCGTCCAGCCTGGCTCGGCTGACCAATCCGGTAGCGCAACGGCGGATTTCAGCCTTATCCACCTCAATCAGAGGCCGGTCCCAAACGCTCTGTCTGACGGGCAGGGGGTCAACGATCGCAGGCAAGGTGTCCCGACGTATCTCCAGAAGGGTCGCCACATACCGATCAGGGCCTGACACATCAGCCGTGAGGACGGCGGTCTGCAGCTCGAGAGTCGACGCGGCTGAAGCCAAGTAGGCAGAAGAAGCCAGCGAAACGACTCTACGGATGCCAAGTCCACCGTCTCTGGTTGGTAGCGCGGCCTGCAGCCATTGAGTGTCATTTAGAGAACAGTTGACAATTGTCTCAAGGCCCAACCTCATCAGTCCATCTAGTGTCCCCAGGGCAGGATGGTCGAAACATGGCGAACATCGGAGAAGGTAGCTCAGCTTCGAGGCGCCGAATGACGAGCGCAATAGGATCAGGGCATTCTGTGAAGGCAGCAAACGCAGTCTATCCAAAGCCCGTTGGAATGTATCACAGTGACGCGCCAAGCTGTCGTCTAACGCCCTCCCCAGAAACAAGGGAGCCCCCAATAAACTCAATGCGCCTAAATCGACCCTAGTATAGTTCGACAAGAGGGGGGGCAATTCCAATGTGGAGTCCGGCAAGAAAACCTCGCACTTAGCGGAATTAAGATGAAGGCCCAACGGTGGCCCCAATCCAGCCACCACCCGCACGTCTTGGGTCACAGTGTCAATATTACCGCCGAGAGTTAGATCGTCAAGAAAACCAATTTTGAGGTCAGACTCCAGCGAACGTAATACCGGCTGCAGTGGCAGACTAAACAGGAGAGGGCCCAGCGGGTCGCCTTGCTGGGGGCCCATCTGTGATGATAAAGACAAGTGACCAAATCTAAGGACCGATGGAATCGAATATGATTGATGGACAAACGGATAGATTTCAGGGATGATTTCGTGAACGGACTCCAGCATTACATCGCGCCTCAAGGAGTTAAATGCGTTGGTGAAGTCTAGCTTCACCAACACCTGGTCCTTACGCATGCCGTTGATAAAACGTCGCGTAGAATGGACCGCGGCCTCACAGCCGCCCTGCACTCCGATCCCCAGCTGTAGTGGCGCAAAATAAGATGGAAGCCTGGATATTGCGTACTTATTTGCGCATTTGGCCGCCAGCCTCCGCCACACGTAACCAACGGCTATTGGTCTTAAACCCCCCGATTCCTTGTTGAGGGCGATCATGTTGCCCCCAAATAAAATTGGTCTAACCTCTGGGGGGCATTCGCCGCGAAGCAGCAGGTTCGTGAAATCCGACAGAGCCTCGATAAGCGGTTGCGCCATCCCATTGTGTCCGATGAGGTCTAACAGATGGCCTGGTCTAAAGCCATCAGGGCCTCCGGCTGATCCCACCGGGAAAGAGCGGATCGCCTCCAGCACCTCCCCTGCCGTCACCTGCCAAGCCACTACCGACGCGGGATCGGGGAGGGCCCCAAGGGCCTCCGGGCAAGGGTCTCGAGGATGTTTTTCCTGCAATAGTTGAAGGTTTTGTTCGCAAGGAACCGCCGGCTGGCCCCCATCGCATAAGATGCGGACCGCCGCCCTAATGTTGCCGTCTTCTAGCTTTGCATTGACGGCCGCCAGAAGTACCTCGCCCTCACTCTGACGACCCGCTCGACAGATGGTTGGACATTGCTCCTCCATAGGTGGCTTAGGATCCAAAAGCCACCTCTCTGTCCGGTTCTTAATAATTTTTGACATGCTGCGTCTTTTCCCTGCCCTAGATGGTTGGGCGAGTATAGAGGGAGCAAAGTCGAGCAAGGCCCTCCACGCCATGATGGACTGTGGGCTTTTACATATGTCAGCTAGGGTAGAGGTAAGGGCCTGAGCACAAGCCGGGCGTGCCCCTTTGCATATATGTTTGAGGAGCGGCCCTCGGGCTTCTGGATGCGTCATACCCGCGCCCAAATCTTTAGCAGGGTCCGGTTCAATCGGAGCGGGCTGTGTCATTGAACTCACGGGGGGCACCTGCGTCCGATCTCCCTCGTTCCCCCCAATCTCATCGCCGATCCCCGCGTCCGGCGCCGCTTCCACACCACCCGGTGCCTCCAACGGTGGACGGTTGGACCCGGGGCATGGATTGTCTCTGGGGCCATGCAGGTGGACCAGGCCATCCTTCAAATGTAGTTGTCTTGCGGCCAGGCAATGGCTACATGTGCCCCTGGCCTTGGGGGCCTCTCAGTTCGAGGCATCGGTACCAAGTGACCTATATGACCCCAAATGGCCGCATGTCTTATTTACAAGCTTGTAAATGAGGAGTTGATCTATTATAGAAGAACTAGTGCAGAATAACCAATTGAACCTGTGGTATGCTGCGGGTTGGAAGAAGAAGCGTCTTGTAAATCTTGTGGCAAATAACTAACGAATGTCAAAACTCCGACTAAATTCACAAGTGGAGTTAAAACAGAGAAAGAAACGAGCTGTTTCAACGAAACCGGTGTTCTGTTAAACATTAATAGTGATCAATGTGCGTATAGCCAAAGCTTAATAAGGCCAGGTGTGTAGACGTAAACAAACACGTGCGCCTGTTCAACGGGTGCGTGTACAACTGTACATCAAGATGGGTCGAACAGACCGATTAAAAACATGGACCAAAAGCGCCCAAATGGACAACTAATTCCATTAAAATGGAGAGCACAGTGCCCGCGAGAAGGGTTCATGCAAACCAAACCAACCAAAAGACTGAAAAACCCGACAAAACTGAACGAATTAAGGTTAAAATCTCGTGCGTAAGAAACAAGCGTGTATCCCAGACGAGGCCATCCCAGACATTATTCATTATTATTATTATTATTATTATTATTATTATTATTATTATTATTATTATTTTTTTTTTTTTTTTTTATTATTATTATTATTATTATTATTATTATTATTATTATTATTATTATTATTATTATTATTATTATTTTTTTTTTTTTTTTTTTTTTTAAAATAATGCCCCGAGGTATAAATGATCCCCCGGGGACTTAATATTAATTAAGAACAATAAAATTCGTCTGGAACGGCACCTAATCGTCGTCAAGGTCCAGTGTGGCAAAAGTACCGCGGAAAGCCACCGGCTTATTATTATTATTATTATTATTATTATTATTATTATTTTTTTTTTTTTTTTTTTACCCGAGGTAGTTCTAATCCCTCAGGCCGCTAAAAAATGTCCGGAGACAATAAGATGGACGTCTGGAACGGCATTCACTCGACAAGTTCTGGTTGGGCAAAAGTGCCACGGAAGGCCACGGCGTTAAAGCGTTGGATGGTTATTATTATTATTATTATTATTATTATTATTATTATTATTATTATTAAATCTCATTTAAAAATTTTGATTTTCCTGATTTTAAATCTAAATTATTATTATTATTTCTATTTTTATTTTTATTTTATGCCCCGAGCCTCCCCGAGGTAGTGAGGTACACAAGATCCCTCAGGGACGTAAATATTAAATAAGAGTAGTAGAAACGGCACCTATTCGTCGTTGAGATCCAGTATGGCAAAAGTACCACGGAAAGCCACCGCATTGAACTGCTGAATCACAATAGATACGCGCTAAAAATAGGTAGGAGGTCTCGCGTGCGTCTTCTGACATCGTGCTGAGGCCTGAGGCTCTGTCCCAAGGCCGAAACAAAGGCCAAGCATTCAGCACTCACCGGGCCCATGCAAACATTTAATCAGCCAGAAAAGGATGACAGTCTGGGTCGTTACAATTGCTTATAATAATACGATTGTAACAATGAACCGTTGTTGTTGTCATCTACAGGAGCAGATCTCCTCTGCGCTGAAACGGTTTCGAATCCTATGCAGTTCTATCCACACGACAATGTACACGTTCTACCCGCTACAGATGAAATCAAATTTCTATTCACGATCAGGTATCAAACGATTCTTCAATGTTGTTCTCATCTCTACAGAGATATATACCTACTGTACGAGAAGTTACGTTTCGTAGCACATAGCCAGGGCCGTTTTAAGGTCGTCGTATGCCCTATAGGCACTCTTGCATTTGTAGGCCCCAAATTATTGTATGCTAGCTCTGCATTAAAGCTAAGAGCATAATTATTAATTACGCATTGTGGGCCTATGTGGGACACAATGGCAGACTGTAGGCCTACGATTTGGTGTTCTTTGTAGTCTAATTGTAGACCTATTCTAAAGTGTTTGCACACAAAAATGCGCTATGCAATTGGTTTAAGTAAAGAATATTCCTCTGCTATCTCTTGTCTCTTTAGTGTTTACAAAATGACAACCTTCCGTACAATTTTTATGTAAGTAGTCACGGGACTCACGTACGTACGGCTTTAAAAGTTTTTAAATGAACAGTTTTAATTTTAGATAATCATATCTGATTAATACAAGAGAAAACACTAGTCTATAGATTTGAGAAACGAAAAAAAGAATTGAAAGAAGGACGGCTATCTTCGCTTGCACTACTTTCAATTGAAAATGAGTTTGGCCTACTGTGGGAAATGACATAGGCCTATTTATAAAAGACGTTAACTGTGATTGTGCTAATGCAAATAGCCGTGTAGTTCACATTGTAGCCTGTTGCACAGCATAAGAGACTCTTTAACAAACTTTGCGAGAGCAATGCCTTTTCCCTCTGATTTTAGCAATTCGTAACCATTTTGTTCATGTATTTAATTTCCTTAGGTAACGTTTAATATGATAAATATATTTATTCAATCGTACTAATTGACAGTCATTAATACATCAGGTTATACCTGAGCGGCAGAATACATCGCGTTGTGGACGGAAGCTCCCGCTCCGTCAAGCGTTCATCCGTTGCCTCTGGCAACCGTAGTCACGGCAACAGTACCGAAGCCGATAACGAACATCCGGGTCCGATATTTCTTCGACACGTGGTCAACAGGAGATTCAAATACCGCTGGCTCATACTCGCCATTACAGCCATAACTTGCATGACGATCGTCGTCATCGTAAGCGTAGTGTACAGTAACGTTTGAAAGCGTCCTTGAGCAACGGTCATACTGATTCAGCTGACACCGAAAGAAAGCCTTTTGAATGAAGGGTATGGCACGTAGATTTTGGCGGCCATCAGGGCGCTGTCTTTAAAAGAAGTTTCAACAATGAGGTAAGCATAGTTTTGCGTCACAAACGACAATGTGGATGTTTGAAGATGACGTCATGAGGTCAGATGAGCGTCGATGACGTCGGTTTGTTGTTGTTGCTCAGGCGGTTAGGTTTCAGTGACGGATCTACGAGAAAATCTGGATTGCATTTCGGTACATATCCTTATTTTTGTATGACACAGCAATTTGGCTACTGCTTCTTTCCCCTATCGACACATTTTGACCGGTCTGTTACATTCTGTGGATTGCAAAGGACGCTGATGTTACGTCACTTCTCGTCAGCCGCCATGGTGATTCATTTGATCACGTGAACGCGATATGCCTCTCAATGTAGACAAAAACGTTCAGTAGCGTAGTAGCTGATTTCATTTGATGTTGATATTGAACTGACTGTGTTTTCTCTAGAACCGTATACTTCTTACTCTAAGACATTTTAACACTTTTATAAGATTTTAGCCATTTTCAATCGATTTTAACGTGTACAGTAAATCCTTCGTTTTGGTAAAGTGTTCATACGCTGTGTAGAAGGATAGCGGATTCGATTCCTTTGTGGCTATGCTGTGCTATAGTGCTTCGTATCTTTGGCTTGCACTGTCCGTACACAGGGACTTAAAATGTTCATTCAAACGGCAGCGTGGGTCGTCGGTCTTCATGCATGTTCTAAGTGTTCAACCGAACATGGCCCCGACTGAATGGCCGCCGAAATCTTGGCGACAATTTTTTGCTTTAATATTGAAATTAACGTGAGTGACGGTCGCAACTCACCATAATCAATGATTTCATTAGGCCTACTCTTCTTTTTATCTGAGCAATGTTTGCTACCTGATGAATGTTCTCTTCTTAAATACATTTGATATCATTTCGGCTAGCACAGAA
This sequence comes from Aporrectodea caliginosa, assembly GCA_020284085.1. Classification (NCBI taxonomy): domain Eukaryota; kingdom Metazoa; phylum Annelida; class Clitellata; order Crassiclitellata; family Lumbricidae; genus Aporrectodea; species Aporrectodea caliginosa. Next base: position 676,331 of record JACEVL010001071.1, read on the forward strand.
AGATCCTCTTCGTAGTTTTCTGGAGCGGCAAAAAACCTTTCTTAATAAATAAGTTAAATACTCAAGAGGCAACAGGGTCAGTGACACTCCCACCGATAGGCATAAGTGGAAATTAAACTTTCGGATGAACTAAATTATCCTGATACGTAACGCTTAGGCTATATGGGCTTAAAATCACACTTTGTGGTCTTACTAATGACACAAGTGACGTAACCTTAATTGGAGGGAAAGGAGGAGAGGGAGGAGAAGGAATCAAGGAATGAGACCGCCAAAAATTAAATTGGAACAGGGCCGCGGGAAGCCTAGGGTCAGCTCTGCGGGGGTAGCGGTGAACGATCTTGTCTCGTTACTAGCCTGGAATGGTCACGACAGGATAGTCACTATAGATCGTAGCTGTACTTTGTACATAGATGCTTACATGACTGATTTTTTTATAAATTAAGAATCCTTTAAATAGGCAGCTACCTGAGTAATAAGCGGTCCCTCAATGTCGCAGACAGTCTTAAGGTTCAAAGGGAAGCCAAGAAATCAAATTTGTTAAACTAATTTCCTCTAAGAACGGGTTCTGAACCCGGTACCTATGCAAAAACGTGCCGCTGTCTTAGCCATTGTGCCAACCTATATGCCTCATCTGTCTAATGCTGTACGTTGGATGCTCTTTTAGCGCTATACCTATTAGAGCCATATACCTTATATATAAGAGGTCGTTGCCATATATACACTAACGCAGGGGTTTTCAAACTGTGGTACGCGTACCCCTGGGGGTACGCCAGGTGTCGCTAAGGGGTACGCGAAAATTTAAAAAAAATTAACATTTTCTATAAGTTTATGGACTTCATGTCAATATTTCTTTCATTAGCTATTCTACGTCAACCGTTCGCTTATTTTCTGTACATTTCTATGAGTTTATGCCATCGGATGTAGGCCTACATGTAGGTTGATTTTTCAGTCCAGGGGAGAGATTAGTTTGTTGAACTATCATGTTATGGTGGATTGAAGAACGAATTCAAGAAAGACGTGTTGTGTGATTTTCGGCTGAAACGAAGAGCTGAATATGGATTAATTTTTGACCGAGCTTTAAACTGTTTGATTCATTTCAGCACGTCATATCTGTGTGAAACAGATTTTCAGCTATGCTTGCGATCAAAAACAAATAGGCGTATACATAACAAAGCTTGAACTCGAACCAGAGTTGCGTTTGAAATTGACAAATATTAAACCAGATACCCGGTATTGTAAATCTGTGCTTGCCAAAACAAGCCCACTGCTCACATTAACATTTTCTAATAGTGATTTTATTTTTCGTTTTTGTTCATGTGACTACATTCTTAAGTTAAAATTATATTACTTTTAAAATGTTTTACCTATGACTAATACCCAGTTTGACCAATGATTAAAAGGAGTTGTTAATTGCAAGGGACTTCACGCTCGCATGTTGTTTTTGATCTGACCTTGATGGGGGTACGCCAATATTCTATTTTTTTTACCTGGGGGTACAATAAAAATAAAGTTTGAAAACCGCTGCACTAACGGTTACAGCTGCTATGGTGCAGAACAGCGAAGCCACAGTCTCCAGCTATATTAAATTTTTTATGAGTGTGTTTTGATCGTGTCGTCTTACAGTTGATGATGCATGTTGTATGGAGGGACAGGTGTACATAACAGTTTTTCAAAAGCTATCAGCACGAACTGTCAGAGATCTTCCCTGGACGGAGGGAGGTCCGTACGTGATCGCCAGAACAAATTTCCTGCCCTTTTCTGGAAATTGAAACGTTTTTAAATGGCATTTAAAACGTTTGCTTCAAAACACTGACACAGGCGTAGGCCCTACGCTTGGTCTTCTTGTAAAACAATTGCGGTGGCTTGTAAGCTGTGTACTAGGGATTAAACTTGACTCGAAGTGTGTCATTGATCAATGTTGCTTTAAACAAAGCTAAGCCTACTTTAAGGTAATGAAAATGATGGTTTATTTTAGAGCATATTGGATAGTCTAAGTCTAAGAAATGAAAGCTTTACATTCAATTTACGGTTTTCCGATCAGTATTATCAAAAAGTGAATTTATCTAATCGCTCAATGCACTTGATAGAAATCCTAAATTGGTCTTGGTCAAATATATAATTACTGTACATATTTTTTCACCTGCCATTTATGCCTAAACCTTAGTGTACATAGTACTTAGTTGTTTTCTATTGTGGACTTCATTATTTCTTACATTACAAGAAAGAAGAAAGATTTTACACGAGAAGTGCGACATTGTAAGTTGGAGTCCTATTGCAAGAACTTTTTACCTTATAATATGCCCTGTGTCCAAGGTGTATCATCAAATCCTCAAGAAGTGGTAATCTGCTGACATTTTAAAACTGCTTTCCAGTCCTGCTGTTAATGAAATGTTACATTGGAGTCCAGTGCAAGAATTTTCAAACCCCCACTTTCCGTAGATGTAATTATTAATCAGTCAAATTAATTTAAAAAATCTATATTAAAGTCTATACAAAACTTACGCAATCTTACAAAGCTTTATAGCTTTGTCTGTTGACACTACCTCTTCTTTCCGATATATTTTCTTTTAATCACTTTAATTCGTTTCCTTTGTCTATTGTATCTAGACACCTATGCCTATTCGAAAATATGAATCTGAGATATTTTGCAACTCACATCTAAAATAATTTCTATGCGAATTATGAAGAATTTTGTTGAAGGATTTCTATTTTAAGTCTGGAAATATTAACGTGACTTAGATAATTATATTCTTTACTCAAAGAACTGGTAGAAGCTGAGTTTTTCTTTGAGATGTGTTGTATCTATTGGCTAACTGCACTGGACTCTAATGACGCTGTCTATTCAAGGCATGATTTGCTCTATTAAGTATATTTATTTACCTTATCGGCTGCTGAAAAATGTTTGCATCATTCCAGCCAACCTTACACTGTTTTTGCCTTTATTTTTGTGTTTTTACGAACTTTGTATTGCATTTGGTTTAAAATTATTAGCCTAAATGTGAATATAGGACCTACTGAGTATTGACCTAGAAGGGGCGCTATATAAATTTAGATTGATTGATCGATTGACCGAAAGCTGGTAATGCATAGGGAAATACAGCTGCCACGCATTTGCAGTTTTTGTGCGTTTTTACATTTTCTGCAAACCAAAATGCGATAGGAAATGTTTAGGCCTCCGTATTCTGTGTGTAGAATGAGCAAACAGTTTCGTATCCTATATCATCAGCAGTTTTAAAAACTGTGACGTCTTTTAATTTCCGACAAATACTCAGAAAGCGACCGTTTGCATCATATCTGTAAACAACAGTCGAAGGAAATTAGTTTTTTTTCGGTCGGTTGCTTGGATTTTAATAACAGTGTAATTTTTTTCTAAGCTAGATTTGTTTTCTGCCCAGCTATGCAAGCAGAAGCAAATGATAATTAATTGATGTGCGTGTAGTTGGTGCTAATATAGCATGCCACGCTCTTCTGATCATCGATCAAGCATAAAGTTAGACTTACAATGACGACGACGCGCATTAATAGAATACGGTAAATAATATGAGCGCAAATACGGTAAATAATAATTATATTGTGGTAGTAGGCTTTATTATGCTCTCACTTAATGGCCATCAAACTGAGACTTTAGAGTCAGCAATGCAGCAAACGTAAAGAGGATGAAGTATAGGCCTAGATTACAATTCTTGTAACAGCGAGAGTTAATATTATTACTGCGTTCTCGGAATTCTTACAATGTTTTAGCATAAAAATGTACTAAAATCCGATCATACTCCATCTATTTTGATTTTGAATCTAAATACGTAAGCTATACTATGCACGCATGTATGTATGTCTATTTGTATGTACCGTAGGCATGTATTTTCTATGTATGTCTATATAATACTACTGGCATGCATGCATTTCTGCATTCATAAAGAAATGAAGTATACAGGTATGCATGTAACTGTGTGTATATTTGTACAAGCATTAGTGCATACATGCACGCATACACACTTGCACATATATGCACACATAGGCGTACTTGAATACACGCACGCACATATATACGCGCATACATGCATGCATACACACATACATCCACATTATGCACAAATACATGAATGCATACACACATGCATACAGATATACACAAATACATACATACAAAATTGCATGAATACTTTCGTTCGCACACACATTCGTACTGCGTTGCCAACATAAGCATACTTACTAGTATCCTTCCATGCAGGCTACCTACGGACTATTATAGCATTTGAGTGTTCATAGCTTTTGGGAATCACTCTGAGTTGCGCTTCGCTGTAGTCTAAAACGACGTTGGAATTATTATCAACTATATGTTTGCATCAATATTATCAGTGCATGATCTCGCGTTGCCATGACAACGTTTGTTATTGGTTATTGCTATGACGTAGAATGACGTAGGATTAAGCCAGATTGCCTCTGACAAATGACGCAGAGAGAAGTGACGCTTGCGGAAGGACGGATACACGGTCATATCTGTTTCATTATATTATTAATAAACATGAAACGATGGTGGTTGCAACACTCCTGTCTACCAGAGGCGTAATCTATCCAGTATGGGAATTGTAAAAAAAATAACTGGGGGTTAGATGTTGATTTATGTGCAGTTTGGGTGTGAAATGTAGACTTTACGATGGGATCCTAAGAAAGAGTAGGGATTGAACCCCCCCAAACCCCGGCAATTCTCACCCTTAATCTATCGGTTTAAATTCTTCGGTCCTTCATGCGTTTTTGCCTATTAGCTACATTTAGCCTACTATCTTTGGACGCTGTGTAGATTCGTGTTCGTATTGTGCATAGCGTGAGTTACGTATATTTTCACTTTTCCGATACATAGCTCTATATTTTGATACTTTAATTATTGACTCTTGTCCGAATAATTGTTACTTCGATAATTCTTGTCATTCGTCTTTGTAATGTGGGTGTTTTCTTATACTTCTTTTATCGCGTACAGGAGAACTGCGTCCAACGATTTAACTTTCATGGTTTTACTACTCTGAGTAGGCTATACCTAAAGAATTTCTTAGATAACGGTCTCGCAGCTTATAAAGACCACAGCTTCCGTTCCGTTAGCCGATGTGTCTCTATATTTCTCGTGTTTTTATATTTATCGGCATTTTTTGCATTTTCTTAAATGCGTGCAACTGTTGCTGATTGTATTTTTGGCACAATAATAACTGATCGAAGAGTTACAACAGACTGTTTAATTTAAACCGTGAAAGTTTTAATCTGCAGATACGATACATCATACATGGTTTTTGACAGGTACAGTATTCATTATTCATTACGAGGATTTATATAGCGTCCCTTCAAGGTTACTAATCAGGAGCGCTCCCGACCCAAACTCGGCTAAGGGGTCGTCCATTAATTATGTCAACAAATTTTAGGCAGTTTTTGACCCCCCTCCCCCCTTGTCAACAACTGTCAAACATTGACGGACCCCCTACAAAATTATGTCAACAATCCCAGAACCCCCCTACAAAAAAGAAACAAAATGGCTCAATGCATGTAGAATCATTTTTTTAATTTCTTTACACTAAAAATGCGATCTTGAATTTCAAAATATATGAGTTTAGTTTATTACCAGCTTTTAGTAGTATTAAACATTAAGCACTTTATACATTTTTAGCATTTCTTAATGTTTTCGCTACCAGTTGGAAGGGTCTGTGTTGATTTATTGGAAAAAATTCTTGACGTCAACTTGTACCGAACTCCCTCCCCCTTGTAAACAACTGTAAAACTTTTCCAAATCCTCTCCCCCCTATTTTGTTGACATAATTAATGGACGACCCCTAAAGAGGACAGGTTTTAAGATTGCGATAGAGCTTGTCAGAGGGAATCCTTGGCAGCAGGCGCAAGTACGGAGGAAGCCCGTTCCAGACCGCAGGGCCGCAACAAAGTGCTGCTTCGTTGCCTGATAGAAGTTCGCGCAGAGGAGACAAGAAGTTAACCCTGCGAAGGGAACGGCTGGCATGGACATAACTTACATGTCTCACCAGGTCAGAATGTGTGGAGCAATAAAGCTCCCTGAGATCAGCAGGGGCAAAGCTCATCTTACTGTAGCTGACATTATGCCTGCGCAATTATTGAATGATGAATAGGCTTCTATGCTGTAGCGATCAGCTTATATATACCTTACTTATCTCACCAGGGCAGAAACTGTTCGGGTGTATACCCTACATGTACGTTCCAATTATGACACACTGTTGGTGGGAAGATCAGGCGCCAGGGAAGAGCACAGGTCACTCGCACTCATATGCCGAGATCAAGGAAATCAAGGCCATTACACTTCATACATATGAAACTACATTTTATGCATTCAGAAAATGAATCATGGAGGCATGCTGAAGTTATCTCTATTAGTTAACACGGCAGCTGTTACATGAGGTGTTCAAAAACTTACGATCTATTTATGAAACTTGCTGCGTTGTCTAATGACTCCTATAGCGCGTCATTATCATAATCGTCATCTTGAATTTGTATAGCGCCGCTTTAAGAGAAATTCATTAGAGGCCCTCGGTTCTATCTATAATATCTATCTTATTCTAAACGAACGATGAATGTTCTTTGGCTGAAGAAATTTTATGTTGTTCGTCGCTTTCTTTGATGATGTCCTCTTTTTCGAACATACTGAGGGCGTTAAAGAACTCCTGATCGAATCCGATGGTAGCCAGGACGGGATCCTCGTCTTTTGGTTCTTCTTTCTCTTCCGGTTCTCCAGAAGAATCTTCTCCAGCTACATCAGATGCCGTGCTGTCACCTGGCAAAATGTTCCTCTTGTCCTCCCAAATTCTGAGGCTTAGTGGAACTCCTTCTGCTTCTCTCTCCTCCTCCTCCTCCGGTTCCTGCTTCTCTGCATGCTCCCTCGTGACGAAAGTTATCGTGTGCAGTTCTTCCTCTTCTTCCTCCTCCTCCTCCTCCTCCTCTTGGCCGTGGACTTGGACGGAAGCTTCTAGACTCTGCTGGCGTAGCATTTCCGTTGCCCTCTTCGCGTAGTATTTCGGCGAACGGAACAGTCGCTAATGAAAACAAACAGCTAACATCTTTAACTTTCACCCCAGTGATACAAGGTCTTCACAAACTGGTTTAATTTCTGCTTTATGCATTTCGTTTCAATTTCAATAAGACATTTTGACCTATTATGCCCGCGTGTAAAAACATCTTTAGATGTAAAAGCTTCACAGTTCAAGAGTGTTTCAATGCAGTGTTACAATAGAAACTGATACATAAAACGGCATTTACTAATCGGAAATACTTATCTTTCCAAAGTTATTGCTGGTTATGGAGTCTCCCTCCTGCCACACCGTATTGGTGGGTTCGTTGTAACAAACCGTTCTAATAATGATCTGAAGCAACCTGTCCTTCTTGGCGCCTTTAGAAGCAGTGAATTATAGGAATGCCTTAGTTAGTGCATTGCAATTTACATGTAGGTTCGTTTATCTCAAAGGTCGAGTAACTCGAGTTCATGATCTCAACCTTCTCACTGCAATAGCAGCTCACGTAACTTTCTTTCAGAAATCAAAGGCTGTTTACTCTGCAGCGTTTCAACTCAGGAAGGCCTATCTTTAAAATGAGTTAAACAATAATTATTTGCGTATTCCACTGCATTATATTCGTCAAACTACAAATTACTTTAGGCGGAATACTACTGCACTATGGTTCGTACCATCATTCTTTAGTTGGAAAGGTCTCGGCTGTTGAGTTTTAAGCGCATTATTGATTTGCGTATAGGCCTAGAACGCCGCATTTCTCGTGGACAACTTACACCAACAGTCAATCCTATCGCTGTGCCTTTCCAATCTTAAAAGGTCCGTATGGCAGGAAAGTGAGTCATCAAGCGAATACAATCTCGAAAGATCGATTGTGACCCACTGACCCGAACTAATTAGACTAAACGGGTGTGTAGAATATAGTAGGCTAATTGTCTTACTAGGATGTCGTCTTTCGGTTGGTCGACACAGGGCAGAATGTGAAGCTGCGTCGTCTGTATTCTGCCCTCTTCTTCCGTCGCCATGTTGATACAGTCACACGACTCTGACGTCAGAGCCTCGTCTTTGGCCGCATTCTTCAACTGAATCAGATCGCCTTCGATGCAACTCACGTAGTTACTTGTCGCATCTGCAGCACGATAAACACATTTATACTGCGCCAATCTAAATTCACTCTTATAATTATAGGTACTATAGTAGTCACTGTTCAAGATGCTGTGTCGCAACAGACGATTAGCGTCGACCTCATCATTTATCCACGCTTGGGACTGGTACTACCACATCCCCAGCTCCGGAAACGCCTGAAAATTTTCCTGTTCGCTGGCCCAAGCGCTGACGCCGGTTGAGAGCGCTGCTGATTTTGAGCGGCGCTATATAAACGTTATATTACATTACTACCAGAGAACGGGCAATGGCGTTGTTAAAATTCAGCGTTGAATGGGCGGAAAGTGAACAAGAGAAACAGTTTTCTGACAATAACGAGTAGAAAATGTAGATGCGATATACTTCAGTAATCTTACGAGTATATGAGATACTCGTTTTGTTCGTATAAGACTATAAGTGATCCCGTCATTAAGAAAAAGGAGCCGGAACGCCGGCTTCAGGCGCCATGTTAATCTAGAAAAATTTCTAGCTAACTACTGGATGAAAATACTACATGTAAAACGAAATGTTCCTGCCAAAAAGGAACCGGAACGCCGTTCCGGTGCGTTTCGGTCCCAACAGATCCCTAGTTCCTACCGTGGAATTCCTGTTTAGCAACGGCCCATGTTGACCTGTCCATAAGTCCGGCCATGTTGGATGTGATCAGTCGATAGATGTCACTAGAATCGGCCGATTCGAACTTTATCAGAGTTCCATCGGCCAAGACTATGATGGTGACCGATCCAGAAGTCAACTTCTGTCCTGGATCGTGACTACAACATCAACAACCATGCATGCAGACAAAGAAGCAATAACAAATGATTCAGACATCAGATATCATCATGCAGCACTGGTTCCTACGTCAATGCAACAAATAACACTAGCTTTCAGAATAGTGGGATACCATCAGAAAACGCCATCAGGCTCAAGCCATTGGGTTTTGTCTTTTACTTACTTATTTGAACTGTATTAAGGAGCAGGTAAACGGTCTAGAGAGAGTCGAAAGATGGCGGTTTAAAAAGTAGAGAAAGACACGAGAATTAGAGACAAGTTTACAAATTTGATATCTGTTCAGTTTATTAGCATCGACTTAGAACTAGCTCGCTACAAACACCACACTACGAAGTAGGCTAACACCCACAGCATCAGGTGCGTCACTTTTAACAAAATAATAATCGAACAACATCGGACATTGCGAGACAACTCAAATACTACGAGACAACATTAGATAACATGAGATGATATCCTGCATATTAGAGAGAGGGTGTCGTTGGTTACAGCGTTATTAATTAAATTGATCCGTTCCACAATAGACTAATTAGCTGGACATTGTGCCATTCACATCACCAAACAGAACCGCTTGGTCGTTCTTAGGGTCATCGCCATGTCGGGCAATTTGTCGTTGTCATTATCGTTCATTATCTAATCTAATGACTTCGATAGCGCCGTGATCAAAATGCACAGGGCCCCAATCGGTGGTGGTTTCAACTGAAACCGAAGTCAAATATTGTCATCTGTTGGAGAAAGCCCAGTCGAAGTGCAATGGGTCATGACATCCAGAAGTCAGGCTATATTCTGGGGTGAATAGCATAGGCCTATGGTTGAAACAGGTGAGTCTTGAGTCTAAGTTCAGCCCTATGTATGCATGTATGCATCTTGACATCGCGCATCTTTAAAGTATGTCACAAAGGCACTGCGCAAGTTAATAAACGTAGTCGACGAAGTCTGCAGCACTCGGTTACTCCACTGTCCTGCAGTCCCTGGTAGAGCCTCTCAGTGATCGACAGTCGACGCCACATCAAAGAATTTTTCGTCTTCTTCTGTTCTTCTTCCCACAGCCTCAGGGGTCCAGCTTATCACTTGGTTGGCTCTCAGCCTCTTTGTCCATGCGAACCAAGTGCCCCGCCCATTTCAATATTCTCTTTCTAATAATGTTCTCTACATCCTGTTGTCCCAACCACGCTATTATGGTTTTATTCGGTATTCTATGACGCCATGAAACATGCACAATTTTCCTCAGTCACCTTTGATGCGCCGCCTCCTCTTTTTGTTGCCACCGTCATCGACCAGGTTTCAGATTCATACAACAGAGTACTCAACACTACCTCATCATAAAGACGAATCTTAGTCTTCATACTGCATCTGTTGTTCTTCCATATCCTTTCCAGTTCCCCAAACGCAGAATTTGCCTTTCCGATACTTATCTAAAACGGCCTTGTCATAATAATGCTATCTGCTGCTATCAAGCTACCGAGGTAACAGAATTCGTCGACGATCATGGTCCTGTCTGATTCATTCAGGGCAAACGTCATTGAAAGAAATGGAGTGGCAGGGTAATGAGAAAAGCAGAGGAAAACACTTTGGGGTTTCAAAAGAGGATGATTGTACATTACAATCTGCCGTTCGTAGGCTACAGTATAAATCGGGTAGTTAATTCAAAGCTTAGGACCAGCCACTGAGACCATCCAAAAGTTCAGAAAGAGAGCCAGCTGATTTAAATGTAATACCTGTAGCAAATTAGAACACAAATTTGACCTAGATTCTTTGCTCAGTGATCAGTCATGCAGTGTAACAAATTATGTAACAAGTTTCTACGTAAGGTCTCTGTTATGGCTGCTATATTATATTCATCGTAATCGTCGTAATCGTCATCATTGTCTTCATGCATGGACTGACTTACCTTTCTCCCATGACGGACGTTATCTGCGGATAGGTTGCGTCTATTCCAACGTCGCCCTTGGCTGTTGCCAAGGAGATGCCCTTGGCGTTGACCCCGAGAACGAGGGAGTCGCAGTTCCATTGCGGACCCTCGAGGCGCCTCACGTCGAAGTACCTGGAAAACGCCTTCGGCCACTTCCGCTTCGCCCAACCGACCAGTTCCGCCTTCACGTCATCGGGGGATCGTCCATAATTGTCGTCCGATATGGCATAGAGTGTGATCATCTTGTTAAGGAACTTGCCCACCTGTTTGCACCAGAGCCTGATGGAATCCTCGCCCGTCAGCCTGTTCGATGGCACATAGTATGGAAGGGCGGAGTAGAGATTCTCTTCGGAGACGTCACACTCGTATTCTACGTAGTACTGCATTGCGGCCACGGCAGCTAGGTCGCTATCCTAGAGTCAAACATTACAATCTGCCGTTCGTAAAAGCTCGAAATGCATTTTAAAATCTCAACAAATGATGACGTGATTTAGCAAATTCATGCAACTTGATTGTAATTTGTATCTAAATAGACGTCTTCGATTCGACTGGAAGTTCAAACAAGAAAGTAGAGAAGAAAAATTACAGAAAAAATATTGTCTTTCTGGACTTAGCCTACTTCACATAGGCCTATAACTCTTGGTGCCGTTATATATAATAGGGCCTACAAAAAGAAATTGTGAATTAAATTAAAGAAAACACAAGGTCTTCCAAACGTAATCTGCGAGTTCTGAGAGAATTGGCAGATAATTCAAAATGTTTGGTCCGCGTCGTTTTGTCTATCAACTGCTACAGAGACCCATGGTTCCAAAGGCGCCGATGCTCACACAAGTTTGGTTCTCTGATGCTGAGGTAGGAGCATGCTCACACAACTTTTTGGGAAACATTAATACTATAAAAATACAGTGATATATAGGCCTATATACTCTGATATCGGATGCAATATTATACTTTTATCCGCCTTATGTCTGTAATTGGCTGAGGTTGGCTCACACAACTTTTAAACACTTCCCGGACCACTGAACTCTGTGTCAGTATCTTAGATGCACGAAAAATAAATTCTTACGAATGTATGAACTGCAAGACCAGAAGAAAAACAAAGGATTTGACGCCCTGTTTTTGTGATAACCATACGTCAAATGACCCAGTTTGGCAGCTATAACGTGCCTAAGCCTTAAAAGAAAAGAAAATTTAAACAGATTCGTTGTAAAACTGAGACGCCAGTTTTCAGCCAAGTCAACGCACCTGTTCGCAGACATACTCTCCGAGCATGATTCCTCTGACGATTTGCGAATACACAAGGTTGGTTGATGATGGTTTTCCGGTGATGTCATCCCACGGACTGAACATTTCCTTCCGGACGAACAATCTCCAGGGGGCTTCATCTGCCTGCGACCCTGACCTCTGCGGAGTCGAATGGTAGACTTGCTCACATTGAGATATTGAATCAAAGACTTTGTCTCCTGTGCAGCCAAGGGATGAGATCTGCGAGACATCAGCCACGAAGAAGGTCAGACAGACACGTGAATGAATGTATTAACGAATCAATTAATTAATTAATCAATTAACGAATTAATTAATGAACGAATGACTGACGAACGAACAAATCAATAAACGAAAACCTGAAAATGAATGTCGCAGGGATGAAAGAACTCGCCGATGGTCGGTTTGTTCGAAATAAAGATAAAACAGATGACGATAACAGATTTGTTTACATGGAACTTCTCAGAAATGTGGCTGATGCGCACACATGACCTCAGCAATCTAAACAACAGTAGAACATTCGAACAACAGTAGAACATTCGAACAGCAGTAGAACATTCGAACAGCAGCAGAGCATTCCAACAACAGTATAGAACACTCTAACAACAGTAGAACATCTAACAACGGTAGAACATTCCAATAACAGTAGAACAGTCCAACAACAGTAGAGCACTCCAGCAACAGTAGAACACTCTAACAACAGTAGAAATTCCAACAACAGTAGAACACCTAACAACAGTAGAACATTCCAGCAACAATATACATGCATTCGCGTGTTTACTATCAGTGTCTACCTTGTTTTCCATGGCAATGAACAGAGAGAATCCGAACGTCTCTTCCAGTTCGATCTCTTCGGCCACAGAGCGAATGATCTCCGCTGAAGTGGTGCAGGCATCGGAATTGATGGAATGGCTTGTCCCATCCATCAGGGTCATCTGAAGGTCAATCGATTGCTTGTTCACGATGGCCTGCAAGTTAACGACAATAAACACAAGACATAGGTGAGAAACGTTGGATATTAGCTGATTGCTGAATACCAATTCGAGATTATATAGAGGAAGGCTTTAAAGCCTATTGGGAATTAGAGTCTATGCCCGTATATATATATATATATATATATATATATATATATATATATATATATATATATATTGTATGTATGCATAGCATGAGCGTGCTTATATGTACGTGCTTTTAAATCTACATTGTTCATCGCCTCTTCTGAAACTTATCCAACGTTCAAATCAGTGTTTTAAAAACTAAAACAAATGCTGTGTAAATCTACGACTATTTTGCTGACACAGGATTGATCTTTGGCATCTTTTTGCAAGCAGTGTATTAGCAACAGCTGTATAGATGCTTATTCTCAGTACTAGTCCACTGTAAGTGTTCACTCTCCTAATCCTCTGCATGTGCCTTGGGAGTTGGGAGTGGTCCTGCGGAGACTCATTTCAATACAAATGAATACACGGATAGGAAATACACATCTCAAATCAGATATTCGTCATCTGTGGCCGTGCCGTTGGTCGACATACGACGAAAACCTATGGCACTGTATAAGCTATGCAATTTGAAAAAGGTAAGTATTAATTTTTTTAAATTACATAAGCAACTGAGCAGAAATAGATTATACGAAAGTCAAATAGTTTGTAATTGTAATTGTAATTGAACATTTATAGCCTATAGCGACGCTCGAAATCAGCAGCGTTCTTTATATGCAGTAGGCCCTACTTTTGCTATAGGCCTAGGTAGGCTACTTAAAACGCCCTGTATTAAGCGCCTTGATAAATTCATGCATGCAAATAGGTCTATAAAGGTGTGAATATTTAAACGAGGATATTAATTTCAACGAGGTGCACGCGAAGATTAACTTACAAGGTATTCGACTTTGGACGGCGGTTGGAAGCGCGGTCCATTCTGCTTCGCTCGAACGAGTAACTTCCTCAAGGCCGAGTTATGAGCAGATGGTCCATCGTCAATGAACTTGGAGACGTACGGTAGTATCTATGGAAACAAGTTCACTTCCTTACAGGCGGTATCTATGGTAACGAGTCGTTCATAGTACATAATTAGAGCATTAATATTTCTTTTACTCGAGGTTAGAAACTACACTATAGAAGCTGTTTGTTATTGCTGTTCTTTGGATGCTTATTTCGCGCTAATTTATTAATTCACTTCAAACGCGCAGATAGTTGGAAAAGTTGTCTTGAATTTTTCGAAATTACATAGGAGAAAGAGAAGGGTTCCTCAAAGTTGGTACGTCGTGGTAGTGAATTCCTTAGACGAGGACCAGCCTACGAGAAGGAACAGAAATCATAGGTTTTTTGGTAAGTTCGAATAAACAGTTGCCCAGATGAAGCTGATCTTAAGTTTGTCTTGGTTGGATTAAGCGAAAGCGGAATGCATAAGTCAGCAAGGTAGTTCGATCGCCACAGACCACGAAGTGCCTCGTATACAAGGACAGCAAATAGAAAGTGTTCCCGCGCTGGAGGTGATTGCCAGTGTAATGTTGAAGACATTAAGTCCATAAACGGAAACATTGAAGGAAGTATCTACGGAATTCAAGTCAGCTAAAGTTAAAGAAGTAGTGTATCGCCTACTCGACACATCCTCCATGCTTTGCCCATTTCATCATTCGCTGACTCTTTATAGCGTGCCTTCAAGATGAATAGGCCTGCTACCATGCGCTCCCAGTCAATCTCCCTGAAAACGTCTGAATTTTTTGGCCACGATCTGACCTCCTCGACACTGATTGACCTGGCCAAACTGCGTATTTATCACTTAAATTTCTTGAGACACTTTTGAAATAAACCCGTTCAATAATGATATGTCGACATGTAGGCTATAATACATTTTACCCTCCCTCCGAAGGATAACTTTACCTACATCTACCGAATACTTTGTATTGTATTGCAGGCTGTCTGTTCTGTTAGTAGTTAAGATTTAAATTGCATAACATGTAAATGTACAGCGCAGTGCGTTTGTCAGGCGCTTAATAAAGAAAAGATTATTATTATTATTATTTATAAAAATGCATATTGACAGTTCTGTGTTTTGCCTCTGTGAACTGAGATGAACTGCTCTGCTAATTATTGTTGAATGATGCTGTGTAACTAGTTGCGTCTTTTGTCAACTAGATTTTGTTTTTAAAACGAATATTTGATTGATTTATTGATTGAATACATGGTCCCAGTGAAGGCGTTATAAAAAGTCCGTGACGTCCTAAAAAAATACCGTATCTGAAGGCGGATATGTGCCGATCATGAGGTGAAGAAGCATCCAGAGACTGGACTTTCCCGTTTTCGTCGTATTATTCGTCAGTTGTCGCAGGACCTGGCTGTAGATTTCATCCCTGCAACAACACAAAGCCAAGGATCGAATGGTTTCGATGCAGTGAATAACTGAACATGGATCAAATTCTGCTGGGTCGTTTGTGCATTCATTTTGACTGGGTGACAGTTCAATAGAAAGACGTCATACACACTGACATGACAGACAACGAGAGGATTGAATGGGAAAATTATTATTATTATTATTATTATTATTATTATTATCATTATTATTATTATTATTATTATTATTATTATTATTATTATTATTATTATTATTATTATTATTATTATTATTATTATTATTATTATTATTATTATTATTATTATTATTATTATTATTATTATTATTATTATTATTATTATTATTATATTCGTTTATTGGTAACAACAACAAAACTGATAGTCACACCGCTATCAGGTACATTGTGATAAGCCGCAGCTAATTAAGCAATAGAGGAACAGAAGATAATACAGAAGACAGACTTAATGTCAAAAAAAACTTAGAACTTAGAGTTCAATAGAAATAAAACTTTCTATTGAACTCTCACCCAGTCAAGAAAAGAAAACAACGATTGACAGCAAGCCGACAACAATGTAGGCTGCAGAGTTAAAAGAGTCGAACGGATCTACCCTGCCAACACACCCACGTGAAGCCAATAAAGAACCAATTATACCCCGTATCGGACCCGTATAGAATCCATGACTCCATGTGGGTCCCACCTTATGGCCATGAAATTACTGGTAGTGAAATGTTTTTGAATTGGCCTGGTATATAGGGATGGCTAAAACAAGTAACCCCTAAAGGTTTTGGGCTAATATTTCGGCCAAAAGTAAGAATTTTTAAATAAAGTTTTGTGGGCTTAAAGGTAATATTCTTTACGTACAATGGACAAATTTCACCAAAACATTTCAAACAGAACACAAGTTGTATCACTTTAGTGAGTCCACCCACTGTTTTTGATGGTCAAAAAACATGTAACTCAACAAAAAGTAACAAACATTTTATTAAGTTACATCTCAAATAATTGTTACCAAGCAAACCTGATATTGCCAGGTATACCTGAGGTCTGGTCTGAGAATTCCGATTCCGATGATGAACTGCATCTGATCGAATCCAGTCTGAAGGGCGTCATCTAGGTTGGGGACCTCCTCCTCTCTGCGGTCGGTCGACACGACGCGACTCAGTCTCTTCTTCAGACTGACCTTCAATCGACCAGACCCTGCAGACCCCTCTGAGGACTCCCCTGCAGGTCCAGCTGGCTGACCGAGACTCGACTCAGCACCCGCTGGCTGCATTGTTAACCAACACATACATTGCACCTTTGTAAGGCTATTAACAAGCTTTGTAAATAGAGATTTATATTATATTCTTATTATATTATATTCTTACACATCTGTTTCATTAAAGTACATGTAAATATATACCGGATATGACACCTTGTTTGTATGTGTGAGTGAGTACAACAGTAGCTCACATAAAGTTTATTGGTGGACAGAGATATCACTTCAATCGCTAACTTCGGATCAACAGTTCACTTTGGTGCTTATGCGGACGAACGACTTGACTCAGCATAATATGCCTAATTAATACATTGTAGAAGTGTGAGTTTTTTGCGGATTTATCGATAGTTTTACTCACTTGTGACCTTTGAACTCTCTGGCTGGTCAGCGTGGAGATCTCTTGTCTAAGACGCGGCATAATCGAGGGAACAGAGACCTACCAAAAGCAAACAGCACGCAATTACTATAATTACTGCAGTAGTAGTGGAAGTAAAAAATAGAAAGAGTAGTAGTCGTAATGTATAAGTCTTAATTAGGAACGAAACGGGTTCTAATAAGCTTCTAGATTAACAATAAACTTTGCACAGCAAAGTATAAACTATCTTAAAATGATTGTTTTAGACGGCTTTACATCTGGAGTCCTGGACCAGCCCAAACCACATAATATGACCAATATTCGCACCAGGTTGAAGGTATACGAACGCGCCATTGGCTATCCTTTGTATAGGCTGTGTTTGTAAGTCTATATCTCTCTACCTTTTGACGACGTGATTTGGCTGAGGTTCTGGTCCCGTTTTGTCGATTGTCGCTGGCATCTGTCATGAATCGAAGAATCATTCGCCAAAGTCTCACAATGAGCTGTAAATAAGTAAGTAAGTAATTCATTCGCCCCAGTAAAGTAAATGAACTTAACTGAACAAAAACTCATAAATTCGGAACTCATCGCGCCGACCGCCAATAATAACAACACAATGATATGTGACAGATAATGCATTCACGATCACTTTACAAAATGGGATGAGAACAGACTGAAGACTATTATTGAACTGTAAATACAAAGGGGAGAAATGACGATTTACATAGGGCCTAGATAACAAAGTTTCTGAATTTGTCTTTCGTTCACTGTTTCGCCCATCCGGATCATATTAAAAGACTCAAAGAGTGCAATTGTTTAAAAGTAACGTTCAGTTGATCTACGCCTGTCACATAAGAGAACATTTTTCAATCGAACTTGCATCTAGTTCTTCATCGGGTGTTGTTCGCAGAAGAGGAGAACGCGGTTCTTTCCTGGTGAACTGCGGAAGAACATTCGTAGGACGGAAGAGGACTTTACAGAGATTGGCGTAGGAATATGCGTCTTTACCACCAACAGCAGGAGCAGCAGCAGCAGCACCTGCTGAATGAGCGTTCACTGCTTCGGCGTTAGACATTACCTAAAGGAAGATCGGTTGCATTAATATTCACATGTTCAAATTGGTAGGAATTTTTAGACGCACTTTACAAGAGCAGATGGTTGAGCACTGCTGTTTTATAAATATATTCTCATAAGTTACGGGTAGGTGGCTTTCATAGCGCTTTTATTGCACTTCTGGTTAATATTAAAGCACCATTCATTCATTCATTCATTCATTCATTCATTCATTCATTCATTCATTCATTCATTCATTCATTCATTCATTCATTCATTCATTCATTCATTCATTCATTCATTCATTCAATCATTCATTCACTCATTCATTCATTCATTCATTCATTTATTACAGAGATTTATAGCACCCCTTCAAAGCTACTATTCAGAAGTGCTCCCAACTCCAGCACGGCTAAAAGGACAGTCTTGAGGTTAGAATAGAACGTATCGAAGTGGACCCTGGAGAGAGCGCAGCGCCAAGGGAAGCCTTTCAGACCGAAGGGCCAACGACTGAGAAGGCGCAGTTCTGCCTAATAGATGTACGGGCAAAAGGGACAAGAAGCACGCCCTGCTCAGTAGAGTGGAGGAAGCTACGACCTCGGACACCGAGGTAGGGCAGCACAGCTCTCGCAGGTAGGCTGGAGCAACGCCCAGCAGGCACCGCCACGCCAAAGCAGCGATACGGTATGTGATCTGCTGCTGGAGTGGAGCCAGTGCAGCACGTCTAGCATACAGCCATAGACGCGACCAAATTTAGGGATGCTTTCAATTAGGCGTGTGGCGGAGCGCAAAACCCGGTCCAGACACCCAGTACGTCCGGCCGGGGAGGGGGCAACATAGAGTGAACAGCAGTAATCAAGTCGAGATGCGATAAAGACGTGAATGAGGGTGCAGTTGCGCCAGGAGTAAGCGAGCGAGCAACAGTGCGGAGCTGGCGCAGCTGATAGTCACGACAATGACGGTGTATACATGGAGCGAAGGTAAGCTCTTGATCCAATGTGACACCTATAGGTCACGAATGGCAGAGGAAAAGGTGAAGTGGGGAAAGTCGGCAGAAAGAGAGGCTAGGTCTAACTTCGCAAGCTGCAGCCAAGTGACCAGCCAGATAAATTGAGTTTTGATGGATTGAGCCACAGCATCAACCAATCATTTCATGTTTGACGACTGGCCTGAACTCAAAGACATAGAGACGGATGAACTAGCGGACAGACAGACGGAAGGACGGACAGACAGACAGACAGACGGACGGACAGACAGACAGACGGATAGACGGACGAGGTACCTCGATCGTGATTGTGCTCTGTCCGGCTGTGTACATGGGTGACTGCGCACAAAAGCTTGCGTCGACGTTGGCGTCAGCTACGTGCACAGGCCTATTGAGTCTATACATAATCATAGGCCTATATAATATTGACCTATAAGTCATTTATCTGCACTATAGATACAGTTTAGACATAAGCCTAATGCTGACATTTCCTGCGAGGATACAAGGCGAAAGTCTGCTTGGTTCAGAACGCTAATGCTTTGAAGGAATCCTTCATGAGAGAACTTCTTTAATTAAGTATTGACCAGATACGATCATATCTGTCTGTGTATGTCTGTCTGTCTGTCTGTCTATCTGTCTGTCTTTGTCTGTCTGTCTCTCTTTCTCTCTATGTATGTATCTATGTATATGTATGTATGTATAATATGTATTTGAGTATGTTTGTATGTAGGTATACTTATATATGTACGTATGTATACTAAATATATTGCACATTGCTCAATTTAAAGCTGAACTGAACCATTAGCTGTTGAACACATACAAAGAATATGACTCGATTGATTGTACATGTACTTACGTTGTCTATGTTACAACTGTGGACATTATAATCTCTTTTGTTTTACTATTTTGTCTTACATTTGTTACTGCAATGTTTTGTTGTCATTTAGTTGTTTGGCTATGGTCTAGCCTCAAGCCCTTAACAATGTTATTTAAGTTTACTTTTCTATAATCATATTGATCATAAAATCGTCTAGCCATCTGTAATTCTAACGTAGAAAATGGCAACCCTGCAATAGCGGATTATCTTATCCTTTAAGGCTGTCCTGTTGTCGGTTGACAATATAAACAGATTAACTTTGAAAATTACTGAGTTGATTATTTCCTGTAAGTCTCCTGTTGTTGTTGAATCAATAAACGGCTGATTGATTGATTGTTGTGTGTATGCTGCCTAGAGTGCAAACACTACGAGGCGTAGCTAGACCTAAATGTATGCCATTCTGTGCTTAAAATTCTGGCGCTATAGAAGTCTCCAAATAACCGATGCACTATAACTCAGACTGAGAGGCTGCAGCAGCAAATAACAGTCCATATGTGCTTGCGTTATATAAATAACTATGTCTAACTATTAACTTAACGTAGAAAGAACCGTTTGGAAAAGACAACAAAGGACTTACTTTTTGCCGCAGATGAAGATCCAATCGATTGTTCACCTATAACCTACGCTAGAGAGAATGTAATTACCATTCTGCTAATTACGTGTCCTTTTAATTCCCACATCGACTTAAACTCTAAGCCAGCGCATTATTGTGCCAGATCGACAGGTCTCAGGTCACACGGCAGGGTAACATTAATATAAAAGCATGCACAATCCATATAGGCCTACGTATAGGGCTATCTGTAAGCCTACGCCTATAGGTTATATACATAGGTTGTTCTGTTGTGTTCTATAGGGGCCTACTCCATAATCGTCTATTATAGGAGCCGAATATATATATATATATATATATATATATATATATATATAAATCAATTTAACAGGTGGGTTTATGTAGTCTGCGCATGCGCAGACACGAGAATTTCAGTAGCATTGCCTCGCTGCGTGGCAACTTTTTGGAATGCAATAAAAATAGACACGCCGTTTGGCCGATAGGTCTAACTGTTGGCTGTAGAAGACTCTTTAGGTCTAGACATAGTTGTGCATATGGCAGTCGCCACGGCACTACCTCCTCCCCAGCAGATCGTAATAGTTGTTCACGCATGACTAATGTATAATGTCTTGAGTAGGCTATATCATGTTATATGACCATACATAAACCGTTATAATATTAAATCTTACGCCGGTGGTCTGTACGATGCGCTGATCTTTCTGCGCCTGTTATAATTGAGCCAGTTCCCGCGACTTAGGAGAGGGAGTAATTAGTGTAATGGTAACACTCTGGCACGAAGAACAGAAGATCAGCACGAACACGGGATCGCTTCCCGCTACCCTCCCTGGCCTCCCATAATTCGACATTTCACCAGATGACGTTGGTAAGATGAGGACACAATGGACACCGTGCACGACTGCCAAGCAGTTAAAGTCGACTCCTGTAATAACTTTTGATCATCCGTTCAAACGGATACATACATGTATGAACGGATGATCACATGTAATCATACTGCGGTGTGTCAGTTTGAAATAATAAACGAAGATAATTCACTTTTTGGGGTGCTATAGACTTCCAGATTATGATTACTATCTAATTGGGCTTCTATACAACTACACAGTAGGCCTACAGCTGTATTTGATATTGCCCTCCTTCCAAAGTTCAGAAGTTCACACAACCTTACGACAGAACATGGATGGCGCAGAGCAACTGTGAGTGATAGATTTGCTCAAGGTACCTACACAGTAATTAATCGCCTGAGTGGAGGATCGAACCCGTACTCTCAGCATTACAGGCCAAGCGCCTTAACCAATCGGCCACCACGCCCCCTAATAACGCTTTTTATGTGACGCTAAGCTATTTCGGAATTTATATTTAGACCTTACATTGCGTAACATTTACATTCTTCCGCGACACTTCCACGTGCAATCGCCAGGTTGAATTCATACACTGTATTATGTATTTCTCTTTTCCGAATTATAATTTTCATTCAAATAATCCAGTTACTATTGCATCTTCACCTTTTGATCTATAGAGTAGGCCCTACCTCGGCAGCAATCAACGCACTAACTTTGTGAAGAGCAAGGCTCATGTTTCCCTCTATGATCGTAATCGTAATCGTAAACTCGAGATTTCTACAGCGCCCACAAAAGCGAAGTCGCGGGAACCAGCTTATTCACAGACGCTCAGTCAAAACAAAATCGATAGGCAGGGGGTCAAGATCCGGAGAGTCAGGCAGGCAGACAGTCATACGGCTAAGGCGGATGATGTTTAGGGTTGAAATGGCGAGGCAGGTGTGGAGAAGAGGATGAATGTAGCCGTGTATAAAGTATCCGTTAGCCATGGTTTGGGCCACCTCAATATCCTTCCTCATTTAACTTGTGAGTGTGCATACTTGGTATCTAACCGAACGCTCACCTTGTGGCGCGATGGCTGAATGCGATCATGTACGTAGCTCTGGAGCTAGTAGGGAACAGTGAGAAATCAACAATTATGGGTCGCGGCGGTGTAGGGGTATGTTCGGTGCCTTGCAGCCGGAGGGTTGCGGGTTCGAATCCACCTCAAGCCACCGCGTAGGGACCCTGGGCAAGTCCTTCACTCGCAGTTGCTCATGCGCTTCGGAATGAAACTCCGATTCAGTGTCCGCGCTGTAGTCGGGAGCGCCTCTGAGTAGATATCTTGAAGGGGCGCTATAACAAGAGCTCATACATACATACATACATACATACATACATACATACATACATACATACATACATACATACATACATACATACATACATACATACATACATACATACATACATACATACATACATACATACATACATACATACATACATACATACATACACACATACATACATACATGTACATCGGCCAGATAGGCAGACCTGTGGGACCTGTGGTTGTCTGGTGATGTAGCGTTTATAGCTGGTCAGTGTCCTAACCGATCTTTCGTGTCCAGCAGTCTACACCAGAATTAACATTTTCCTCCAGATCGGCTCCCTAGAACTTGGAGTTCTTTCTCCGGTTTCCGTCTGGGACCTATAGTCTTGGCCTTAGACTGGTTCTAGTCTCTATTCCTCTGCATTCCTCCTGGGTCAATCCTCTTTTTTATCATTCTCATCGCCCTGAGCTGTACTAGCTAGACGACTCATTTCCCTCTACCTAGCAAACTAAACGCTTTTTTAACAGTTCTCCAATATATACACTGTAGCCTATGTCATCTCAGCTATAGCCTAGGCCATACCTGTTGGTAGCTTTTATTCGAAGTCTCTCGTGAATTAAATATGATCAACTTTATCCTGTAAATTTCATTCCAATCTGATAGGTTGTTTCCTGTGTTTTTTGCACAACAAATCCAATTACTCGCTGCAATGCGTGCCTATACAGCGAATGCGCCCAAAACAGTTATTGCCTCTGACTTTCTTGTTCGATAACTCCCATAATTTGATCAGAATATCATTGCTCATATTCTGCACCCACCTTCCGCTAAGTTCTGCTGCATCCTGCAATTTATCTAACGCCTTTTTGAAGAACTCCATCATCATAAAAATGCGGAAGAGAGGTTGACAGATGACAGCTCAATAGTTGCCGCATAGATCTATCATAATTACGAGGCTATAACGAAATAATTAATGCGATGCTATCGACCTATGGTGACACGTTCCAAATATTTATAAATTATGTCTTGAGTTTGGTTAACGACAAACACTGGGCCTATAACGCTATTATAATTAAGAAATCTGGTAGAGTGAAGAATCAGTGTTCGCTGTATGAAATAATATAGGGCCACATCATACATGTTTATATATTTTCCCCTATATAATATATATATATATATATAATAATAATAATAATCTTTTCTTTATTAAGCGCCTGACAAACACACTGCGCTGTACATTTACATGTTTATGCAATTGAAATCTTAACTACTAACAGAACAGACAGCCATGTAATACAACGGCGCTAATAGCAGCCTACAAAGCAAATCCGCCCAACGGGGGCTCGAACTCGGTACCTCTCGGTCTCTGTGCCAGCTGTTATCCAAAGCGCCACGGGCCCCCCCATATATATAAACGTATGTATAATCATAGTCGTTCTGTTATAGCCTGTAATATCATATAGTTTCACAGATCAGTTTATTAAGAAACCATAACATAACAGTTGTTTTCAGTCTTCTATCGTAATGGGGTTGAACTGGGCGCTCCTTCCGAATCTGCCTGCCACTCCGTAGACGTCGTTACGTCGATGGCTTCTGAGAGAGGTTCTTCCCTTCCCAACCCTCTTACTATTCCCGGCCCAGTGCAAGGCCTCATCACCGACTGGTTTCATCCACTTGATCGGGTCCTCGCCAAACGTGGCCTTGTATCGAAGGCCGTCGACGTCGTCTGATAAGTGTGAGGCCATCAGGTGCCTCATCAGAGCCTGATCATTGTCGATGCCCTGCTGTGGATCCAAAGACTTTGCCTTGACAACCAGCGCCAGGGTTGACACAATCATCAGGACAATCTGTAAGGCCTTGGTATTCATGGACCTGGGAAGGCAAACAGAAACCATGGCCATTTATTTATAGTATTTATTTATTATTCATTCATTTATTTATTTGTTGCACTTGTTAGGCTTTGCTCGCAAGGTCAGTTAATCTGAATAGGAAGCACAAAACCTGAATAGGAAGCACAAAATCTGAATCGGAGGTTAAAAAATCTGAATCGGAGGTACAAAATCTGAATTGGAGGTACAAAATCAGTATTGGAGGTACACAAATCGAAATCGGAGGTGCATTTTATAAGCGTTATTAAGCGTAGCCTATAGCCTATCGGAGCTTCTCGATCAGTATTAATGTAATATTATAGAGTGGAAAAAGCATTATAGCATAGATCTGAGTGCAATTTTTCAGAATTATTTACATAGTTGCGTAAAAATTTAGAATAGCTAACTTTTGTGAAAACGAAATAGCTTAGAGATAGTTTACATATAATTTTGTTTGGTCATTTCCAACTGATCGCTGATCATAATTCTAAAGGAACTTATAAAATTCAGAGTCCATCAGAGATATCCTGCAGAGAAGAATTTGCAGATTCCAATTACAGTAGGCCTTACATGTAGTCACAACATCAGTGACTCACAAAGCAATAGGCCAGCTAGACATCTTATCAATATTTAGGCCTATAAAATTATGCATACAGCTGTAGGGTCTGGATTACCCATAAGCCTATTCAGTAATAGGCAATAGTTAACTACTATTGCTAGCTAAATTACTTCTTAAGTAGTTAAAAGTAGTCGGCTACACTCTTTCACAGCTAGTTGTAACTTGTAGCCTAACTAGAATAACCACAAGTGTGGATTATTTTAAAGGTAGCCTAACTTTCTGACTTCTTTTCGGCTAGAGAGTTTTCAGCTGTAGGCTATACTTAATTGTTTCTAGTGCCTCCAGATTATTTTCTGTCACAATTGGCATCGCTGTCAATTGTCGTGTTGTAATTATGGCAATTAAGTAGTCAAACATTATTTAAAGATGTTGCAAGCTGTTTAAGGTCACGAGGTACCTTTGATAGCTTGTTCGCAGAGGGCCAAAATCGGACGCATATTCCTACATGGAATCCACGTAGATCCCCATATTGGTGTTTATGGGCATCTGCTCTGCTTAACGACGCTCTGTCATAGCGAAGATGATCAGTGTCGCCGGTCTCCTTTATCCAGGCTTCGAACCGACACCAACCGAGTATGGAAGTGGTAGAGTTAAATTAAAGTTTAGATCAACAGACAGTTATCGTAATCTCTCAATTTCTACAGCGCCCAAAAAGCTAAATCGCGGGAACCAGCTTATTCAAAGGCGCTTAATCAAAACATAATCGTTAGGCGGGGAGGGGTTAAATCGGTTCCAGGTCAAGATCCAAAGGGGTGAGGTATAATAGGCAGACAGTAATCGTAATCGTAATCGTAATCGTAATCGTAATCGTAATCTCCAAACTTCTAAAGCGCCACTCGAAAGCCAAGCGCAGGGCACCAGCTTATTCACGAGCGCTGCAGTCAGACGGATGGTGTATAGGATTGAAATAAAGTAAACATGACACAAGTAACGGCGATGGAGGTAAGGGAAGAGAGGAATAGGGATAGGATTTGTGAAAGAGCAGTGTTTTCAATTTTGCGTGAAAGACCTGTGCAGAGATAGCAAGAGGTGAGATTTGGCTGAGTTCGTAGGATGGATCAGATATTTGGCGTAATTCTGGCGGGAATTTACAGGTTATACTTGTTATCCAGAAACTCAGCTCAAATCTTATGACACGGGCAAAATAAAGTAGTTACAAAAGTAGTTAACTTATTTTGTAAACACAGTTAGCCTACTAACCACTAAACAAAGGATCTCAAACTAATTTTAAAATAGCTGTAGTGAAACTACTTTAAACTTTAAAGTACACAGTGGTTATTAATGTACAGTTAGGATAATCCCGTTTTCCAACATCAATTGCTTCAAATGAAATCGCACAGAGGAATGCATGTGCCTATATATAATCTCTGCCGTTCGAATCACTATTATAAGCAAATTCTCTGCCATCCAGTCATAGGTTAAACATCGTCCATCAGTCAAATCAACTAAAGCTATATTGGCTACAAATAGAAAACGACCCTCATCAAATTCAGACAGCGCCGGTTATGCACAAGTGCCTTAATTAAAGTTCATCATAAAAACATGCTTCACTAAGCCAAAAAAACGAAAATTCCAGATTGGCCTAATTTAAGAAATTGACATGAATGTCTATACTATACATGTACGTAGGCCTATATGCTTGTATGCTTGCGCTCGTGAATCAGCTGGTTTCCTGCGCTTTCAGCTTGCAAGTGGCGCTTTAGAAATTTGAAATTTACAATTACGATTACGATAATGCTACAGATGTTGACCCAAACTGCTCTGCTGGTCTGTGCGCTATAGTCTATAAAAGCATTTTTTCTCAGGAATTCAAAGACGTTATATTATGCTAATCACATTTAAATGTTCCAATAACCAGCTATTAAATAAATTACCTAAGCAACTAACGAAGCTACCTGAGCACAAAGCGATTTACCTTCGATGGTGTGCGTTGACCAAGATAAACTTGATGAATAACCTTTGCTGAACTTTATGAATAACTTTTACAGTATTGTATTAGTTGCTTGTAGAAAAGCAACAAAAGTCTGATATAGATACAGCTGTTTAGGCAAAAATCCGAAGGCATCTGAGCTTAAGTCTGAGCACAGACATGATTATATATCATTGGTCCGTCCTCGCATTCATGTTGGCCAGCAGACTTTAACAGTGCAGTTAATAGGCATGAATCGTTGGACCGCATCGGTCAATAAGGGCGATCGGCGCACGAGGACTATTGTACGGAAATGTCCTCCAAAGTTTCCGCCCTGCCGATGATCTGGTATTGAACTTTAACTGAGTTGTACGCACACAAAGATAACCATGCTGCATGAGCATACTTATGTAACATAAATAGGGAAGACAACGTATAGAGAGTGGCGAATCAAGAAGCATTTAAGGTGTAGTAAGCAATTCCGTAGGCTGTACTTAATTGCCCAGTTTTTATGGCCTTTAGCCGGTCTAATCCCTTTGGACATTGACCTGGAACCGATTTCACCTAGCCTATCGATTATGTTTATGGGGCGTGGCGGTGGTGTAGAGGTATGTTCGGTGCCTTGCAGCCGGAGGCTTGCGGGTTCGAATCCACCTCAAGGGGGTATATTTGGTGCCTTGCAGCCGGAGGGTTGCGGGTTCGAATCCACCTCAAGCCGCCGCGTAGGGGCCCTGGGCAAGTCCTTCACTCGCAATTGCTCATGCGTTTCGGCGTGAAACTCCGATTCAGTGTCCGCGCTGTATTCGGGAGCGCCTCTGAGTAGAAATCTTGAAGGGGCGCTATATAGATATCTTAAATGAATTAAATGAATGAAAATGTTTTGACTATGCGTCTGTTGATAAGCTGTTTTACGCGACTCCGCTCTTTTGGGCGCTGCAGAAATTTCGAGATTACGAATACGATTTAGCAGATGGCAAAAACTGATTTTTTGCGAGCATGAGCATTTCAATCAACTCTGGAGTGGAAGATTCTGACCTATAGTTATTGGCTTCAATTTCAGGACACTGCGCAGGGCTTCAGCGGTCAACTGTTTTTAGTGTGTACAGGGTGTATCCAATTAAAATTTCTAATGAAATATCGGACTCTTAAACAGGCAAAATATATAAAATAATATATGCTATAGTTTGTGTAACATAGCAATACAGGCCTTATACTGTACAGTAGACGAGCTATAGTGTATGGAAGGTTATGCCGATTCATTCTTTCGCTTGTTGAATCGAAATGTTGCCGCTGAACGTCGTAGATCAAATCAAATCAAATCATTTATTTGGTGACCAACAAACAACAGTAGTACACAATCAATGAGAAAATGGAGTCACACAGGGGACCCTGAAAGGGTCTTACGGCCCCGCTAAGTAGGGCCCCTAAGGTTGCAGTACAGTCTCATGAGGAAAGCCAATGTATTTAACTGGTCTGAAACTAAGCGTATTAAAGAACAAAACGATAAATCTTAACTAATGACTCAGCAGCACACATATTAGGTCAACAGTCAATTTGTGTGAATATCTATGACACAATTGATTTAGGCTCACATTTAATCTCATTTTAAACGTGTTAATTTTCAAACATTTTAAACATTAGATGAGAGTGAGTATATTATATAGCCTATAGGAGTATAGGAGTACAATACAGGTTAGATTTAGTGAGAGCATGGGCGGAGTTTGGTTTTAGTTCATGGAGGGCTAAAGTATACCTTCACGTTCCTCTCTCCCCCGCCGCAAAGCTGCACCCCCTTTAAAACGGAGGGGATTGGGGGCGATTTGAGACCAAGGCGGGTCTGGGGCAAAGCCCCAGCCGCCAGGTGCATTTTGAGCATACTTTGTACTAATTTCGGCCTTCTGGTGAGAAGGATTTCACAGCTTAAAAATATATAATGGCCTTATATCGAAGACTGCGACTAGCGAATACTCTAATGCGTTAATTTGATTAATTGGTGTACTAAGTGTGAATGTGTTTGAACAGCTGCATATGGTCGACTTGAGTTTTATCGAAAACCAGTAGAAATTTACTCCTTTTTTACTCAAACTCAACTGTTGACTATTGCAATTAGGCCTATATGGTAACTATAAGTTTATGAGAACTGTCCTCATAGGACTAGAACTTTATAGGAAAGTGAAGGTAGGCCTATGCTTTAGCCCCCCCACCCATGAACAAAAACCAAATGAGTACACAACAGTTATACACAGTATTACGCTCTTATATAGTATATACTCAGTCACGCTAACAAACTAACGCTATGACCACAGGCTACATAGAAGACTGCAACTATAGTCGCCTACGCTAATGCATCATGCAGTAAGCGTCGAGCTCCACTGTTTGCATACATGTGAACCAGGTCTTCGGGAACCAATTAAACAGCCGTCGGATCACATTCAATGTTTAGAAGAGCCAGCGAAGAAAAGCGTGTCTGTCCCATGGCTGATCGCAACCAGTTTCTTATATGTTGAGGATGTCGGCGAGGATGTCGGGCATTGTCGACATTATTTGTCAAAGAGCGCCTTGATTCCATCCTTAGCACAGTGCAATACGGCATCAGCGGATTTGACCATGATCAAACTGTCCTTGTTGAAACGGAACTCCAACTGGCCAATTAACGTATCACAAACAGCCAGATACAGCTGATTATACCAGATTGAATGCATTGGTTCCTTGCGTCCGTTGTGGCACGTGCTGAATCATCAATGCATTCACGTTGTCCAAGTGTAGTAGCAACGAAGAAGTCTCGAAGTGATGACGCAGTTTAAACTGTCTTCTGACTTCTTGCGGCTGCTACGTCTTGTGTACTTGGACCAGAGTCACGCGTGCTGGCAGGAACTGGTAGAGATGGGATGGCAATGCCATGAGATTTATCACTATACCTTAATGAAGCACAGTTAGTCTGTGGGCTCATGGGGGGCTTAGCCCCCCTAGCCCCTGATAAACTCCGCCCATGAGTGAGAGTGAATATAGACGGGGGTGAATATAGTGACGGGTCACGGGAGTGAATATAGACGGGAGTCAATATAGACTGGGTGAATATGGTGACGGGAGTGCTACTACGGAAGTGAATAGGCCTATAGAAGGAAATGAATATAGATAGGCCTAGAAGTGATTAAAACACGGGTGTGAATATATACGGAGTGAATATAGACAGCAGTGATTAAACACGAGAGTGAATATATACGGAGTGAATGTAGACGCAAGTGGATATAAACGAGAGTGAATGTTGGTGAAAGTGCATATATATGTGAAACTTTAAAGTAAATTAAGTTGAGAGTGAATATAGATGAGTGAGTATGGTGAGAGTTAATGCGGTGAAAGTGATTTAAGGTGAGAGTAAATATAGTGAGATTGAACATAGTACGTGTGAATACGATGAGAGTGAATACATTGGTGATCAATACAGGTAAGTGAATTTAGTGATTGAACATAGCGAGAGTGAATATGGTGAGAGTGAATAGTCTATAGGTGAGTGAATGCAGGTGAGCGAATATAGGCCTAGTGATTGATCATAATGAGAGTGAATATACGCGAGAGTGCATGAATATAGAGGCGAGAGTGCATGAATATAGAGGCGAGAGTGAATGAAAATGACATCGAATATGTGAATGCCGTACGATGATGCAAATTCCATCGCCATTCGGATTTCCATTTGCCGTCATTTGAAATGCAAAGCCAGTCGATTCATTTGCGGCGCTAGACGTTCCGTATACAGCGCTAATAAAAGCGCCGAAAAGTCTAATTAGAACGCCTCTGCTCGCGTGCTGAAAGCTACTTATCAGCACTTTGTTTGTCGTCGGATATCCATCTGTCAATGCATGTGTGACGCCTGCAACAGTAGCCTAGTTCACCTCCGTCACACCCTGTAAGCCCCCGAAATTGCAGCCAGCAGTGTCCACACACATTCTAAGAAGATCTTCAATTCACGACCCAGATGCGGATCCTATAGAACGAATCGAGCGTCGGTCTAAAACTCTAAACACAGAGAAAAAGACTTGAATAAAGTCTTGCTTTGCGCCTTCATGGCCTGGACCTTTACCAAACCAAATAAAAAACCGATATATTTCAATTGTAGTCTCTCTCGAGCCGCTCTGAAAGTGGCCTTGTAGCAGCACGCTATTTTATAATTATGCATTTTCGTTTAATAGTTATGAATGACAAACCGCAATCAGTAACAAACAGTTTCAATTGGGATGAAAGAAGGTCTTGAAATAGAAATGAGATTATCGTCCGTAGACAGAGAGAATCCTGGGGTAATAGTTATTAATATTATCGTCTTTAAGGGGAGTTTAAAATTGTGAGGTCTGGGGCGCAAGTTATATTGGCTCTGATAAGAAGATTGTTCAACTGAAGATCATTAATAGCACTTAACTTTTAGGATTGCAGTTAAAAACGCATGCCCCAGGTCACGTCTTTCACCACCAGGGTTTGACTAAACATAAGTACCCTACTAGCATTTTCATAGACATTAGATTAGATTAGACCCGTGTGGGGCTCCATATTTCAATTACAATATTGCATGTAATTTGTAATTGAACGAAGTGTAAATTACAAATTACTGTCATAAAGCCAGCAAAGTTGCCAGCCTGCTGGGTTGATCCAGGCCACCCGTTTAATTGAATAAACTGCTCTGCATTATGATTGCATGGCAACATAATTGTGAACAATATTCTATCCTTACACCCCTTTTACAATCTTACAGCATACTTTGATAGACCCAAGGGCAAGGGCTGACCTTCATTATCAGGCTATCCATGCAGTCACTCTTAGCTAGCTTACTGCGGCTGCCTACAGAAAACTGAGCTTCCATCTTCAGCTCCAGTTGAGCATCTCTTTAGCACTCACTCACCCAGGCGCAATCAACTAAGTTCTCTAACAGACTATCATTTTGAAAACTTCTACTCCTAAAAATCAAATAAACTCTAACTTGTTTTAATGGATCTTTAATTGTAAATCATATTTTTAATGGAAATTAAAATGTAAATCATAGTTTTAATGGATCTTTAATTGTAAATCATATTTTGGATACCTGGCAAACTTATACTACAATAATTGAATGTATATAATTATAACAGTTTACAGGTCATTGGCCCATTGGATGTTTTAGTTTAAAAATAGATTAAATGAAAAATTATCGAATTTTAAAAAAATGCCAATTTTAATGGAATAATTTAAAAGTAATTGGCAATTGAATTACAATCAAAATGTAATTGTAATTCAATTACTTTCACAATCAAGTAATTGTAATTGTAATTCAATTACATTTACAAGCATGTAATTGCAATTATAATTGAATTACATTTGCAATGTAATTGATACAACACTGTATATGGGCTCCACGTTGGCATGCTGGCTGGGTAGGCAAGTTTTTTCTTAATTCTTCTCCGAATTTATCATATTTGTGTGCCACAAATCATCGAAATATGAACGTCATTGGTACTGTCGATCTATAGAGAGGGCAAACAGATACCGGTAACCGGAAGGACAGCAAGTGTCGAGCCCAAACGAAAAGACTGGGAGAGATTTTGAAGTGGAGTAACACGGAGCTTGTTTTATAGGAATAACCTCACTCGGTTCTCCTTTACAAAAGCTCTAATACAGAGCTTATTTTATAGGAATTACCTCACTCGGTTCTCCTTTACAAAAGCTCTAACACGGAGCTTGTTTATAGGAATAACCTCACTCGGTTCTCCTTTACAAAAGCTCAAACACGGAGCATGTTTTATAAAAATAACCTCACTCGGTTCTCCTTTACAAAAGCTCTAACACGGAGCTTGTTTTATAGGAATTACCTCACTCGGTTCTCCTTTACAAAAGCTCTAACACGGAGCATGTTTTATAGGAATAACCTCACTCGGTTCTCCTTTACAAAAGCTCCAAAACGGAGCATGTTTTATAGAAATGACCTCACTCGGTTCTCCTTTACAAAAGCTCTAACACGGAGCTTATTTTATAGGAATAACCTCACTCGGTTCTCCTTTACAAAAGCTCTAACACGGAGCATGTTTTATAGGAATAACCTCACTCGGTTCTCCTTTACAAAAGCTCTAACACGGAGCTTATTTTATAGGAATAACCTCACTCGGTTCTCCTTTACAAAAGCTCTAACACGGAGCATGTTTTATAGGAATGACCTCACTCGGTTCTCTTTAACAAAAGGTCTAACACGGAGCTTATTTTATAGGAATAACCTCACTCGGTTCCTCTTTACAAAAGCAACATCACAACCATTATCACCACTATCATCACCATCAACGTTATCACCACTATCATCACCATGGATATGGGACCCAGCTCCTTCAAGAAAGCGGCGTTTATTTTGACCAATAATCTAGTCTAATAGATGCATAGGCCTAGGAATCAGCAAATTTATGTAGCCCTACATTCGTTATTAGCCGTGAATACGTACTCAAGCATCTTGTCTTCGAACATGGTTGGAAAGCAGTCTTCGAGAAGAAGCGGCATCTTGATGTCTTCTTATCTTGATTTCTTCTTATCTTGATTTCTTCTTCTTGTCTCTCGTCTCGACTTGAAGCAAAACAACAAATACGGATGACGTAACAATAATGTTCCGCAGCTATGACAGCGCGTGACGTAATACAGAAAGGCATAATTGCGGTTGGGCTTCTATTCTAGTACTAAAATTTTAAGCCAATTTGTAGTAAATAAGTAAGTAAATATCCTTCCTTTGCATATACGACAAGTGCACATAATATATAATACTAGATGTTTACCCGTTTTAGGACGGTTAAAAAACAATTTTGAAATTACGTTTTTCACTAACTTTGTACTCCCAACTCCCTCCTTTACAACCTTTCCCAAAACTCCCTTCCCTTTCCATCCCATCTATCTCCCGTCCATGTCCGACCTACTCCACTCCCATCCCTACCATCCCAACCCCTCTCTCCCCTCCCTCCCACACACCTTTCCTCACTCTCCCCATTCCCTCCCATCCCCAGCGCTTGTCTGTGAAAATATACAATTTGCACTCCCGACTCCTTTATTTACAACCCCTCCCACAACTCCATTCCCATCCCATCTATCTCCCGTCCATGTCCATCCTACTCCACTCCCATCCCTACCATCCCAACCCCTCTCTCCCTTCCCTCCCACACCCCTTTCCTCACTCTCCCCATTCCCTCCCATCCCCAGCGCTTGTCTGTGAAAATATACAATTTGCACTCCCGACTCCTTTATTTACAACCCCTCCCACAACTCCATTCCCATCCCATCTATCTCCCGTCCATGTCCATCCTACTCCACTCCCATCCCTACCATCCCAACCCCTCTCTCCCTTCCCTCCCACACCCCTTTCCTCACTCTCCCCATTCCCTCCCATCCCCAGCGCTTGTCTGTGAAAATATACAATTTGCACTCCCGACTCCTTTATTTACAACCCCTCCCACAACTCCATTCCCATCCCATCTATCTCCCGTCCATGTCCATCCTACTCCACTCCCATCCCTACCATCCCAACCCCTCTCTCCCTTCCCTCCCACACCCCTTTCCTCACTCTCCCCATTCCCTCCCATCCCCTGCGCTTGTCTGTGAAAATATACAATTTGCACTCCCGACTCCTTTATTTACAACCCCTCCCACAACTCCATTCCCATCCCATCTATCTCCCGTCCATGTCCATCCTACTCCACTCCCATCCCTACCATCCCAACCCCTCTCTCCCTTCCCTCCCACACCCCTTTCCTCACTCTCCCCATTCCCTCCCATCCCCAGCGCTTGTCTGTGAAAATATACAATTTGCACTCCCGACTCCTTTATTTACAACCCCTCCCACAACTCCATTCCCATCCCATCTATCTCCCCGTCCATGTCCATCCTACTCCACTCCCATCCCTACCATCCCAACCCCTCTCTCCCTTCCCTCCCACACCCCTTTCCTCACTCTCCCCATTCCCTCCCATCCCCTGCGCTTGTCTGTGAAAATATACAATTTGCACTCCCGACTCCTTTATTTACAACCCCTCCCACAACTCCATTCCCATCCCATCTATCTCCCGTCCATGTCCATCCTACTCCACTCCCATCCCTACCATCCCAACCCCTCTCTCCCTTCCCTCCCACACCCCTTTCCTCACTCTCCCCATTCCCTCCCATCCCCTGCGCTTGTCTGTGAAAATATACAATTTGCACTCCCGACTCCTTTATTTACAACCCCTCCCACAACTCCATTCCCATCCCATCTATCTCCCGTCCATGTCCATCCTACTCCACTCCCATCCCTACCATCCCAACCCCTCTCTCCCTTCCCTCCCACACCCCTTTCCTCACTCTCCCCATTCCCTCCCATCCCCAGCGCTTGTCTGTGAAAATATACAATTTGCACTCCCGACTCCTTTATTTACAACCCCTCCCACAACTCCATTCCCATCCCATCTATCTCCCGTCCATGTCCACCCTACTCCCGACTCCTTTATTTACAACCCCTCCCACAACTCCATTCCCATCCCATCTATCTCCCGTCCATGTCCATCCTACTCCACTCCCATCCCTACCATCCCAACCCCTCTCTCCCTTCCCTCCCACACCCCTTTCCTCACTCTCCCCATTCCCTCCCATCCCCAGCGCTTGTCTGTGAAAATATACAATTTGCACTCCCGACTCCTTTATTTACAACCCCTCCCACAACTCCATTCCCATCCCATCTATCTCCCCTCCATGTCCACCCTACTCCCCTCCCATAATGAGTACGCGGCAGACCGTATAGAAGTTAGAACTGGCAGACCTACATGTATGCTTCATTAATTTTTGCGAAAGCACTACAAGACTGCTTAAATGCTGCCGTGGCCTCATGATCATTAGTGTGATGTGATAAATTTAGATTTAGGTTATTTATGTCTCAAGTCGGTTTAAGTCGACTTGTGAAGAAAACAACTTCAATTAAGTCACTTTTCTGTACAAATTCGACTTGGGGGTCAGTTGCGCTAAGCAGAAACGACTCGACTCGACTTGGGATGACCAAGTCGACTGGGGTCGACTTATTGGGGTCGACTCCCAGGTCTAAATGCAGGATCGCTACTAAATGCAGGATCGCTACAGAATAAATTGCACAGTTACATTTCTCTGCTAAATCAATCGGACTGACGGACGGACGTGTCTTCATATATCGTGTCTCATACTCTATGACCGTCTTTGTTAACAACAGAGACAAGACTGTGTCTTCCACCCTGCCTTTATCTCTCATATATCCTCTGTCCGTCTCGCTCTCTTTCCGTCTCTGTTTGTCTAACTGTCTCTCTCTTTCGGAGCCTGTGTGCCTGCTGTCCGACTGGTCAAATAAGCCTTCTGTACGTAGGCCTATACTAGGTAGCCTACCTGCAGACAGAGAGAGAAGCAGACATACAGATAGAATTCATTGGCGGCTGTAGGTTAATAATTATATGATCGTTAGAACTTTGCCAATTTGCCGCGTAGGGACCTGGGCAAGTCCTTCACTCGCAATTGCTCATGCGCTTCGGCGTGAAACTCCGATTCAGCGTCCGCGCTGTAGTCGGGAGCGCCTCTGAATAGGAATCTGTGAGGGGCGCTATAACAAGTGTTCAAATACAATACAATACAATACAATACAATACAATTTGAACCCGACTGGTGAATGCATGTCTGCATTTTATATGTCTGTATATATGTATGTATCTATGTGTGTGTATCAAACAAACAGACTAAAAGATATTCTAAAATTAAACACATAGCCTAACAACCAGTGGAGGCGCCAGGATTTCATGTTTGGGGGCTAAAGTTCCAAGCCCTTCCTTTTTGTCCCCTCCTCCCTGTGATTTGCGGTGATTTCCCACTTTTTTGAGGGGGCTGAGCCTCAGTTACGGGGCTAAGCCCCCCATATCCCCCCTGCATGGTGCCGCCACTGATAACAACTGCTGTAATAATTATTATTATATACGTTCGTAATGACATTTAACATCATATAGACTAGGGCATAAATCTGAGTATAAATCTTTAACGGGAGCTATATAAAATGTTCAGTTACATTACATACAGATAGGTAATTTATTCTGCAGTCTAATAAAGACAAACGCCAAAATGACGTAACGATTACGTCATCCTTTGTCTCAATCATAGATCTTGTCAGTCACCGCTCAGATGTCCAAGAAGAAAGACGCGTTCCAACGTTCTCCGAAAGTTTCACAAAATTTAATCTGCTCTTGTTCATCGAAGTTCGTCCAAATTCTGCTACGCCAACTCTTGTTTCGAACTGCCTTCGTCGAAGGGTATCAGGTAAACCCAAAATAATTACAAAACAACGATTTTTCATCGAAATTTGCAATTTAGAGATCGATCGAGTTAGCGATCTGTAAGCTACAAATCTTGAAGTAACTTGCCTCTTTTCGATTTGACTCAATAACTTCTGTAGCTCCACAATAAAGGTATTTATTTTTGTGGGTATTTTTCTAAAGTTTCAGCTTTTTCATTTAAAAAATGCATCTTAATTTTATTTGAGTAAGCTACTGAGACTCTGCGATTTATATTGCTCCGCAATACATCTCACATTTTTTAAATATAGCTTCAATTTCTGATGTTTTTAGTTCATTTAATTTTTTTATTGATTTGAATAAGTTAGTGAAACTCAGTGACTTCTATATAACCCACAATATATTTTCTACATTTGTTTATTTTGTTTAATTTTGAACATTTTTAAAATTTATCTGAGTAACTTGTTGAGACTCAGTGACTTCTACAGCGCTACGACGTTTTTTTTAAATAAATATATTTTATTTTTTCTACTGAATGACGAATGACCTTTTATGTCGCTTCCACAGGAAGACGACCATTGTCTTCCTTGGACTCGAAGGTGCACGTTTGAGCGGGAACATCTCGACAGTAGGAGCTAGGTGAATGTTAAATTATTATAAAGTTTCAGATAATTATTAGCTGATGATTATCACTTAAGTAGTAGAATTAAATTAAGGTCCTGAAATAGATCGCAGTCCCCTTACACTCAATAATTCCGCAACATCACTTGAAACTGCAATTACCTTTTAGTTATATCAAAAAGCTTAAGTAGTAGAATGAAATTAAGGTCCTGAATTTATATTGCTCCGTTCCTTGCGACTCCCTGAAGGGAAATGGTTAGTTGATTTCTTGAAGGGGCGCTATATAAATTTCCAGAATGAATGAATGAAAAAGCGCTGATCAGTGTTTTTGAATTTAGTTTAGGCTATTCTAAATACTTCTATAGCGCTTTCATAAAGAACACGTCAAAGCTTAATAGACGAGAGCCAGCGATTGAAGCCTTGAAGTCGTAAACATAAATCGTAATCCGTTGACCCGATTGTGTTCAATTAATAATAGCCATGAATTAAAATAAAAGCCTTTTAGTCTAGTTAGACTGTGGCTTTTATAAAAACCACTGTCTGCTGTTTTTCACTTTCAGTGGAGCGATCGCAGAAACAGTTTCCTGTAGGCCTACAATCGTCGTAGCGAGTCGCAAAGATCGTTTGATGGCGGTTCACGTGGCTGGAACACAGGGCCGTAAATCTGTTTCAAGATGTGGGGAGGGAAAACTGCCTCTTCGGAAGTGTGTCATTAAGAAGCCCACTGCTGAGTTCAGTTACACACTAGGTTAAAAAATTAAAGTTATTGGGAACATTTATATCATATGCACCCTAAATTTTAAAGACATATATAAATCATCTGCACCTTATATTTTAATGTTAATGGTAATCATGTAAGATAAGACAGCGCCTATGTCCGCAAATGCTTGAAGACCATTTTGTGGTTTCATTGTGTTAGGTCGGGAGCGCATCTGATGAACCTGCCTTATGGTGGCGCTATATAAATTTACAATTACCATTACCATGATCAAAAGAACCAAAGATTGGGCCAATGATAAACTTCAGTCTCACTGTGCATAGTTTACAAACCTATCAGTTTTCAAATCTGAACTGACCCTCGATCTGTCTCTCCGTCTCTGACCCTCCCTCTCCCTCCCTCCCTCTCTTTCTGTCTCTTTGAAGCCCATGCACCGCGGGTAGGCCCCTATTAGGCTATATGCTTAGCATGGGCGTATTTAGGGGTGGTTTTTTGGGTTAAACCCCCAAAATAAATGCATTACTGTTATAAAAACACTAACAATGTAAAGAAATACGACAATTTCCAATGGAAACCCCCGAAAACTTAAAACCCCTCCGAAAATTTTTCGTGGCTACGCCCATGATGCATAGGCCTAGGCATGGACCTCTAATGCCCTATAAATAATATTGGAACTCATTACGTATGTTACTGTAGGCATATATCTGTGCTCAGTTCGGATACCCTTCTCTTCTATCTAAAACTGGCCAATGTCATTCCATTCCGTAATCGCCCTCTCTAAGAATGAAATATAGCACCTGTCACGTCAAATCGTCCTTCCACTTTGGATTAAGGTTAATGAAGAAGAAAACCTATAATTAATTCAACACTCAAATTTATATCTGTTACACTGTTCTCAGGTTGAAAGTGTCAGTCGCCTTGCTGACCTCTCGCTTAAGGTGGGAACATTCTATAGATAAGAGATTCCTTAATTCGTGGCCAGCGATTCTGAATAGGCCTATCAGTCACCATCGGCATTATTTTTGGCCGAAAAGATCATTTAAAAAAGTTTTGTCACCTGAGAAAAGACTTGCCGTCAAACAACAGCGTCCACACCAACAGGAGAAAACATCGTCTGCCTGACATCCACCATGGTTCAGGATTGGACAGAACCTCAGGCACAAGCCAATAAGCAAGAACGTTTGGGTCGCAGAAGTCGGTAACGCTGCTCTGGGTAACCTCTGAACAAATTCAAGCATTTGTTGTGGTCCTTTCTAGTCTATCGGCCTTAATGAGTCTGATCTGTTGACGCTTTCCGACTCCTTTCCAGTCCCGAGCAAAGCATTCACCCTCCAGTTCTCGAAAATGCTCAATCTTCTCCTTTACTGTCCGCCGTTGTTCACTGCCAATTTTCAACTCGCCGACTCTTGCAGTCCACCCGCTGATGTCTGATGTCGTCCTTGTCCTGTGCGACCTTATTGACCCGGGAGGTCGCCGGGGTTGTGGGAACGGCGAAAAGCGATACCACTCCGCTCAGAGGTGGTGAGGAAGGAGGTAGGCCTACTCCACTGTCGTGGGTTCGCAGAGGAGGTATATGTATGTATTATATATATATATATATATATATATATATATATATATATATATATATATATATATATATATATATATAACTTTAGAACTAATGGCATCTACGTAGACAAAGAATGTAAATTTCAATACTCTCCCAGGGAACAGTTTGCGGCAATTTGGGCTGGCGCCATAATATTTGACACCTTAGAAAAATGACACGGCTTAGACAAAATTGTGGGGAGGGAATTACTTCACGTTCCCTCCCCAGGCTTAAAAGTGGGGAGGGAATTCCCTCCGTTCCCTCCCCGTGATTTACGGCCCTGCTGGAACAACACCGACAACTGTGTATCTTAGTAATTGAAACACAAGCGTACGTAAGAATTATCTTGACAGTAGCCTACTGTTGTTATGAAAATGTGCACAACTTTAAATGTAACTTCAATTTCTGATAACTTTCTAGTTGGACTGAAGAAAGAGATTGGGAGAGAGCCGGTACTCGTATCACTACTAACTGATGGCGTTCAGCTGATAATTAATGGACACGAATTAGATGTCATAAGTCTGATTATTATGTGGTGGCTACTGTTCTATAACAGTTGCCACCACAGCCCTGTTAACGTCTCTGATGCTTTCCATTGTCGGTCAACCATTTCCCTTCAGGGAGTCGCAAGGAACCGTTTGGCGAATCGACATCAATCGGTAGATGGCTCTTCTCGAGGCTGGAACGACACCTATCGACAAGTAAACACAAGCGTAAGATTATCTAGAAAGTTGTTATGGAATGTGCATGACGACTTTCTAGATGGATGGAGTGAACTGAGGATGTTATAGTATGTTAAATAGGATGTTAAATGTCTCCCAGTATAATATGACTTGCAATGGTGATTTACTTGATACAATGGCTATGCTAAACATGTCTGATGTTTTTGTTGTTGGAGTTATGTTGCCGTTCAATATCGTCGTCGGGAGTCGCTAAGATCCTTCAACAGAATCGACTTCAATCGGCAGATAGCGGCTTTCGCGGCTGAAACGACGACACCTGTCGACATAATGTGTATCTGCGTAACTGAAAAGCAAGCGTAAGAATATCTAGAAAGTTATCGAAATTGTAAATGTAATTGAACATTTATATAGTGCCACTAGGAGATTCAGAGGCCCAGGTCAATGCTGTCTGTATACCAAATAAGATAGTCTTCAGGCGTTTCCGATGCAGAGGAAGAGAAAGGTTGAGGAGCTCAAGACGCAATTCATGCGGAAGATGGTTCCAACTGGAGGGGCCGAAATAGGCAAAGCTTCTGGATTGAGCAGCTGGACCACGTCTGAATAACGACTTTCTAGATGGATCGATGGTGTAAGCTTACTCCTAATAGGCTAATTAATAGACAAGAATTAAATGCCTAAAGGTCTAATTAGACTTTGAATTGTATCGTATTCTATTAAAAAATTTGTAAAGCGCATTTACAATAGGCCTATATTGCTTTTGTCTCTGGGTGCATGGGTTCTACCCTGGCAATTTTTTATATTCTTTATTGCCGTAAGTGAGTTTTAGCGCATTTTCGGAGAAAGAAAATTGTTTTGTTGTCAAGGTTACGTGGTTTGAAAAAGTACCGTATGTTAAACTCACGTGACGGCGACCGATATAGTTGTGCAACGTTACTGTTTTCATGATCCGAAATTTGTGTATGTGGCCTGTCTTATGTGGGACATTTGCAAATTTATTGTACAGTGTGTCCGAATTCTTCTAGGTGGCACTGAACTTTCTCTCTGGGTGCATTCGCATCCATTGCAAGGCTCCCAGAGAGTTGGCGCATATAATATGCTACTCAATTAAGGCACTGTGTAAATGTATACAGCATCTGCATGTTGATAAA
The DNA here is from genome assembly GCA_020284085.1 of Aporrectodea caliginosa. Lineage (NCBI taxonomy): Eukaryota > Metazoa > Annelida > Clitellata > Crassiclitellata > Lumbricidae > Aporrectodea > Aporrectodea caliginosa. The sequence goes on from JACEVL010001071.1 coordinate 718,464, forward strand.
TTACAGAGGTCAGAGAACTCCGGCAGTTTTGGCACCGTCCTTCCTGACATAAATTACCAGGCCAGAGAACTCCGGCAGTTTTGGCACCGTCCTTCCTGGCCTAAATTACACAGGCCAGAGAACTCCGGCAGTTTTGGCACCGTCCATCCTGACATAAATTACCAGGCCAGAGAACTCCGGCAGTTTTGGCACCGTCCTTCCTGGCCTAAATTACACAGGCCAGAGAACTCCGGCAGTTTTGGCACCGTCCTTCCTGGCCTAAATTACACAGGCCAGAGAACTCCGGCAGTTTTGGCACCGTCCATCCTGGCAGCCGTGTCAGCTCTGTCAGATGTGGCACTGTCAATCCCTGACACGTGTGCCGCTATGGCACCGTCAGTTTGAGTTTCATAGGCTAGAGATCTAGGGGTAGTTTTGGAACCGTTCGTCATGGCAGTCGGTCAACTCTGTTACCGTCGGGTCGTTGTATTGTATTGTATTTATGTCAGCTCTTCGGGTCATTGTATTGCATTTATTGTATTTATAAATTTATAACCGTTAAGTAAATATATACGGTATACTACTTGACGGTTATAAATTTATAAATACGGTAAGGCTTGGCACCGACGCGACAGTGCTACTCTGACATCTGACATGGCGAGCTAGGCTGTTGACCTCTGATGCCGACAACCAATGGCAGGATGAAGCTCTTTACTCGAAGGATCAGAATTCCGGACAGGAGCCACTAAGACGATCAAGGTTGACAGACTCTCGTGGAAACAGCTATAGGTTAGTTTGAGCTTTTATGAAGGTTTGCGATGAATCTGATAGATTGGTTGCTGATGAAATCTTCAGGGCAATTGGAAGGTGCTAAGTAGCGGAATGTAGATCAAGATGTAGCCTAGATGAGACGCAGGACGATTTAAGTCTTAGGTCTTTCTGCCTCTTTGTTAGGCTATTTCTTTTCCTCTTCATCTCTTGTCTTAAGTCTTTCTACCTCTCCAATTTCTTTCTTGCTCCCTCTTCTTAAGTCTCCCGACTCTTTTTTGTGTCCTCTTGCCTTAGATCTGTCTGCCTCTCTGTTTTCCTCTATCTCTTATCCTAGGTCAGTCTGTCCGCTTCACTGTCTTACCTCTTTCTCTTGTCACAGGTCTCTCTGGCTGTCTGTTCTTTTCTTCATTTCTTAGGTCCTTGTCTCTGTACTTTTGTTGTAGCACTGTCTCCTACTCTATGCCTTCGTGACCCTACATGTGTTTTCCGTCTTGATATTTGTCACACTGTATAGGATATTCTTCGTTTTTAGTGTTAGTCGCTGTCTTATTTTCTCCTAGCAATCTGTCTAAAACTACGTCTTATTGTCTCTCTTTCAATCTATCCTATTCCATATGTCTTTCTCTCTCTGCTGTCGGCTGCCTCACACTCTTTCTTGCTTTACGGCTTTATACATGATCACTGTTTGAACTGTTTGAACCAGCCGGAAACCACCAGAGACGACTTGAGATGCATGGAGATGTCGTGGAACGAGGCCGAGGAGCTGTCGATGGACAGAAAAGAGTGGAAGAGATGCGGCTTTGCCCGATGTGCAGACCTGCTAAGGAGGACTAAATACTAATTAAGTAAGTTTTAACTTAGATTCGTCTCTTTCAGCTTGGTTTCCCACCGTCATCTGGCTTTTGGTTTCTCCGGTCTATAGGCCTATATGGAATCATCCTGTCGTTTTCACTGCATAATGCTTAGGCCTAACTGTGCACTGTTTTGCTAACTGATGTAATAATATATTCGTTCGTATAATGACATTTCGGCTAACATCATATAGGCTGAGTAGATAACTTGAAGACGCGCTATATAAATGTTCATTTACATTGCATTACATAATGAAGTTTGACTTGAAGCGACCGTCGACTAATGTCTTCGGTAATAATAATAGGCCTAATTATAACGGGTCTAAATAATTCTTTCGGTTAGATTCGGTTGAATGACTTTAATACTTTCCATCTCCATTTTCAGTGTCGCCTATTCTCTGTGTTTTTCCCTTCCGTGTGGCTGTCTTACTCTCAGAATTACGCTAAAACTTTTTTCTGTCTCTTTCGCTCAGTCTGTCTCTGTTTTATGTCTTACTGTTGCTTTACTTCAGGTCGTGTTCGGCGATTGCGGTGAACGTAAGTTTAAGATCCGTGAATCCTCCTTAATTGGTTCATTGTGTCCACACGTCAACAACTCAAAAGACGAATAGGGGCCTAATCACCATTTAAATGCATCGAGGTAGAGAATGGTGCACCGTTTAGTAATCTGTTGCAAACTCTTTAAGGCCCTAAATTAAGGGTGAGTGTTGTCCCTTTTATATACAGGCACATGATGTCATTATGTACAGTATAAGACCTGCTGATTCTGCTGAATGAATCTGTTGCATTCGGACTTAAATGTGGGGGGGGGGGAGATTAAGGAGTTCGAAGATAGTTGGGTGTAAACACACAACTGTCTTCCAACTGCTTACTTGAGAAATGTGATGGGCCAAATGCATCACATTTTCTCTCTAGAGGGCTTTAGCATTGCAAGAAATTTACATTTGGGTAGTCCATTCACTGCAGTCTCTCAAGCAGTTCTGTTTTCCATTTTGACGTATAGCATTCTTTAAGCTGGCGTATATAGTTATCTTTGATTAAACATTATTAGATGTTAAAAGCAAAGCTCAATAAGCAAAGAATCTAAATCTCTGCCTCGTGGATACTCTCAATCTCTCGCTCACTTTTACCGTACCTCTCACTCTCACGTACTTGTATACTACTTTCTCTGCTGCCATCATATGCTTTCGCTTTCAGACGCACTAACTTTTAGTCTCATGCTCATTTAACTTTTTCTCAACCTTCAGCTGCACTTTTTCTCAACCTAACTGCACTTTGTCTCAACCTTGCTGCACTTTTTCTCAACCTAACTGCACTTTGTCTCAACCTAATTGCACTTTTTCGTCATCGCACTATTAATCAATCTCTCTGCCTGTCTTGCTGTCTACCTATATTTCTGTCTGTATCTCGATCCATCCATCCATCCATCCATCCATCCATCCATTTATTTCTGTCTGTCTGTCTGTCCCTGTCTGTCTGTCTATCTATCTGCCTGTCTGTCTGCTTACATCCATCCATCCATCCATCCATCCATTCATTCATTCATGTATCTATCTATCTAGTTATCTATCTGTCCATTTATCATCTATGTCTTTCTGCCTGTCTGTTTGTCTGTCTGTCTCTCTTTCTTTCTCTGCCTTTTTCCTGTTCTGTCTGTCGTTTCGCTTACTGTTACTCTATCACTAGCCCTGTCTTTCGTTCTAAATCTTCAACCTCTCTACTTTCTTCACTCTGTCAACATCGCTGTCTTGTCTGCTTTCTCGCTCTTTGTTGACTCTCTCATTAAATCTTACTCTCACATGCAGTGTTTTCATTCACTCATTCCCTCAGTCTTTGATTTTTAGACCTAGTCTGTTCTTGTGCATTATACTTTCTGTTGCTACTTCTACACATTCTCGTGTCTTGCATTTCCATCTAAGTAAAAGCAAATTACTGAAATTGCGAAATTTCTAAAATTGGACATTTTATGGGTAATACCAAATTTGGGATGAAATTCTACTGCTTGAGAGCTGCAGTGAATGGACTACGGAGACCTTTGCCAACACCTCCTCGTGGTGGTCTCTGGGCGTGCAGTTAAACCAGGTGGTTGACTGCATGGCAAAGATTGGCAGCCGCACTTCGATCGTCATTCATTCTCTTTATATTTTCAACAGTTTGCTGCATTATCTGATTAGCCTACCAAGCTAGTTCTTAATTCAGTTTTCTTATACTTAAGGGCCAGACTAACGTAAGTTGATTTTATGATGAATCAATTATAGAAAATGTAGGCCTATTGTAATGTATAGGCCTACAATAGATCTATGTGGCCGCGGCCTTTCTCGGCGCAGTATAGAGATTACATGCGCCAGCCTAGAGGGACGATCACTTATTCAAATCAATAGGGCCTACTGCAAGACAATGTTTTTGTGTGTCAGGTGCTATTGATGCATTGAAAGTTTGCGAAATGCTATAGGCTACCGACCGACCGCATTCTTGTCGTTGAGGTTTTCGTCGGTCATTCCTTGATAATTATTGATCTCAATTGAATTCACAGAAGACCCATCACCTACGTTCGTGTTCAAATGGGCCTGCTAGTTAAGCCTATAATGTCTTGGCATCATACATGCCCTTTGTCGATCTGTCTTTCTGTCTCTGTCTCTGTCTCACTCCAGGCTTTATGATACGAGGTCGAATAACGGCTTGTTTTAGTTTATGCTTAGCCTATCAGGTAGAGTGGACTGAGATAGCCTAGAGAAACATTAATGAGAAGAGCTAATAATTATAGTTGCAAAGACACAATCACACAATATAGCGTTTTTAGAAGCCAAACCGGTGCAGATCGATTCAAGTTCACATTGTTTTGTAGTACAGCCAGTAGGCTAAGTAACTTTTCGACGTCGCTATAGTTGCAATTTCATCAGAAAGCTGTACAAGATCGAAGGGGTAGCTTTTACTAGGACTAGGCCTATTCGGTAGGCCTACTCCGTTGCAGTGCGTGTGTCGATTGACAGAGGAGTTAATACCAAAGGGGCCGTCCATAAAGTACGTCACGCTATTTTTGACCATTTTACCCCCTCCCTCTGTCACAAACTGTCACAAAACTCGGACCCCCCCTAAAGTACGTCACACTTTCGAACATAGAAATAATAATACTTCCGAAAGCAAGGCTAATACATCAAGAAGGATTCGCAACAGCATTATTACTAGCGCTCCTAGCGAGAGGAATCGTGAAAACACATTCAGGAGATATGCATTTCATGCTATTTTGACATAAAACTAATTAAAATGTTTCAGAAAATTTTTGACAATTATTTTTAAAGCTATGAAATTCTACTAAAAATATAAATTATAAATAAAATAAAATAAAAATAAATGTGTGACGTCACACATGGCCTGACCCCCTCCCCCTGTCACAAACTGTCACACTTTCTTAAACCCCTCCCCCCTGGAGCGTGACGTACTTTATGGACGGCCCAAAGGCGGAGGAAGCGGAACGAAGGAAGGGGTCAAGGACGTCAATATTTACTTTAAGGACGACCATTCATTTTAAAAATACTTTATTTGGGATTATCGCGTGCGTATGTTTAGGCGTCAGCTAGATATGATCAGATTCGACAAATGTGGTGCTAATTAATACAATCATGAAGGCCTATACGTAGGCCTACATGATTGTAAATAAATAACTTAACTTCAAGAAGTAACGTAGAATCACAGTATAAATAATATTATTTATACCGTAGTAGAACTAGAATTCTGGTCTGGAATAGCGGTAGGCCTATTTATTATACATGTATACCTTACAATTATCTGAATGTGACATCTACGTAAACTATGTAGTCTGTGTTTACGACTTTCGCTGCAAAGAATCTATATATATTATAGGTCTTTGCTTTTGGTGTTTACAATTAAATATAAAATAAAATGCTTCTTGTATAGTTGAAATTAATTTTTTATGTTTTAAGTGTATTTTACCTGTCATATTTTAAAGGGCTTATTAGCAGATTTGTATAGCTGCAATGAATTATCTTCCTGGAACAGCCAGCCTCATTGAAGAGATAGACAGTAAGTGCGTTTTATGATCATGACCCTGTTGTGGCAATTTCCGGTGTAAGTAAAACCGGTAAATTGTAAAACGGGGTCAGCCCGAATCCCCGAAACCCGAATCCCCGAAAACGCTGAAAACAGACAAAAGCCCGATTTCCCGAAAACAGTTTTATAGAAAGCGGCCGAGCTATTCAGAGTTAAATTGTAAACATGACATAGACTTAGCGTGGTCTTGATGTATATCGATATACTGCCTATTCAAATGTTTATTTTTTTATTATGTTCACTGGGTCGGACTTAGAAAATAAATTTCGGGGAATCGGCCGAAATGCCTTTCGGGGTTTCGGGGATTTGGCCCGCACCCTGTAAAACAGTAGTTTACGTACAATGAAACTGCTGACTGTACATGATACATTGGGATTCAGAACTGTATGAGGTTGTGGATGACATGGTGATAAGTTGCAGAAGCACCCTCCAAGATGCTGTACTATATTGGTAGCACGATGTTACTGCTTAACAAGAAAAAGAACATAGAGGAAGAAGAGCAGTCCTTTAACATTTTTGCGACTAGAATGTACTAAAAGCATCTGTGAAACCAATGCTGCTCGTTGTTAAAGTGTTAAGGTGGCCCTGATTGACATCATAACATTGATGTTACTGCCGGCATTCTATTAGTTTAATGGACCGCATGGCGTCCGATCCCGGTCAGGCATCGTGAGAGTCGGTTAGACGTCGTGAGGGTCGGTTATGGTCAGGGTTAGTGTCGTCATTAGAAAACATGGAAAAAATGGCACATTCCGCGTAGCATGTCAAAATATACCGTATAAGAACGTTTGAGAATCTCCGTGTAAGTTATCCTCCATGTGTCGTTTATATCGACCAGTGAGGGCACACTACAATGCTTGGACCAAAGATAGTGCATATTAGCCTACAGTTGCGGTCCATGAAACTAATAGAATGCCGATAGCTGTTCATCGGTGTGTCTTTGCATGTAATTACACTTGGTGTCAATACAGAGTTTTGAATTTTTAATTGAAATTTTACTTAATCAGCTATATAGAGGTTCTGTGTAGAAGGTGCATAGCACTACTAAGTAATTTTGTTATTTTTTCAGAGAAGCTGTTGGTTGTGCTGAGAGATGGACGGACTCTTATTGGTTTTCTTCGAAGCATAGACCAGTTTGGTAAAGCTTGTTTAATGACTGTAAAGTCTATTCTGTTGCTGTAAAAATTTTCAAGATACATTAAAGCCTTATTAAAGTTGATTCTGTTGGCATTTAATTTATTATGAATTTATAATTAAATGAATTTTATTCAGGACTCTAGATAGGCTAGTTAAGTCCTCTTTCATCAAACAGGAAAGTAAAATGTAATTGAAAGTGTGTGTCCTGGTATTTTCACTTTTATATAAAGTCTTTCATAAAATTCTCTAAAACAATGCTTCTTTGAATGTGCTACAAGGTATTAGTGTCCAGTTAGGTGCCATATAGGGCAAGTCATTGCAAGATTTAGATTTTAAAGCCCACTGACAAAATAAAATTATGAAAACATGTGTACATGGAAATCAAACACTGTGTGTTCTTAAATTTGATGGTGGTTTGATGTTGGGTGAGATGACTTTCCCCATCATGATGCTATTATTATGTCTAGTGTAACATTACCTGATACCAGATCATTTGGGTCAACTCAGTCCTCCATTCTTTCAGACTCAGTAACTTATTACAACAGTTGTTCTGTTGTTAGATTGCTTTCATCATGTTTGCTCAGTTTTAAGATTGGTGAAACCCAGCAGGATTTCTACAGAGGCATGTAAAAGTATGCAAGCACTACATGTTCACTATCAGATGTAATTCCTTGTGAATGACAAAATTAAGTTGATCCAAAAATGCCTTTGAGGGTTATGACGTTTTGGAATTTGGCAATTGTAAGATATTGCAGTATTATTGCTATTAAATAATACGTTTTTTAATGATCTCATTAGAGCTTTCATTTGTTGTTTTTAGCGAATCTGGTGCTACATAAAACAATTGAGCGAATTCATGTGGGCCAAAAATACGGTGACTTGCCGAGGGGCATCTTTGTCATACGAGGAGAGAATGTTGTTCTACTTGGCGAAATAGTACGATTGTGATTACTTGTTTCTCTGCACAAAATTATTTTCATTCTAGCCAATTTACTTATGAATGTTATAAGTACCAGTATGATGTATTTTATGTTGGAATGGGTGCTTGTCTTTTAGTTAAGATTAATTAGAAATTGATTAATTAAACCTTAAACGTGTTTGAGAGGATTGTTGTCAGTGCCTTCAAATTAGTAAATTACTGTTGATGGTTTCAGTGGGTATATACAAATGATAGAGGTCTATCTTGAAAGAGAATTTGTCTGTTGTGTTATGATGTGATGTCCCTAATGTGACAGATGATAGTAATTCAAAATTTGCTGATTGTTTGAAATGTGGTGGATTTGAGGTGAAATGTGGTGGATTTGAGGTGAGAGTCTACAACATAGAGGACAATGTTTAGTTCAGGGTAGCTTAAAGAGTAGATATTTGCCTGAGTGATCCAGTCATGTTTTCTCCTGTGTTGGACCTTCTTTTTGGAACAGTCTTCCATTAGATATATGTACTGTTTGTTCAGAATACATTTCCAATTTACAATGCCTTTCAACACAGTTGTTAGATCAGGTGCAAGAGTCACATGAGAAATGTGGTAGTTTTATAGAGATGGGTTTTGCATCTGGCTCTAATTGTGCACCATGCCACCCTAATGCCAACCAAAAGTCATTGCAATTGGGTGGTCTAGAAATGCTGTGTTTCACCATATTGTAGCTGTGTCATTTGGTGATGATAATGGCTATTGATGTTGTGATACATTATCTAGGATGCAGAGAAAGAGGAAAACACTCCACTTACTCAGGTTTCCATTGACGAGATTCTGGAGCTTCAGCAGGAGGAGCAGTTGGCTCAGCAGCAGAAGCAGGATCTGAAAAAGCGGGCAATGAAAGAGAGAGGACTTGTCTGTCACACCGACCCCATACATGACGATTTCTTTTAGCCAGAGTGTACAGTAATGCATATCAGTTGTAGTTTTTCCAGACTAATGAATCACGTTTACAGAAGTCTTATGACCACCGATGCACAACGGCTCCGAGGATTTTATAAGTTGAGCAGAGTGCAGTTTACCAGTACTCAACTGATTTTCCAGTTCATCCAGCTGGGTTCCGTGGTATAATGAAAGTGTTTTGGATGCATCCAACCCAGTAATAATAATGGAGTGGTAAATTAGTATTATTCAGTGATTAGATGTGTTTTATTTGTCCGACAGATCTTGTCACTTGTTGAGTTCCAGCAGTACGGCCTTGGAATTTTTGATAATTTTAATAAAATAATTCAAATACGTTTTCCTTAAGCCCATCAACCAGATTAATTCAAGTTCCATGAGCATCGAATGAATGGTTTAGTTGTGCAGTGAAAGTCTTCTACATAACATAAGTAATTTTACTAGCTCTGTGTTGTCTTAATTTCCATTGTTATGTTTCACGCAGTCTTGTCTCTGTACTACAGATCTGCTAAAAGACTAACATTATGCCAAGTATTAGTTGATTTTTCAGGAAGGCCATTGCTAAAGGCCACAGTCTTCGGAGTTGATAGAGAGTAACCCTAACGGAGTGCTTTTTGGGGAAATGCAAACTGCAGAGACATGTCTGCAGTAATTTTGTAAAGAGATGGTAAATAAAAATTAGAATAAGAGCAAGTTTTTACCCAAAAGAACTTGTGTTACAGTACAAAAGAAACTACTCCATATGTGTGTGGCATGTTGCCAAAGAATGAAGTGATCTGTTCTTCGAGTAGTGAGTGCATGAAATGAAATTATATGTATGCTCAGGTAACATAGTCAAAACCCATTTCAATTTCAAGGCTACCCATGGGCGTATTTAGGGGTTGGTTTTACGGGTTCAAACCCCCCCCCCAATAAGTTTCATAACAAAATTTTTTATGCTTTTACATGCAAAATACAGAAAAACCTGAACTTTTGCGACGATTTTCAATGGAAACCCCCCGAAATCTTAAAACCCCTCCGAAATTTTTCTGGCTACACCCATGAGGCTACCATTGGATTTCAGATGGGCTACGCACTGGATTTCCGTTTGACTTCTCCAACAGAGTACAATTTTTTACTGTACCTCGGTGTCTAGCCTAAATGATGTTTAAGTCATTAAGAACAAAACCTTACCATTAAGCAGAGTGCTCAGATAACAAGAGAAATCACGACTTGCACTCACAGGCCCTCGTTCACACACACACACACACACACCATGAGATTATGATGATATGATATTATGAACTGTTCAGACACCATTTAAGTTAACAAGTATAATTTAATCTGCAATCCACAAAATTTTTGCAGTGATACATGAGAAATGCCATATGGTGGCATTTCATTCACAAGCATCCATAATGGCAGTCAAAATCTGGAATGAAAGAAATGTCTTTTTCTGAAGTCCTGTAACCACTGCATTCTAAGAGTCTAAAACATCACTTTTGAATAAGTCGACACGCCACATAATCCCACACCATCGCTGTGATTTTCTCAGTTTTTGCCAGCATCAAGTGTGAGATCCACCTTGGTGAAGACGGTTGGCTTTGACATACCACCACCTCTGAGTCCCTCCAGGAATACCTGAGGTTTAGGCACATTTGAGTAATTATCAGCCAGCGTCTGTGTTCCAAATTCCCTGGAAAAAGAAACCCAGAAGGAAGTTGAGAAAAGCCTAGGAATATGGCTATGCATTAGCTATATCCACATAAAAACTTTTCTCATAATAATATGTAGCTTTCATGCTGATACAAAACACACTGGTCATTGGTTAACTGTCAGCTAGACTATGGCCATGTCAACCTACTGCAGGCCATGATCAAATGAAGCCATTGAATGTCTTCATTTTCAGACAAAAATAGCAAAAAAGAATAATTGAACTCATGATTTTGACTATGCTTGGTTTGAAATTGGCTTTAACACTTTAATGACAAGCGTGTACTAAAAGCAACTGGGAAAACAGGCCAGCTCATCGTTAAAGTGTTAAATAAATCATGGCATGCTTAAATAATGGATAATAATAATAATAATTACAACAGTTTATATGGTGCCATATCACGGCCACGCCGTTACAAGGGCGCCTCACAAAACAGCTAACAACAGGCGGGATAAGCCCTAGCAAACAGATGTGATTTTAGCATGGATTTGAAGGAGTCCATTGAGTCGGCCAATCGAATAGCAGGACCAGTGGCCGAGAAAGCACGATCGCCAAAGCGCGCCCCCTTATCCTCGACACACGGAGATCAGTCTTCACAAGCGATCGGAGTCTCGGTGCAGCAATCGCGCAGGTATTCGGGCGCAACTCCGTGAAGTGGTTTAAAAGCAAGCATTTCAGTCATTTATCAGCAAGAGGCTGGTCTAGCTTTTGTCTGGAGGACAATGCAGTAGCATGCCTAACTTTCAGAATAATTATAGAGACATTCAGTAGTTTACTGACTTTGGTGGATAGCACTGAGCAATGTTATCTCTTCGAAGGTTGCTCAAGTTCGTCTGAACCGAGTGGGTTACTTTGGTCCGTAGGTTGGCCTAGATAAGAACATAAAATATCCATCAGATATACAAGTCTCAGAGTTTCAGAATACAAAAGTGCTCCTACCATATCATATAATAATAATTATGATGCTAACTAAATTTTGTAAATAAACAAGTATTACCCACATAACCACATCTAAGTAGACAACTTAAGTCAGGTTAAGTTAAATGGAGACAGTTAATATAAGAAATTTTCAGAACAATGCAATATCTTAAAAATGAATATAATGAGCTATTTATAATAGATATTTTAAATCAGACTAAAATATTTACTGCTTGTCCTACACACCCAATGGCAAGTTTAAAAGAAAAAAAGCTAAACAAACTAAATAATAAACTCAATTTAAGAAGGGAAATTAGGTTGGTTAACTATATAACTATTTCACCAGTTTATTAGCAAGAAATTGACGACGTGAAACCCAGGAGTAGAAGAATGGATTGAAAATGGTAATATACCAGTTTGATTGCTTTCCGCCTCAACTCCCACTCGTTCCATTCATAAGATTTGACAATGTTCGACTCATAGAAGTGTGTGTCCGTTTGGGTCCCACTATCATTCTTAGTTATCGGCTTCTCAATCATCTTTGTTGCTTCTTTGCCCTACAGTAAACATCATATACGAGATCTTATATGTAGAAAACATTTATAAGTAAAGATGATTGAATGTTTTCTTCTCAGCAGCAGAACGTAATCTTTGTCTGGCTTTTTCTTCCATGTCTTTGACTAAATAGTGGTTAACGAATTCAGTTTACTGGTACTTCCATTTAGAAATGTGACACAATGTTTCGATATCTTTTTGTGCAGGGAAAAATGTCCAGACCGTTACAGAGCATCTAAATTGTAATTGTAATTGAACATTTGTATAGCATATATGTAATGTATATGTATATGTAACAGTCATTGTGATCTTCAGTTTAAATCTGAATGTTACAAGTTATCTTTATCATAACAATTAAAGCTCTTGTTGTTTCCAGAAACAAGCACTGATGAAATGTTCTGTTTCTTCTTCCTTGTACCTAGTTTTTTAACAATAATATTCAGTTTCAATTTAACTGGTGTTTTGCCATCAGTTTACCAACTGACCATAAACCAAGTTTCTGTTTACCTGGCCATATGATGCTAATGAGGCAAACTGAGTATGCAATTCCAGTAGCTGAATCAACTCGGGGCTCTTCTTAGCACATTCTGAAATATGCAGGATGTACCTAAAACAATAAAACAAAAAACATTTTCAGGTCTCACTGTTTATACTCAAACTATTTCAACATTTCTATATCAAAGAGTTCTCTCTTTCAAATGTATTTTTAAAACAGTCATTTAAAGCACCCTCCATAACAAATTTCTTCTTAAAAACGTTAAGGACCAAGCTTAGTGCACCTGTCTGGATCTGAAGCAAATTCCAAAGCTGCTTCTTTTGAGACGAATGTGTAGTAATGATTTCTGAAATGCAGGATTCCAATGTCTGGATTACCAGGAATCAAAAGGCGATCATGAGTGGCCAACGTCCAGCCACAGTAGCCCTAGAACAATGAATATAACGGAAGAATGAAATAGTGGTAAATAAAGAAGATGATAGAACAATTACAAAATGGAAACAATTATTATAAAAATACATAACATGAAGCAACCTCTATTATAAATGAGGAACTCTGTGTAACTATCCCTCAAGTATATTCTTACCTGTTAAATCGCATTGTGAGGCTTTCACAAATGCTATATAAATGTCCAGTTTTAATAGAACATGACTACATTACATGTGAAATTGAACCCGTCTTGCTTTAGTCAAATGTGGAAGAATAGTTTAAAATAGCATTAAATATTTTTTATAATTGCTTACTTGTATAACAAACTGGAAAACAAGGTAGAGAAACAAAAACACGTGAAATTGAAGACTCTCATACCTCCTAGAAAGGGAAAATCTAAACTTACTCTGTACTGTAACGGTAGACGAGAAAAGTTTTTGGTTGTGTCAGGGAAGAGCCATGCAATGCCTTTACCATCCTCTTTCCCAGTAGAAATACGGTTTTCCATGCCACTTGTCTAATGATAAGTACATTATGATCATGATCGTTAGTGTATAAAATCTACAATTATCCAAAACTAACGACAATTAATTTAATGCTATTATGATCACCATTGAAATATTGATCTAAACTTATAATATTAATAATCCTTATTATTGCAAAAATAAAATCTATAATTTAGTTGAATGGCAGTCAAGATCTTCTTTTCCCTACACTTCCATCTGCAGTTAGTTTCAATGTGCTATGTTTGCATGAATTTATTTTGGATTGCATTACCTCATTTATTCTGTCTTGATCTGACTTTATCACAATCCCCTCCAGAAGTGGTTCAAGGGTTTCAATTTTAAACATTTCCTTGTGTCCCTGGCATCACAAAAATAAAAATAATCAATGTAATTATCATCAAACAGATGCCATAACACACAATCATTGCAAAAAGTTGCTGTTTGTTTTGAGTGTGGAACCACTCAAAGATTAACTTTTTGTGAAGTAACATTCAGCTCAGCGCTTCTCATCACCTAGGGAGAAAACAGCAAGAACGACAAAATGCACCATTCCAGCTGCAACTCCTCTAAACAATCTTCCCTCAACCCCTTCCACCAGCTTAATGAATTCAAAAGGCCTCTGAAAATAAACCAATGCTAGTCATTATACATTCTGGTGCATTGGGTAAAGTTCACCCTGCTACAAGAATGGAGTTTGATTACAAAATAAACTAGAAAATAGAACTCTAGAGATTAGAAATCCTTAAAGCTAGCTGTTTTATAACATGATGTGTAAGGGTAGTATTGTATTGTACTGTATTTGGCTATTTATAAAGCGCTTCTCACAGCAAAGCCCTTCAGAAGCGCTATGATATAGGTCAAACTCCAATAGTTGACACTGCTTATACAAATAAGCCATGCCTCTAGTCTACTACTCATTGCATTGTTGTACTAATGTCAGACTGCAATAAACTGAAAGTAATGAACAGTTGTTCTTGATCTACTATAGGCCAACCTGGTACAGTATCAAAGAACCCAACCTCATAGCAGAGTTAACCCTGCAAGATCAACATTACCCTAATCTATGCCCTATTACTGTGTTAGAATGTGGGTAGCCTATCTGCAAAGGGGAAATGAGGAGGATAATGTCAAATACAGATAAAGGAAGGAGGAGTTCAAAGTAGGTCATTTTTTTGTGGAAATCCTTAATGGATGACCTCTAACATGATGATCATCTCCCAGTCAAACTTCTGCTCACTTAAAGGGCAAGGTATGGTAAGGTTATGCAAACAAAAGCAAACAAGATGGAGGGACTGCACCATGCCTCTCTCGTTTCTGGAGGCAAGTAAGCATAGTACTTGCCTCCGAAAACAACAGAGGCATGGTCCTCTGGTTGAAGGAAGATCTTTTGGCTAAAGCAGAAAATACAGTTCGATAACCTTTTGTTATTGTTTGTATGATTCAACTCACATACCAGTACCAGTTTAAAATGAAGGTCAGCAAATTACGACTTTAGAGAATGAATTACCTGTGAGAAAGGCTCCAGGCTGACAAGGATATTACTGAGGACACTCAATAGAACCATTTCGTCTTGAAAACTTGTCCAGATCTGAGCCAAGTGCATAAACTGTGGCTAAAAAAACAGAAAGCAATTATTGCGATATTGATTCATGCCTCGTAAGATAAACTGCTGGCAATTCCTAATGTATTTGGCTATGATATATGTTGCTGATAGAAATCTACTTTTATATGCAATGATAACTGAGTTAATCATGATAAACATGAACGTACTAAGAGAAAATAGTGCACTCTTACTACATAATTTATCAACAAACATGATTGTGTACAAATTTATTTACATAAAACTTCATCATTCTGCATATACTTGTCTTCATACAGAACAAAGTTTTTAAGTTGTTATTTTTATGAGACATTAATAACCACAAATGCTGAAAGAAAAAGAAGAAGTCTGAAATGAAAAGACTTCACACAGAGACTTACATAAACCTGGGCCGTTGGTACAGCTGTCTTTGATTGTATCGTCATCTGAAGTTGTTGCATTCGTGTTGACAACTGCGACTCCAGAGCTTCCACTTGTTGTGCACAGTTAATGACATCATGCTGAACGTAACAGCAACATAGAGACATCTTTAAAATCTAATTATCATTTCAAGGACAATAATGCATGGATTCAATCAAAGGACAGTAAGGACTGGTGTCAGGCTTAAAAACACTGCAAAAGAATGAATTAAATTAGGAAGATTAAGAGTAATTATTTAGAAGTCTGTTTTTCAGTGGGTTGTGTACTACTATGCGTAGTAGTCTCTTTGAGCCACTGTTTGTATTAATGTGGAGTGTTGGGATCACTGGGCGTCATATTTGCAGCAAATTGAAACGCTTCTCAAGCAACACATGTAATGTAAATACCATCAGTAAGATTTATCTTGTATAAGTTGTATTGACTTATTTGCTAACCTGCCTGATCATCAGAAGTGACAATGAATACTAGTTATTTCATAAAAATCTGTGTTGTCATTTACATTCAGCATTTCTGGAATGACCATGCATATGATACGGGTAATTAAAAGTTAACCAAAGATAAGCTTACGAGAATAATACGAAGAAAAGTCTCATTCTGCCTGCAGTTGATAACTGCTTCTTTCAGCAACTCAACAGATGGTGCCGCTTCTGTGTTTTCTTCTTGTTCCAGTTTCTCTACTAAACCTAGAATCATGCAAATAATAACAATATACAGTGTAGTCCCATTTACGTGTGACCTGTTTATGGATGAATCCACTTAATACACAAGCAGTAGCACCATGTCTGCCAATGCTACCTATTCCACATGCAAGACACATTGACACATGATATAAGAACTTGCTCTGTAGCACTACACAGCAGAATATTTGTAAAATTAATACACGTGCTGCAATGACTAATATGCAGCCTCGTATTCAATATATTTTTTGCAGCCTGTATCAGCTGTGCACAATGTCTGAATACGGTGCAACCATTCACTGTCTGTATTTGGCTTTAAGCCCTGGCGTGGCAGTAGAGTTCCAAAGCAAGTGAACTTAATATAGCTATGCAAATCTCCACTCCCCACATTCAGTAGCAACTGTAGCTGAGATAAATTATGGTACTTGTACCGGTAACTCCACAGGTAGCCTAGATACCAGCAAGAGCTTTACTGCTTCTGCAGCCAATGTAACAACAGCTGTATGCATATGCATTATAACAATGATGGCTTATTTCCAATCAGAATTACTTTGGTCATTACAAAATTACTTGGGTCTTTAAAAGAGTAAGCTTTAGGTATTGCTGCAATTACATTCTTTGATACAATATCTCTATGCCACACCAAATCACGGTCTCTACTGTGACAATCCTGCACTATGTTATCTTGATGCATCAAGCACACACATATAGATCTGATTTTGATTCTTACATATGTATCGGCTGACAGTCTGCAGACTTTGTTCAATTTCCATGTTGATGTTATGTGTGGTTGCTGGAATGGCTTCATTCAGAATTGCAGGCACTGGAAACAAAGGAACGCAACAGACGTCATTTGTTTATCCATCATGGCCCATAACTCCAGTAACTTAGTAAGTATATAAAATAAATGTAACTGTGCCTAAGAAAACACTCAAAAAGTCATAAAATCAAAACTTTGCTTGATAATTCACTGGATTGAACTGAAACTGATGAATTATTAGGTGAAAACCACAAGTTTATATCACAAATAATAAAATAAACCTAAACACCATAGCACACACCCCAGAGGAAAGTGGAAGGGTTTAAAACCTCAAATCCCATACGGTCTTGCATTTGGTTCATCATATTGAACTTGGACTCTCAGGAGTGTAGGTTGTTTTGCATGCTGCTTGACAAAGAACAAATAGAACTACATAAAACCAATAAAATATGAAACTCTAGCAAATAAACAACCAATTCACTGGACAAACTTTATGTGAGGAAGCAAACTGTGCCAAGATATTCCTCCACTATAAGGATCCATTAACCAGTTGATAGACTACATCAATGTTTGCTATATGGCTTACAATCATCAATTCCTTCTCCTCCTTTTCCACATTCCTTGTTGAAGAGTCGAATACCAGTGACAATGTATGTCAACTCTTGCAGTTGTCTCTCCTTGTCCCGCTTGGCAAGCGACATGAATGTTCCCAACTCAGACTGCGGAAAGACACTCTGCAGAGCAGCTGTAAAGTAATTTACAGTTTTGTTTTAGAACCACAAGTGTATGGCAACTTTCCATAGACTCTCAACACACAGTGCATTGGACATATAACAGAAGCTTCTTCCCTAAACTACAACACTTTTTGAGAACATCATGATGCCATGGCACGTTACTGCATGTTTACAGGTTGCAGTACAAATGAGATGAGGAGAAAACATCGTAGTGATATTTCCAAGGTTTACTCAAGCAGCAGATTTGTATACATAGCATATAAAGGCATGTTCTTCAATTATGCATCTAGGATTTTATCCATAGTCTAGGATTTGTAACTAAGTTTTTGAAAATATTGCAAGGTGGATTCTATAAGCTGGGTAAGGCTTTATCCATGCTAGCTCCTATTCATTAACCAATGAATGGCAAGAATATGATAGGTTAGGTAAGCTATATAAGCTTTTATTGCCTATATCATTCCATCCAACTGTCCAGTTTCAAAGGACATCTCAAAAGACTATGGAACACTACCATACAAGGCAAATTTTGCTAATAATTAACTACAGATAAGCAAAAGATTACTGAAATTGCTTAGTTAATAACTTATTTGATTTCCTCATCACAAAAATTAAACAAGAACATGGAAATGTTAACTAGACTCTCAATACACTATCAACAACAAATACAATAACAATTACATTAAATTTGACTAAGGAACGTTAGTAACACTGGTGATATTAGTGAAGCGGACCCTATCATGCACTACGACAGAGTCAATACACAAATGCCACAACCAACCTGTAGCCTCCCTGACCACTGAGATATCTGTGGCGCTGCCAAGACCAGATCGCAGGAGAATGGCAGACACAATCTTCCTGTAGAGACTGTCTAGATCATCTCGAGTCCTTGCCCGACTATCTGTTATTTCGCGTACGACCGGCTGCAAGCGTGACTCAAGAACTCGGTGATGTTCCTCTAGGAATTCACCTGGAGTGATGACACAGAAGCATTAAAATAAGTGAAACCATTACCTGAAATTATTGAAATCCTATTTCCATTTGTCTTGGCCAAAAAAAAGGTACAGGTTGCATGGCAGTCTGCTCCAAAGTGCAGAGCCAACCACAACTTCTGGAATGCAACTATGTTACATTGCAGAAGCACAGGATAGAGGGACAATGAGAATGACTTGTAATCCAAAGTGAAGAGATCCAAGAAACCGATTACACTGAGAAGCATAGGTCCTTAAAACAACCAGCCAGGCATCAGCAAGAAGATCTAAAATTCAATGTGTACTTGCATGCACAGCCAATACAGTAAATCACTTACTTAGTAGAAAAACATGATGAAACTTTGGAATCCCATTGATTAACCGAGCCACAACAGCATTTAAAACAGACTAAAATAGGCTAATGCACAACCAATAGAGGCCTGCATAGATGGCACTAACATAGTTGACCATACAACATATGAGTGCATGCATCAGATAAGCTGCAGCCTTAGGAGAGATTGAGTACCGGTAGATTATATGGAGATCTGGTGCAGATGAGAAAAGCATGTCTTCATATGCTCAGAAGAGGTTAATTTTGAGTCCAAGATCAAACTCAGGTCACACAGTGGTAGAAACGGAAGCATTGAGAAAGTGAAATGGAAACATTGAATAGGCCTATTAAATATTTACACAAAAAGTTAGGGGCATTTACCTCTTGTTGTATAGTTCATATCAAAGTAGACCTGCATTTTTATGGTGTCCAAAGAAGGTGACTGGTTGTTTAGAAGTCGCTTGACACAAATCTGGAAACAGAGAAACAGCTTTCTACAGGAAAAGCATTTCTGCTCATAAATTTGTGACTTAACAGTCAACTCTAACTTGCCTGGAAGAACATCCGGAAATCTAAGAGAGTTTAATCATTCTATGGCTCAGCAACTGAAAAGCCAGGCTACCAATGTCATTGCACTCAGAAAGGATAGATGGGGCAGTCAGTGAGACAAATTTGAATTTTTCAACAGCAGTGGTCAAGTTCTGAAACTTAACGATGATGCCTGTAATAACAGAGTTACGTCAACTGGTCAAGATGTCATGAAACCAAATAAACAGATTCTAAACACTTTAATGATGAGCTGCATTGGTTTCCCAGTCACTTTAAGTGCACGCTCGTCGTTAAAGTGTTAATCCAACAGGTGCTATACATGAAATTAGGTAATCAAGTACATAAAATTGATTTTACGAGTTAGAGATAAACATAAATCCAACATAATATTCATAATAAAGAGTAAAACTCTGTGATCATAAAATTGAACTGTTTAAATACACTGACACAACTTTACAGTTGTTGCAGTTTCACAGACTAGGGAAATTAAGCAATGAATTAATTATATTAGACCAGTATCTGAACATTTGTATAACAGTGAGAAAAGCTACCAAAATGTCAATAAGAACTCTCAGCACTTTAAAATTTATTTTGCAAATGTAATCCATTATAAAAATTATGTTCTGCATTATGCATCTTTAAAAAATTTTTAAAGTGCAAAATAGTAAAATAGACACATAATAATAGTAACAATATAATAAAATACACACATGAATGAGTTCTTGGACATCTTCTTTGGTCAGTGCTCGGTCAACATTAAACCTATTTGCTGGGTCAAGAACAACAGCTTTGACCTAAAAATTGAAATGAAAACAACAGTTCGGGAAAGAGTAAACAATCAACAGCTTTACTCATAATCTCAATGAAGCATTTATAAAGCACAGCTTCAAGATGAACTATTCGAAGATGTCATTGGATGTATTGTGTTACATCAAGATCAAACGCATTGCTTTTCAAATGAATTCAAATGTTAAAGATAATCTACTGTCAGTATCTAATGCAATCCTGTAAGCAAAATATTGTAGTTAGTTCGAGATATAGCTGAACGGCGAAAATAATTCAGTCAGCATGTTTCATGCCAGAGCTTACATCAACGTATAAAGGAAAAGCTAAAAAAAACAACAGCAATACATAATGATTTCTAAGCACATGTCTAACCATGAAAGCGACGAGTGTTTCTGAAACAGCCTGTCCTTTTGTTGCACACTCCTGTACGATCTCACGTATTATGTTTTTGATAACACTCTCAGCCTGAGCTCGAGACATCGTGGATGATGACACTTAACGGTAGATATCTGTAAAATATTGACAACCGATTAAAGGAAGTCTTGCGTAAATATAGAACATAGAGATGTGCAATTGTGGATTGATGCAACAAAGTATAATCTTCATTATAATGTACTGCTCTTAGTGTAATGTAACTGCTCACTTACTACATGCATCTACCAAAAACAGATTACAGATAAAAAATTAAATGAAAAAGGTACCGTAACTTGACAACTTCACAAAAGAAGTGAATGCCTCACCAACAGGTGGTCACCAGAGGTGATTCTTAAGAAAGTTTTTTAATTTCACTCTAAGTTGCCAATCATGTTTCACTAGTTTTGACTGACTGAACTGGAAAGTATTTAATTTTTACTTCTATTTTTTAGTGCACCCATTGCTTGAAGCCCTCTGAATCAGATAACGGTAGTAATAGTAGTTTCAGTTTAACGACACTGTGTGATAACAAAGATCATTAGCGTCGCCCTCCTTCTTCATCCAGGTTTGGGACTGGCACTGCCAGAGTACGAGCAGTGGCGGAGTTATTAGACTGCGGTGCGACAGAAGTTACCATTTATGAGACTCAACTGTGGGAATGAAATGTTCGGTTTGTTATATCACACAAAACTGTAGTCTAAAGAAACTGACTCCATAAACATTTAAAGTGATTAATCAAAATGTCTTTTTAACCTTATTTAATTCTTTAATCCGCAAATGAAAGCGACATCATGTTGTCATAGAAACTCGAGTTTCATATTTATTAAGAGTCAACGCTGCCTAGTGACGTCATTTTATATAGCGTACTCTCACATATATCACAAAGTTTATTTTGGCGACAATAAAGGAATAACACTATAACAGTTTCTATTTCTAGGCTCATTTAACTCACTTTTAGGCTTGATATTTTCTAAGACACTAGCACAAGACTATTTCAGTCATCAAGGCCTTGTAGAAGTATGAACGGCCCAGTGGCAGAGCAGCCAGCACGTTAAATTTAAGGTTCTTCGATCATGACCTCTGCGATTGATTTATATTAATAGTATTAATGGACATCAAGGTCCTTAAATATCCATATAAACACAATATGCTGCATAAATAATTATTTATACTGTGATATCAGTGCATCGATTAACAAAACTAGTATTAATCACAAAATTTAGATTTATTCATTAAATTTCTATCGTATCTTGAAAAGATGTTCTCTCTTGCCTTCACAAAAGAGAAAATATATTTTAAATCTTATTTATATCAGACTTTAGATACTTCGGAGTAGATCAGCATTCCAAAGTATCTTATTTCAATAGATCGAGAATATACTTACTTACTTATCTTTATCAGACAGATGAATTTTATATAAAACATGTAGCCTACTAATTAACCTATCCATAAGTAGCCATACTGTCAACCGTTATTGCTCATCTACAGCGTTTTGCCTGATGTAATTATTTATATACTGTGGTTTTATTAAACAAACGAATAATTTTTTATTGTGCATACATAGCCTACTCTTCCCTATTCCCATGCATGCGTCCCAGACCGCATGACTGAATTGTCCGACGGGCTGACAGTTTACTGAGAAAAACGTTTTTAACAAGAATGCTTTATAATGTTTAATTTCATGCAAACCAAAGTGCGGTTATGCAGTTTGATACAAAGTGTGCCTAACCTACCGACTTACTTACTCACTAAACTGTTACTGTGAGCGCGACGTTGGAGCATTTAGTTGGTGAGAGGCATGTTATGCAGACGGCGATAATGGCGATGCGACGTACAGTGGTCTCAGGCTGTTTCGGCTCCATTCCGACCTACCTCCTCTTTAGGTATATTCTTGTCCTTTTCCTGCTGCAGGCATTTCCTACAAAATCCGTAGTATGGGCTGGAGAAATTACCGGATTTAGAATTGAGTCGAAGATCTGCGAATTCAAAGACGGACGCTCCTATGTCTACTCCGACCACGATGTCGAAATTCGTCTGTTTGGCCGGGGATTTAATTCCCACAGTCAGATCGCCTTCACGGTGATCTCTGCCGACCGAAAGGCTAACTGCCAGGACCTGAGGACGACCGAAATCTTCCAGATCTACCCGGATAGCGAGGAGACTGGTATGGTAAAGGTAAACGTTAAGCTGCTTCCTGGCAGCGATGAGTTCTACTACTTTTGTTTAAGGGATCACAATGTAACTGGAGGTGGAGTTGTCGCACAACAGGACTTTTTTCATCAAGGAAGTGGAGCGTGGCTTCAAGTTGGAACGATGATCGAACCCTCAAAGTCCCACTTGCTTCCAATCTGGCTTTTGATCGTCATAGTGCTAATTCTTCTAATTTTCTCGGGAATCTGCAGTGGCCTGAATCTAGGACTGATGTCGCTTGATAAGACGGAGCTCGACATAATGATGAACTCGGGCACTCCAAAAGAGAAGAAGTATGCCCAGATAATTCGTCCTGTCCGCAGACACGGCAACTTTCTCCTATGTACAATCCTCCTTGGCAATGTTCTGATCAACAACACGATGGCAATCCTGCTCGAAGACCTCACAGGCAGTGGACTACTTGCAGTTGCCGCCGCCACGATGGGAATTGTGATCATTGGTGAGATCATACCGCAGTCAATCTGCACACGCTATGGGTTGGCTGTTGGTGCAAAGACGATTTGGTTCACAAAGTTTTTGATGCTCGTGACATTCCCGCTATCTTACCCAATTAGTCGAATTCTTGACTGTGTCCTGGGCGAGGAGATCGGGCACGTCTACAATCGGGACCGCCTCCGTGAGCTGATCCATCTCACTGAACGGCATGCGGACCTGAATAAACAGGAGGTGAACATCATCACAGGGGCGCTTGAGCTGTCGAAGAAGAACGTCAGTGACATCATGACAAATCTTGAGGACGTTTTTATGATCGAGATCAGCTCCGTTCTGGACTTTGAGACAATGAGCACGATCCTGAAGAATGGCTACTCACGAATTCCAGTCTACGAGAAGGACAAACAGAACATTGTCGGTCTTCTGAACATAAAGGACCTTGCTTTTGTGGATCCTGATGATCGAATGCCACTTCGAACGGTCCTCAAGTTCTACAATCATCCGGTCATTTTTGTTTTAAAGGACACTCCGCTTGACATCATGCTACAGGATTTCAAAAAAGGTAAAATAATTTCTTTTATGACTTTATAATGAGTACAGCACACTTGTACAGCTGTTTTATATATACATATATATATATATATATATATATATATAATTTACTGAATTTAGTTTTAGGTGTATATGTTTATATATACATACAAGTCATACATATATATGTATACATACATACATGCATACAAACACACATGCACATGTACATACATGATTCAAACCCAATGGACAGGTTTGATTGCCTGACCATTGTGGCCTTCCAAGCTATGACTGATGAGGGGTTAATTTTAGAATGGGTGAGGATTTGCATGGTGGCAAAATTTGATGACCTGTTTATTTAGTATTTTGAAGCTTTCTCAGGTGTCGATCAGCCATGGAAGGAACATGATGACTTCAAGCAGGCTGCAGACACAGTTGCAGCACTGAAAGTGGTCAGCGATCAGGCCAAATGTGCAATTGCACAGATCTAAGAGTTTAATAGACTGATTACAGGCACTGATTCTCAGGCCCAGTTCCTGCTAGAGGTTGTTGAAGACCATGGTAAAACCTACCCAGACAGCAGGAAACAGACCCTGGCAGGGCAGTTAGCAAAGGACTAAGGCCCTGGCCTCTATTAAGATCACAACACATGCTTTTCTGACAATCTTAGAACACAAAACTGTATCCTTCAACTGACCTTGGACAATGGACATTTGTTGGACAACTGTTATTCTGTGAACTACTGCGCATGTAGATAACTGAACATTTAAATTTATGAGTTATGACTGAACTTTTCAACTTTCAACCTGTTATTCATACTTGCCTTGATAAGAAGTTATTGCTAGTGAAGTGTGCTTTTGCAATAACAACATAACAAGGATTTATAGTGGTTCAGAAGACATTTAGTCTGTGTTGAAACCACTGCAAATTAACCTGGAGCATGCTTTATAGCCCAATTTTCCTATCTTCTCCTAAAAGCTGTGATTGTGTTCACTGACACATTACTATCATCCAAGCCATTCCACAAGTCTACAACTCTTGCACTGAAGAATTTCTGCCCTAATGTTCCTGTCGGCTTCTTAAATAATTTATACCTGTGTCTTGAGTGGCCTTGTTTGGAGCTAATTTGGAGCTAATAAGAGTCAATCGGCAAATCACTGGTAATGCAGTAAATTTCACAACTTCATCAACTTTGAGACACTTGATCTTCCTCTAAACATTATACATATATTTTATTTCAAATTTTTCTCTTACATGTTTTTAACTTAAAAGGAGCACTTTTGGTTTTTAAAGCTTTCAAAAATCAAATTTTAATTTTTTCTTGTATCTTAGGCTCCAGGTTAGTGTAGATTATTAAATATTTATTGGCATTATCAATATCCATCCACATAAATGTAAACAGGCTAGGTCATAAAAGTTTACATAAATCAATGTTGATATTTTCAATAAATCAATAAATCAAGTAAATAATTGGTGATCATACAGACCATAATGAGTTTATTGGTTTGCTTGCTCACTGCAATGTCTTCCTATCAAATTAAAAGTTAAACTCACAACAATTGGAAAATAAAATGCAGTGCAAAATTTTAAGCACTTATAAGCACTTATAAGATGATAGCCCCTTGATGCTGTGGACCTGAGGCAGCTGCCTAGTTTGCCTGTTGGGTAATTCAGGCCTGCCTAATCATTTTCATCCTTATTATTGTTTCTGTATTTTTTAAATTCCATTACATAGTGACAAAGCAGTTATCAGTGGTACCGAGCAAATGTGAGGTGAAGTATCAGTCTTAGGGGGCACTTGCACTCCTACAGTGTGTTACAAAGCCGGTGCTGAAACCAGTTGGCTAATGTGGCAAGCATGGTACTAGTTATTAGCAGGCTTCCTTATGCCAAAGGTAGCCTTGTTGCCATTCTTACATTCTTCAGCACACTGAATTTTTACATTACTTTTATTGTCTTTGAAAATGTCAAAATTATATCTAAGATGCTCATGATTTGATCATTTGAATACATTTCAATTATGCTGCTATTCAAGCCCATGCAAGGAAATTGAAACTGATGTGGACTTAAGTAAGACATGATAAGGTAGGATTATATTGCAAGTAGGGTAAAATACCGTTTTGGTACTTAAAAGAATGCTGGAATTATGATTAAGTAGATAAAGTAATTGTATTATAATCATTTATACCTTTTGTGACAATAAAGGTAGGATTATATTGCAAGTAGCCTAGGTTGTTGCAGTTGTTGTTACGACTAAGTTCAACATTAACATTACTATGGGCCCACTGGGCCGTAACTGTTGGAAAGAGGCCCAAATCTGAAAAAGAGGGGTCTTGCTTGAGTTATCTGCACTGGGCTAAAGATTCAAGGGTTTATTGTCATGCAGGTATAAATGGGGAGGCCCAAAATATTTGTTGTGGACAACAATATTTGCATATCTGTCGTAGGGGTCTGTCCTTGGCCCCCTTCTATACATCATTCATATAAACCACCGGTCTTGCCCTGCTCCTTGCAGAACAGGGCGCCTTGGGTCAACTCTACACAAATGACACACAGGCATACATGCATTGCCAGTCACATTATGCTGCCTTTGTTGTTGTGGCTATGGGTCAGACACAGAGTGCAATAGAGGCATGGATGGCATCAAACCATCTCTGCTTAAACCCTGCAAAAACCAAATGCATGTGGCTAGGCTCCCGGCAGCAGCTGGCTAAGCGAAACTCACAGCCCTCTCTACCGAGATTCCTATAGCTATACTTTCTCCACCTCGGTCCATGACCTTGGTATCTTACTGGATCAGGAACTTATTTTTGCACCGTACCTCATCTTAGTTGTAATGTCTTCTATCAGCTGTGCCAGCTTCACACTGTAACTCGTCACAGCTCGCCTCAATTTCTGCCTATCGCTTTGCTCTTTCTTACCGTCTGCACGGTTGGCCTCCCTTGACCATATTCTACAGGGTGTAGCATGCCTTATCAGCCAAATACCTCATTTTGGTCATGTGTCACATTACATGCTGGAGGTTCTGTGCTGGCTCTCTGTCTGTCAGCATATAGAGTACAAGATTGCCTCCTTGGTATGGCGATGCCAGCTAGGTTTTGCTCTGTCTTACCTGACTGACTTTGTCGGCCTGTGTCGTGTGCTCACAGTAGTCACTACCTGCTCTCTGCGGCATAGAGGGTGCTATTGGTTCCGTTTGCCTGCACCACTACGATGCAAAGCCGTGCTTTTTTGGTGGTGGACCCGGTGGTGTGGATTGGCCTCCCTCTTGAGCTGTGCCTGCTCCCAGGTTAGGTCTACATTCTACAAGTGCTTGAAACTTGTTCTTTTTGGCCGTGCTGGAGTCTGAAGCACCTCTGAATAGTTCTCTTGAAGAGGTGCTATATAAATCCTCAATTGAATGAATGAATGAATGAATGAATATTGTGTGTGTGTGTATTTGTACCCATGTATGTGGAACATTGTGTGATTTTATTTAAATGACTGTGTATTTGTTTGAGTAAGTAATGTAGGCCTACATGATTGGGTGCCTTCCATAATAGGCTATGCAGTGATAGTTTAACCTTGTAGTCCAATTTTGGCCCAT
This sequence comes from Aporrectodea caliginosa, assembly GCA_020284085.1. NCBI lineage: Eukaryota > Metazoa > Annelida > Clitellata > Crassiclitellata > Lumbricidae > Aporrectodea > Aporrectodea caliginosa. The sequence goes on from JACEVL010001071.1 coordinate 745,745, forward strand.
ATTGTTCAGTGCTCTAAGTACCTGTCTGCAGACTGAATGCTATAAATATTTGTTTAATTACAGCCCTAGCAGTACCCTGATTGGTATTGGCGGTTTGCAGATTTATGAGTATATTCAGTATAATTTATTATGAATTAGGTACTTCTGTTGGACCCTAATTTTCAAAGACCACTACATCTTGATTCTGTTGACAGCTTTTGGTTAATTTATGATAGGGTTGTTTGTCAGCAAAGGACTTTAGATTGCTTAAATTATATATAGCAGACGTTGTCTGTTGTAAGAAAGTTTGATCAACTTTTTTACCTAGGTGTTTTTACTGTCATGGCTAATGCTGTAGGCCTACTCCCAAGTAAGACAAGGTCAGTGGGCTAAAGTTCTGGTCTGGGTAGTTATTATTTGTGCTTGTCAGTTATAACCGGCCTCACAGGTGCCTATGTGGACTTGATTTAAGCTGAATTGTAGTAAAGAAAGGAGCTATCAAACTGCTGGACAGCCATTCATGAGATGAATAGCTCGACAATGAAACCCATCAAGAAAACCCAAATCCTGGTAAGGCTGGTATGTGACTTTCATAGGACATACCAGGATTTGATCAAATCCTTGAGAACTGGGTATAATAACCATAATCGTAACCATACATTTTATTTGTCCCATCAAAAAAAAAGCAAAAGTTCAAATGAAATACAGTCAGATATGAAGAACAAGAGTTATCAGGGAACAACATGGAAAGAAAACCCTAAAAGGACCTGCGTAGCAGGGTCACCCCTAAATTGAGTGATATGCAGTGGATGGTTTGTTTGAATCACAAATGGGATTCATATAACTTAACTAGTTAGCTAGAGCAGTGCTTCCCAAACTTTTCAGTGTCACGGACCGGCAGGAATTAACTTTCAATATCATGGACCGGCAGGAGCCGGAGCCCCATTTATTAACTATATCTCTTTTTCACATAAATTCCTCAAATATGTATTAACATTCATTAAATGCATGCTTAGCCAATTCTATGACCCTATTGCCCTCTATATATATGCAACTCTAATAAGTGTTTTGTTATAACTTATGATTATTATGAAATTATTAATTTATGTGAAAAATATGGTAGAACCATTTATTGATTCCGAGACAATTTGACCAGTTTCTTGACTCATTTTTGCGGACCGGCAACTGAGGGCTCGCGGACCGGCATCGGTTCGCGGACCACCACTTTGGGAAGCACTGAGCTAGAGCACACACGTCAGTCTGTTATCTGTACTATCTAGTGATTGCGCATTCTTTGTTTAAAGAGAAAAGTGTTTGTCGACCAATGTATATCAACGGGGATTCTTTTCCAGGTATTAGGGATTTTAATCGAGAACCTCGGCACAATCTGGATGATGATAAATCACTGAAAATACTTAACATTGACTCAAGCTGTTCGATTCCACCTTCAGAAGTGGTTCACGACCTTGGAGTGTTGCTAGACTTCAATCTAAATATGACTCAACATATTTCCTCCATTGCCAGAGCCTGCTATTTCCACCTTCGCCGAATTAGACAAGTGAAACGCTGCCTGGATGAAACCTGCCTCCGTATTCTTGCTCAAGCCCTTGTCATCTCTCGCATCGACTACTGCAATTCCGTCCTATCTGGCCTTCCCACATCGACGCTACAGCCTCTAACATCTGTTCTGCACGCCGCAGCTCGCCTAATAAAAGGTCTTGGTCCCAGAGACCACATCACACAATCTCTTCAACAACTACACTGGCTTCCCATTCGCGCCCGTATCGCTTTCAAAATCTCCCTCCTCATGTATCATATCCATTCTGGAACCTCCCCTCATATATGAAATCCATGGTCGTGCCATGCTCTGCTTCAAATCCTAGAGGACTCAGATCGGCCACACGAGGAGACTTTACCGTTCTTCGCACAAAGAAGAAGTTTGGAAATCGTACTTTTGCTGTCTCTGGACCCAGAGAATGGAACAGTCTCCCAGCTACAATCCGTCAATCTTCATCTGTTATGCAATTTAAATCAAAACTAAAAACTCATCTATTCTCATTATACTATGATTAAGAACACAGCGCAAACGCGCTTTCGTGCAAGACTTGTCTTGTTAAAGCGCGCTATAAATGTCTAATTGTATTGTATTGTATTGTATTGTATATTAGTTTGGGAGTATATAGGCCTATAGTCATCAGAGGAGCACGTGCTGTGAGGATTGATTTCAAACATCGATGTGAAATAATTATTGAAGTTGGTAGTTGTTTGTTTGCATTTGGTAGTTGTTTGTTTGCATATCTGTATTTGAATTCATTCATCTATAAATCAGTTATCTGCCCAGTCTTTAATATATGTGTTTGTTTGTAGATAGAGTCAGTTGAGGAGCAATTAGCAATTTGACATGAAGGGCTCTCTTTTGAAAGATAGTTAACCTTTTCAGAATGTTGGGTAGTTTGATGCCCATATCATTTTCATGTCACAATATAAGTTAGGTAAGGATGGACAAGTCAATAAATGAATACATACATGAAATCTGAAAAGGAATTTTACCTAAATGTACTATACTAACTGTTTTTCTTATGACTCACTGATGAACGTGCTTTTGTAGGTCACTCACACTTGGCCGTTGTCCAGAGGGTGAAGAGTGAAGGTATAGGAGACCCATTCTACGAACCACTTGGTCTTGTCACACTGGAAGACATCATTGAGGAGATCATACAGGCTGAGATCGTTGACGAGACGGATGTTATCAGTAGGTGGCATAAATTTATGTTAACGGTTAAAGCCATAAAATTTCTTGCAGGTTGCTTAAGTGACCATCTGTACCAGCCTCCAAATTTTTGGGATCAGTCTGTGATTTAGTGCAAGAGTGTCAAAGAGCCGGCCTGTAGGCCATATCTGGCCCACCGACAATATTTTTCTGGCCCTCAAAGCCTTGCCTAAAGACTACACAATTTGAGAATAAAAGTAGAAATTTGTCAGTTTTAAGGCTTAATGAGTTTTATGTGATGTTTGTGACTGATAATGAAGATCAAAATAATGATTTTTAAGCCTAATTTGAGCATTTGTTTGCTAAAAAATGCACCATTTATGATTTAGTTTTGGACAATATTTCTAGGGACTGCCTCACCAGGCTCCCTCCCAGATCCCTGTCCCATTTTGCTCAGGCGCCTTAGACACCCTCACCTAGGCCTGTCATTAAAAAAGGTTTGACACCCCTGATCTAGTGGTCGAAAATTGCCAGCAGGACTGGCAATGTTTTGCTGCAGGCAATGTTTTATGGTTAATTATTGGTAGTTTATGAATTACTAAATGCTACTTGCACATACACTCTTTTGAGTGGATGTGCAATTGTGCATCCAGGTAAAAAGATCAGTGACACATCTGCCTGAAGCTCAGCTCAACTGATAACTAGTCAATAAAATTAGCAGTCCAAGTAAAATTGATAAGGTAACACACTGTTTTGCATGCTTCCATTGAAACTCCTCAGAGTTGGTGTAAGACCAGTAAATAGTCAAATGGTGTAATTAAGTAAATTTGTGCAGCACAATGATTGTGTGAAAAGTGGATTGCGATGAATTAGTTGCGATGAATTGATTGTGAACAAAATGATCAAGCAATGAATTGCGACAAAATGAGTTTGTGTGACAAAATCAGTTGTGTGCACGACAAAATGATCAGATGCTGAAATGATATGTGATTAAATGATTGTGCAAGAAAATGAGAATGCTGAATTGATAGGATTTTGGTTAGAGTGTTGATTTTGCTTTTGGCTTCCTGCACATAACCTCAGCAACACTGCTCCAACCTGGATCAGTCTTGGTCATATTTATTTTATTTGAGACGTAACAATTATTAAAATAATAAGGGACATTTTCCTGTTTCTAAAGGTGATAACCGAAGGAGATTGCCTCGTAAAACCTTTCAGAGGGACTTCAGTGCATTCAATCAGCCAGATGACGACAACTATCCTCACCTTACATCTCAGTTGGCCTTGGCAGCCTACCAGTTTCTGTCTACAAGTAAGCACACACTTGAAGTTATCTGACTTGACTCTCAGTTGTAAAACATTCACTGATTCTGTACACTTGTATAGAACCTCTTCAAAGTATCTACACTGGAAGCTCTTCCAGGCAACCTTGACAAAAGAGAACAATGCATGGGAATCTAGTTTTATTTATTACTCACCTGTGAATAAGCTGGTTCCCGCGACTTCGCTTTTGTGGGCGCTGTAGAAGTTCCGAGTTTACGATTACGATAAATCACTGTCAAATAAATAACTCAGTGTGTCAAAAACCGTACTAAAGCAGTTATGGGTCATCCATAAAGGACGTCAGCAAAAATGACCTACTTTGGATCCTCCCTCCTCCTTGCCTTACATTCCTTCCTTCCTTTGCGGACATCTGCGTCAGAGGACGACTGGCTACAAGACTTTTGCGGTGTTGCAGCACGGACTCATACCCATGAACCGATTTTTTCTTTCTGCTGCTTTTGCATGCCAAACTCAAATCCACTTTTTTAATGTTATTGTCGTGCTATGTTGTGTCTGTGTTTGGTTGTTGGAGGAAATATAAATGACATTACATTCAGTGTAGACAACTTCAAACATCAGTCAAAAGATAGATTTTGATAATACATTAGGAATCTATTAAATGTCACACCAATTAAATATTCCCTGCCAGTGCCAGATTAACTATGGCGCAACTGGCGCACTTGCGCCAGGCCTTCTTTCGGGGGTAAAAATTTAAAAAAACATTGAGATATCCGATTATCCGATCGAATTTGTTTATGTAAGTCACAGTCCGGCTTATTTAAAATGTTTAATTTCTAAAACAAGCATTGCATATAAAATTTGGTGGCATTATAAAAACAGGCCTTCTACAGTTCTACTACTATAATGATGACGTACTAATTAATTGTGTACTGTAATGATGACGTATGACGTAATCAATTTATGCGCGGATCGACTCCATCACCAAATAAAATATAGATATGCGTACGGTACAGACGACACAGTGTATGTTCCATGTAATATTATTATCTACTATTTAGTGTTTATGTAGCTGATTATTTCTTTTTTTGATTTTAATTTTTAAACAAATAAAATAATAGGCCTAAAGAAAATGAAGAAATTTGAGTCCGGTTGGCAGAAACGTCAAAGAAAACGCGAACATGAAGAGGTAGGCAAACAGCAACGTGGTAGTATTGAATTTTATACAGCTGATGTAAATAACGAACTTTTCAACGAATGGATACAATGGCGCTCTTTTTTAAATTTTTTAAAACAACTTCCATCGACAGAAACAGGTACAGCAGTTACTCCACAAAAGATGCTGAATATAATGTACCGCTATAATCTGAAAGACGGCTTTCCAAATGTTTGTATTGCACTATGTATTTGAGTCATTTTCCGGTAACATGGTAAATTCAGAATTCAGCTGTCCCCGGTCATTTCTCGAAAAACTATACCTAGACTGATTATGCTAAGTGTTGATATTAAAATGTATTTGATCAGTCAACAATTTCAGATGTTTGAAAATAATTTAAAGCAATAACTTAATTTATTAAAATTTATTTTCAATTTAAAATGTTCCACTCCGTTACTGTCCCTAGGCTCTAGTACTTATTGCTTTAGTCTACAATTTCGAAATGATTTGTATTGAGCCAAAAAATTCACGTGTTTCTTATGTATTATATATTTGTGTATGTTTTAAAATACAACTTGGTGAACCGGATCTTCAGTATAATTAAAGGACAATTTTTAAAACTTGTCCCCGGGATTTATGTATACTCCGTTACCATGTAAAAAATTAATCTTCTCTCTCAGAATCATTCAATTTTGTGGTCGCGCAACTAGACTCATCTCTTCTATGTAATCTATGTAAGCTATTTATATCTTCACCAACGATATAAATGGTCCCACAAATTTCATACGAATTTTCATTTATTTCGTACCAAATGTGTTTTTTTATTATACGGCCACTCCGTTACTGCATTTTTGCCATGATTATAAATGAATCTAATTCCAATAATATTTGTAATATAACGCTTATAAGCAAAATAATGATTTTACCAACGATCGATGTGGACGCGTGAGCGATAATATGGTATTTACCGTGCTGCAACCCAAATTGTCTACTCCGTTACCTGTCCACTCCGTTAACATTTATTTGGTAACGCATGGGACATCTATGTAACGGAGTGGAAAAATTGTGTTCGACACTCGAAAGATAGTAACGGAGTGGAATTATTATAGGCTAAATGGTGTGGTATTTTGATGCTGTGAGCAGATTTTTAAGACAATACCATAAATATTTTAGTGTTTTCTGTCTATTCGATCACTGGGAATGATTGGCTCAAGTGATTTCTTTTCAGTTGTTTGGGCAAAAATGTTTATTCAACTTAACATTAAATGCTTTTATTTCCATAACGGAGTGGACCTTTTTCTAAATAAATGAAACTGTGACGGAATCAAATAATTATAAGTTTTCTAATTTCTTTTATTTCTATTTTATAAATATTAATACTAGAAACATATTGGAATGTCAAAATACACAACAGAAGCTGTACAATGTATAAAACAGATCTCATTTGTATACAGTAACGGAGTGGACAAATATTTTAGTAGGGCTATTTTTTTCTACCAAAAACTTTTTACATTTACATATTAGTGCAAAACCAAATATATATTTTGTGAAATAGAAACATTCAAGATTTGTTCCAAAGAAAAAAAAACTGTATTTTGAAAAAAAAATTTTTTTGCTTGTTGAATTTGTGAATTTACCATGTTACCGGAAAATGACTCATTTACTTAACTTTGCCTGTAAGTAACTGCAGTGGAGAAAGATCATTCAGTCATTTAAAACGCATAAAATCATCTTTGAGGTCAACAATGGGCCAGGACAGATTGGCAAATTTAACTCTTTTGAACATTGAGTCGGAAATCTTGACAGATCTTGACTTTCAAGATATCATTGATTCTTTCTCTACTTTAAAAGCGCGAAGGAAAGACTTTTAAACTCGACGAACATTTTTGAACAGTTGAACTGTAACAAGTAAAATTAAAAAATCTCCTATGATCCTATCACAGCTTCATTTTGTGTTCATAAACTATTAAAGTATGTTTTTCTATATAATTAATTTTTTCCCCATTTTTTTTGATAATTTGATTGGATAGGGCCTACTTTAGTTTTGTTGCATTGTTTGCGCCAGGCCTCTAACAAGTTAATCCGGCACTGTTCCCTGCTAATTATTTTGTTATAAATTATGTTTATACAAGTTTGTTCTTTTACAAGGTGGTCAAGTTATATGAATATACCTAACCAATTAAGTGCTATTTGAATTAACAGTAGGCCAAAGTTCATATAACATACTATGTTTATTATTTGTGGTACTTTGCAGTATCACCAGCAATACGTCTTGTGGAAACCCTTATAAGATGTCTGTACACCAAAGTGTGATTAGCAATTGGTTAATAAAGAATATACTTATATACATTATTTGTCTGTTCCAGAATTGACTATTGCAATTCTGTTCTTATAGGCCTTTCCAAGGTCCACCTGTCCCTATCCAGTCAGTTCTAAATGATGCTGCAAAATTGATTGCTTGCCTTCCTAAATTCTCCCATATCTCCACGTTTATGATCAATCAATTGCACTGGCTTCCTCTCACAGCCCGAATTTAGTTCAAAGTTCTTGTCTTAGTTCTAAAGTCCAAATTGGGCATTGCTCCTAAATATCTTAGGGATCACATTCACTCCCCTCTCTTCAGTTTCTCATCAACCTCTCCGCTCCTTGGTTAGGCATACTCTTTTTGTTCCACCAGTTAGGACCACTATGGCCCAAACTAGATATATTGCCACTATTGAGCCTCCCTATGGAATGCCCTTCCCTCTCTATGTGATACCATTCTTTCTGGGTCTCTTCCTACTGCCTTCTCCCTCCTCAAAACATTCTTCTTCTCTAGGGGTTCTTGCACTGAGATTTCTTTCTGGGTCTCTTCCTACTGCCTTCTCCCTCCTCAAAACCTTCTTCTTCTCTAGGGGTTCTTGCACTGAGAGTTTTACTGAATGGCCACTGCTGTGAGTGGTGCTATATAAATTGATAAATACAATGCAATACAATATGAAGCTTCGATATTCGATGAAATGAATTGGACAGCAGAAAATGCCCAATTAAAGAGACTCCATGAACTAGTAAACATGTGATTTAGGTATTAAAATGCACGACTAAATTTGATGAACATGGAACCAGAACAAAAGAGTATAACTGGTTTTATTTTTTTAAATATTTGCTATTTTAATTCTGTTAATTAACTTTATTTTTAAACTTCAAGAAAGTTATGAAGCCTGCATTGGTATGTTGATAACTGTGTTACTGTGGTAAGCCTCTACTCCATGAATATCAAGCTGGTACCCGCTGATTCAATTCGAGATTCAAGTCGAATTCAAACGTTTACCACCAATTTGACTCGAGATTTGATTTGACTGATTCGCAGGACCCTAACATGGACCTAAGAGGTCATTCAATACAGAATGTAGGCAAGAGAAAATTATAAAAATTGTGCTTTGAAACTGACATTACCTTGATTCCTAATTACTTGTTCCTACTCTCTAGTTTACATTAAAAACGTGTTCTGTTAAACCCAACTAAACTCCATTTTAAAAAATGAACTGTGTATGTATGACTATGTATTCATTCATTCATTCATTCCAGATATTTATATAGCGCCCCTTCAAGATTTCTACTCAGAGGCGCTCCCGACTACAGCGCGGACACTGAATCGGAGTTTCACGCCGAAGCGCATGAGCAATTGCAATGTATGCATTACATATTTAACATACATTTAATGACTGTATTTACATATATTTAACATGCATTTATATATTTAAACTTATTCTTTTTGTGTAGGTGTGGCTCAATTTCGCCCTGAGTTAATCTCAGAAAATGTGCTACAGAAATTGATACGGCAGGACATCGTAGTGAACTTCCATCTGACTGATCCGCATTCTCCCGACTGCTTCATCTACACGGCAGGCAAAGCCTGTGACTACTTTGTTATGATTCTTCAAGGACGCGTTGAAGTGGAATATGTTAAAGATGCGATCGTGTTTGAAGGCGGTCCTTTCACCTTCTTTGGAATTCAGACACTTCAGGGTATCAGTTTATCATACTGTATAGTTATCTCTGATTAAGTGACTTAATCCTGATTGGCCGTGGCAAGAAATTTATGTAAGCGTCATGTCCTTATTGGCCACCTGGAAAATGCTGAATCCCGATGCAACTTGACAAGGGATGAATTCGTTACAGGCTAAGGTTCATGCACCCAGTGGTGGATACAAGGGGAGAGCCAATCAAGCAGTGCTACCCATTTGAGATTTACCTTCTGCTTGGCCCATTCCTGTAGGTTAAACTGTGTACATGCTTTTAGTGAGTTAACATTGCAATCAGTTTATAGTCTATGAATGTGGACCATGTGTGTACCACTAATAATGTATTCCAATATGATACACATTACACAGACATGTATGTCATTATAACTTCCTGTCTGAGGTTTAAGAATCATCCAACTAGTCACAACAGTGTATTGCATTTTCTAGATTGCAGTTGAGCATATAAGCTTTGACAAGAGCATATTATGCGAGCATCACTTAATGACTGGCTGAATGACTAGCTGATTGAGTGAGTAAGTAACTGCCATATCAGCTGAATAAGTGTCTTTAGAATAATTCAGTTGGGTTGTTAACCTAACAGTAAAATCCACTGATTGGTTGTGATTTGTTTGGCGAGAATTGTGAGTCAACACAGGAGACATTCGATTGGAATAAAACAGTTCTGGATATTGGATTCTTGATCTGAACTTGCTAGATCATGTACTTGAGTCTCTGTTGGATAGGCAAAGAACAGAACTACAACCAAAAGAGCTGAAATCCCTGAAAAGAAGTATTAAAGTTGAAGGCAAGATGACAGTATGTTGCTAAGATTCCAAAGCATTAAATAATAAATATAGTTAAAATCAACATTAAATAAAGACAATAAAAGAAGGGAAGTGAAAGAAATAGTGTCAACTGTCTGATATTTTTACTTTTAGCATTATCTACAAATTCAATGTTGGACCTGCAGAAAAATCCTACTGGACAAGAGGTAGCACGAAGTGTTGCAAGCCTGAATGCTAGCTCTAGGAGACAATCCATTGTGAATTTTGTGCCAGATTTCTCGGTACGTGCTGTCTCTGACCTCCAGTATATGCGTATCAGCAGGGCTCAATACATCGTAGCAACAAGTGCGACCCTTATGGAGCGACGACCACAAAGCCCAACCGGTAGCAGCCTTGATGACAAATTTCGCATTGCATGGCAACTCTTCCAGCCCAAAAAGAATTCGGAGGTGGGAACGTCAAATTCGAACTCAACCTGGGAGCACATTTCTCTAACTCAGAACCTTCTTGGAAGTTCTACTGTGCAAGACAAGGCAGCAGAACGCAACTATATGAAACCAACACAGAATATTTCCGACTCTCGTCGTAACTCGGTCAGCTTTGCAGCTGGAACTCATGGGAGTGAGGCAAAGGCAGGTGAGCCAAAGGGTGAGTAAAATGGGTGTTGCTAAACATACGGCATGCTGAGCTTTTCCATATGATGATCATGTTTGCTAGGTTTATGATGCAGCTCTGTTCTGCTATTCTGAAGCTAATCTTAACTTTGAATACAGAATTGAAGCAGAATTATGGTTATTTTGCAATGTGATATGAATTTATGAAAGGTTACAGTTTGAATATGGCATTAGTTATTGCACTGCTCAGAATGATTAGACGCAAGCCACTTTTCATGCCTGTAGAAACGTAGTTGATATTCTTTGTAATGTCTGCAGTTTTCTACTAAGAGATACATAGACATATTACTGGTAGGACTCTCCATCTCCAGTGATATCATGCCCACTGAGAGCAATGACATTTTCAATAGCCACTGCAACATTTCTTCAGTTTAACAAGTGCAATCATTTTATTTTTGTTTTTGAATTCAGCTGATAGTGGCATAATGCGGTTTTCTGCATTAAGATCTTTTCTTCATTTTCCTCATCTCAGGCTAATATAAGTTTCATGACAATACTGATGTATGCTTAGGTTCTTTAAAATTCGCACTTCTGGCTGCTGACTGTAAACTGCCTTGTATAATTTATACTATGTATAGTTTTGGCATCTTGTACAATACTATGTGCATTGTGTTTATCACTTTGTTGTCCGCTGTCGAAATGGATTGGTTTTGTTACGATGTAGTGTTTTTTGATGTAAGTGGCTTTTACACTAAAGCTGTTTTCGTAAACAATGATATTACAGTATAGACTTGCTAACATGCTCCAGGATAGTGCACTGTTCTGCTTAATGGAAAGTGGTGTTTTGTCCCTCAAAGCTATTAATTTTTGAATGCCATATTGATTAACACGCCAGATGGGTGGTCTGATGAACAGACTGATAGTCGGATGGAGGTACCAATGGTCAGATGGATGGTCCAATGAATGGACTGGCGTTCACATAGAGGTTGGACGAATGGACAGAATGATGGACTGTTGGATGAACGGACTCACGGTCGGATGAATGGACTCGTGTTCGAATGGATGGACCTACAGTCGGATGGTCAGAGAGACGATTGGATGGACAATCGGATGGATGGTCAGATGGACAGTCAGTTGGATGGAATGAGTGACGATTGGACAGATGAACGTATGAATTTCATTAGGCAACATGTTCTTTCTGCAATAGTCTTTTGGATGGTTTACACCGGGTCCAGTTTATGTGCCGTGTCCAATGGCCTGTCCCCCAACGACTTCATGTTAACGGGTCCGCACTGTACTATCGAATCAACTGACAACTGATGTATGCTTCAGAGGCATTAAAAGCAAGTACCCTTGCTAACTTTGCTGTACCACATACATGTGTAATGTTGAATTCCTCGCATAATTGCAGTTTTTTATGCTGCAGCGCAAATTAGTTCAGATGAATGACAGGGTACCAGCGTAAAGATTTTGTCTTCTCCGAATTTTATTTAATCCGTTATGCAACAGTAACGCAGCATGCCAGCCAGATATGCTTTATGGCTGCATGACTTACTGGCAGCACACGACGCATTTGCATATGATTACGTTAGTATCCTAACTGGAATTAATATCACACAGTCGAGTTTATTCAACGTAAAAACCTTTAACTACAATAACATTTTACAGTATTACGTGCGAGAGGCCATAGTTTAGGACTCTAACTGAAATTAGCATTGTGTAGTGAAAGTGAAAGGCTTACCTCTGCTTTTTGAAGTTTTTGGTTATTTGGCACAAATTAGGAAATGAAACTTCATAATCACATGTCTAACAATTCTTGCACAGCACAGCTACAAATTAATTGGTCGTATTCTACTCTGTGTCAAAATTCTTTATTTTTTGCACTACCCTGGCATTATTTTCTGGCATAATGTTCCATTTCATCTACGTAGTTATGCATGTGATCCCGTCTAGCTGATCCTTAACGAATTTCTGTGAAATTACTGTGTATTATTATGTTGTCGTTTAAATGTAAATTAAGTTTAAAGAATTCACATAGAATTAGTATTTGACTTTTAAAAACAACTTGGACAATGGAGCTGAACTTTGCTGTATATTCCGTGCCAAAGTAGAGTACTTATGTAATTATATGCTACCATTATAACAAAGAAGTTGGCCAACAGACAAATCATGGTTCATCCATACATCTGTCCACCATTAATTGTGCCTCATCTGTCTGTTGGAGAATGGAATGATCAAATTACTGCAGTAGGCTATATAACTGAAATAACACCCAAACATCATATCACTCACATCCTCAAATCACTCCATTGGCTAAAAATCCCAGGTTGAATCCACTTCAGAGTCCTATCATTAACCTATAACTCCCTACAATATTCCCTACCAAAGTATCTCTGTGAACTCTTCACCATCCATTGCAACCCACTCCACCCGATCATCCTCCTTGTGTTTCTCAACCCCCTCCCCGGTCACTACTCATCTCTAGTGTTCTCCACCTGAGCCATATCCATCACTGCTCCACGACCGGAGACTGATCTCCCAAGTTTCTCAGATTCTCGGCTCCTCCATCAGCATTGCAACTTGCCCTCCATCATCCACCTCAGGCTCCTCTATCTATCACCTCTGGGCTTTCCACTCAAAACTAAAGTCTCACCTTTTCAAGAATTCCTACCCCGACTCACCTGATCCTCTGGCTTACCGGGTACAATTCTTCTTTACCTAAATGACACCTGCCTTAGCAGTTGCTCTGCCTCCTCTCTTGATCTGGACCCCCTGAAACCGGACTTGGACCTCCTTCTGACTGCCTTTAGGCAAATCCCTCTGACTTGAAGCAGTGCTCGTGAATAAGCTGGTGCCCTGCACTTGGCTTTCGAGTGGCACTTAAGAAGTTTGGAGTTTACGATTATGAACTAGAGAGTTTCTTACTACCAATCATCCAATTATAAATTTGAATGCTATCTTATTACTCACGTGGTGACATTCTATCAAAAACCCAAATATCCAACCACAGTAGGATTATCTGAAGTGCGAAACCGAAACCTTCCACAGAATCCACAACTGCTGCTATTGTTCATCAATCCCAATGTTGTCTTATAAGAGGACTGCATGGAGTTATATTTACAGGTTATATTCATGAATCATTTTCATAATAACCAACATGTTTTTCATATCAGTTTCTTCTTAGAGAATAATTAAACGTTAAACTGCACTTATATCGGAATGGACCAACTTGTATTTCGTACTCGGCAATATTTTTTTAAATTGTTCGTTTTTGTGTGAAATATTTGGAATGTTTATAGATGTGAATCTGAAATTTCACTGAACTATTATCAGCTTCCTACTTACATAGCACAACGTGTTTAGTTGTAAAAGCCAGATTTTTGCAGAAACACTATCAATGTTCCAAACATCTTTGAAACTAATACAATATGAGTTCTCTTCCACTGGTTTCAAATGAAACAGATGCAACATTACTTGCAGAGTTGAAAGTTATCTTCTAAACATGGAAACTACTGCTGTGCATGGACTTGTAGAAATTGCTGCAATTTCTAAGAAAGAATTTTGTCTTTCCGTGAGATGTTATGATTGACTAGAACTAGTACTATTCGTTTAAGGAAAAGCTACGTATTGTACTTACAATTATCTGAAATAATCTGATCTGTGATATATAAATGTCATAATCTGTTGCTTTTCTTCACGGTGCTAATATATATAAATATATTCATAACTATAATCTGATGTGTGACGTTTTCTATATCTCCGGATACAGACATCCATTATTATACAAGACTGGGATGCAAGCCCTTTTGTAAAATGCTCCTAGTAAAATATGGTAAAGGAAGGTGTTTGAAATTGTTTGAAATTAAAAGAATGTTTCAAACAATGACAGGGAAATATGTGAGAACAGAGTTTAGTATAACTAAGTACAATTTCAACAAATTAATTTACACAATGCTAAGGCAAGAGGGAGTAAAACAAAAGGCTTTGTTACCTACTCATCGTTTTCTGAAATTCAACTGATTCGATTCTGACCATTAACTGGGACTCAAATCCTAATGAAACCACTCACTTACCAAGTGGTGAAAATACTCGCTACAGAAGTGTCAAGAAACTGAATAGAGGTAGATTATGCGATCGAAATGTAAGCTAAAGGAGTCATCAAGAAAAAGTAATCTTTCAAAAGTGCTCCAGCAATACCTCAAGATCCCAAAGTACAACAGGCATAGAATTCCATGTTGTCTGTCCAGTAAATGTATTATACTGCTGTTTATTATGCAAATAAGTCAGCTTATGTATAGTGCCAGGAAAATTGTTAACAACCTCTGGTATCATTGGGAGGCATGATATTTCTGCACGTTAACGAAATTAGTATGTCAGTGGAATGTGTGCTACCAGACTTTTACTGCAGTAAGAACATCCGTGTATGTATGTATGCATCTGGGTACTTGTAAAGCACCTTTTAAGAATCGGACATATCTGAAAGGTGCATCTTTAGATGCCTTGAAAAAAATGTCTTGATCCATCTATGGCAAAATAGTTTGCATGCTTCATGGTAGACTCTAGACTGTTCCAAGGGGATGGTCCAGTGAAGGAGAAAGAAGGGTGTGCCCACATCATAGTGTGGAAGGGCAGGACCAACAGAGGGTTGCTGAATGCAATGACCATTGACCCGACTGGCTAGAAACAGGAATGTAGAGCAATGCCTCTAATAATAGTCTGGCTCTGTGTTAACTATTGAAGCCCTTCCCATAAGGAGGATCTTGAAGATAATACTGTCCTCAATCAGAAGCCAATGCAACGTCTTTTGCACATGGCGTGAAACAAGCTAAAATATTTTGGCAGGTTAGTGACAATTCGGGCAGTGCAGTCAGTGCAGTGCAGCTGTACCTTCCAACCCTCGACCTAAAAGACACCCACCTTAAAGTTAACATCTGCTGTGCCCTCTCTGATCCTCTGGAAACCGGACTCGGACCTCCCTCGGACTACTCTTTTGGACAACCCCTCTGACTAGACGCAGCGCTCGTGAATAAGCTGGTGCCCTGCGCTTGGCTTTCGAATGGCGCTTTAGAAGTTTGGAGATTACGATTACGATACGTTGAACGATGACTGAAGCTGTCATATCTGAAAGTTTGACAGGCATGTGAGGACAGAGTTACAACAGTTCTACAGAATGAAGTATTAGAAGAGTCACAGTGTCGTCGCATGATCTGTATGATCTGATTGGACGTGTTTGATCGAAACAGGACCTGCAGAGAAAATTGACTTGCTCAACTACAGATAGGTAATCATTCAGAAGCACTCTACATCACAGAAAATGCCATTGTTATCACCTCCCTGTCAATCTGCGTTCATGCGTGAACTTTTGTAATGATTGCTTGCATCTTGGACAAAGAAAGCGTGTCAGACGGGTAGCACATAAGTGCAGCTGAACTTCATCAGCATACTGATAACCTGGGCACCAAGGGTAGAAATAATCTGGGCCAGATCGGCCATACACACGAAGTAAAGAAGCAAGTCCAAAGACTGAACCCAGTGAGATACCAAATTTAACAAATGTCCAAGCCAATGGCCGCCCTAATTGTCTGTCTATCCAGAAAGGAGTGAAGCCACTTGGTTCACAACCCCATATAAGGTACTCAGAAATGAAATTCAGTCCACATGGCAAGACAGAGAAAACTTTTTAATCTCATGCCATTGTTAACAAAAGGCACAAACTATAAGTGTTGGTGGCAAGTTTCAATCTGACAAACAATATTCTGGGTTCATTTACTTAAAATTTTTTAGGTTTCATGAGGGTCTGGTGGTGCCAGTTGGGGAATGAGCCTGCCTTCTTGCATGAATTTAGTTGCCCGGTTTGGCCGGCCATTGAAAACACCACTCCATGACCCAAAGTGCACACACTTAGTAAACAAAACAACATCATTACTTGCCTTTCACTGGTCAGGTCAACTACCTGGCATAGTCCTCTGCATCTACAATGTCCTGACAGTCCTTCTGGTCATGTACGTTTTATCAACACTTGAAAAACCAGTTTTAAGGGCTGGGAATGACTCTTTGAGTAGACATCCTATGTAAATCTCTGAATGAATGAATGGGTAAATGAATGCTAAAAGTGGTGCAATGCCTGCAAAACTTGAATGGTAAATCTAGTTGCATAAATGATCTTTACGAACATTTTCGCAGTCTGTGCGTTTGATTTTATGTTTGTTCAGATTTGTGCATGCATGTTTTGTTTCTGCCTTCGGGCATAATAAAGTACTGAAAACTGAAACCAAGTAGTAGGCAAACTGAACCTAAACATGACTTACAGGACAACATTTTGTGCAGAACCGAGGAGACATGATTTATGCTAAGCTTTAACATTTATGGCATAAATATATAACCACAAACATGCACAGAATTATTACTTTTCACTCTACAACATTTCAGGAATGATTTTCCATGAACAGGTTGCTTGGTTGCATCCCTCCAAACTCTTCGGACTCGTCTGATTCAAGCTTCTTGTAAATGTTTAATTATGGCATATAGCACATTTAGCAGCATGGATTCATGAGTTCAAGTTTGGTGGATGGGCGAAGTGACAGCACAGTCTCTGGTTTAAAACATGAAAAGAAATCAGCCCACCAAATTTAAAAGGAGTTTCCATCCATTGAGAATACACCACCTTTAAGCAACTTATCAACTGTTTTTTCAATTCTATGTTAGCAGTTAAGGAATTGCAAAGCCAAACTTCAAACTTCACAAATTAAGCATTTATATTTTGTAGATTTTGCAGATTGTATATAAATATATTATATATATATACATACATATATATAAGTGTTAGTGTATATATATATATACATATGTATACCTCTACATGATAAAAATCAACAATGCTGATAAATTGATAAATGTAATCTGGAATTACAATACAACAGCAACTGGCACTATCTACCAGAATCACTGGGGAAAATTGTGTAAATAAAACTACTCAAATTTGATCTACTTTAGAACACCAAAATTCGTAGTCACTTAATCTTATCTTTCTTGACAAACTTATAAATCTGATAAATCAATGTAAACATCAAAAATTTAATCCTTCAACAACGAGCTGCATTGGTTTCCCAGTCACTTTTAGTACACGCTCATCGTTAAAGGGTTAACATCAATCTGCAACAGCGCACTGTTATATCTGTTATATACAATCGAATTAAATCATAATACTTTCAGCTGTGCATCAGCACCAGATAATCTAACATACAATGATTTATGTACAGGATATTTTACAAATCTACGAATGTCACATATCCTGGTAGGACAATTTCACATATCTTGACAAGTACCAGAACATAATACACACATACATTATTAAGGTTTAAGCTAAATTTACAGCAATATCAGTAGTCACTTTCAGTCTGCATAAAAAACTGAAGAATTAAGCCTAGCTTTAAAAATGCTTAAAAATTGACATTATTGGTTCACTATGGTACAATCCCTTACATGCCACCTACATAAAACAAAAATGATAACAAACGATGTTTTAGAAATCACATAAATTACTACGGTACATGCCGCCTAAAAAATAAGACAAACTATATAAACCCGTACAAAATGCGTTTCCTGCACAAATGTTTAGTGTTAGCTAATATGCTCTAGCCTTTGGGAGAAAATAATGTACTACATAAGAAATAGGTCGATTTTTAATGAGGTCATCTTCTCAAACTGAAATTAAAGTGCATATATAGAAGCAGACGGAATGGTAGACCACAGTCTGAAACTACATGAATGCACGCAAACTTCATCTTTTGAATGTCAATCACAGTAACACAAGACAGAAGTTGGATCAATCAGTACCTGAAAAATTAAAACAGAAGTAATAATTATTACTCGATTCACATAACATTTTGCATTTATATAAGCATTTATATAAACATCAAGGAAATTTATTAGCATGAACTGATAGTATTAAGGATAGGCCCTATTGACTGTTGTATCTCCTTTGTGATAACGGAGAAGTAAAACTTGGGTTCTACAGCTGTCTGTCTTCCCAAGGAGTTTATAATGTAAACTGTAGAATTCAAAGTCATCATTAGTGAGCATCAGATTTGCCACCTGTATGCTGACTGACACTACTGTGTCTGCCTTTTACCAATGTGTCTGCCTCTTACCAATGTGCCCTGGATATTACCAATGTGACCTGAATTTTATCAATGTGCCCTGGATCTTATTAAAGTGCCCTGGATCTTATTCCTGTTACCCTTCTTTTTGTAACTGTAATCATAATTCTGTCAATTTATATAGCACCATCAATAGCAAGCTACTTCTAGGATGCTTTACACTGTCAACTGTCAGTGCAAATGCTAACAGTTACATAGCAAGTACATTTTAACTGTTTTTTAAACACAGAGGCTTCTGAAAGAAGTGTTTTGATGTTTTGGGCCCACTGATCACATCCATCAACTTCTCTCTCACTAACGGCTGTTTTCCTACCTCTTTTGCTCTTAGGCCATAGTTTACCCTCTTCATAAAATGCCATCTCTGTCTGTCTGTCTGTCTGTCTATCTGTCTGTCTGTCTGTCTCTAGACTCTATGTTTACATTTTCTGAGATCTGAGCCTTTTGATTTATGATATATGCATATACAGAAGGTTAATGTGTGACATTGTGTGTGTCTATGCATGCATGTGTGTTTGTGTGTGTGTGTGTGTGTGTGTGTGTGTGTGTGTACACATGTGTGTAATTAGGGGAGGCATGTGTCGGAACAACATAATTTTCAATTAGAATAGTGCTGCAGAAGTCTCCACGTCTCATTAGCTTAAATTAAACAGTCAGAAAATACTGCTTGAAATTTTTTATAATATACAGTAGAATGGTTCACCTACCCTTTGAGTTTTTCAATTGCAGTCTTGACATTTTCGAAGGACAATATTGAACCAACAAGGCCACTTATCAGTTCAGTGTTGAATTCGTCTGTGATTCCTGGACGGGACCTTTCTGCATTATCAAAAGCTTTCCTCACATCGTCCAGAGTTTCTCGATTATAAAACTCTCTGAGCTAGAAAAAGAAGCATTTGACACAACTCACTGATACTCATTTGGTCAACTTATAATAAACAAAAAGAAACAATACGTTTATTATGAACCAATAGAACAATGAAAAACACAAATTCACATCAAATCAGCAAAATAGCAAATCCACAACTTCTGTTACCACGGCAATCTCCTTTGATCATCAGCCATTTAAACTCCAACTGGTCATACAACCAACGTGATTTCTTACTGTCCTTCCCTTACTATAGCACAGGGTAATGCATCATGGCCAAAAATGTCCAACTATTATGTGCGTTCAGTTGGCTGTAAAAACTAAGAACTATGTTTGCTGCAGTTTCATCATCATCATCATCATCATCATCATCATCATTATCATCATCATCAATCAGTTCCCGACACCACCCATTTGGCAGCGATGGGTATGAATAAATGATATCCATTGTCCTCTGTCACTTGTCTACATTTCTTGCAGATTAAACACAGATGACCATGATTCTCAAGCCCCAAGTATCAACGTGTAGTTTGGTTCATACTGCCCTAAAAAGCCAAAATGCAGTAACTATGACTGTACAAAGAAGGGAGTTACTGCGTTTTGGCTTTTTAGGGCAGCATACATGTAAGAGATGCCACATAAATTCCTTGATAAAATACAATAAAGTGTAAGAAACCAATAGTGCAATGGTGGAAACAAATTTCTATGTCACACTCTCATGATGATTTTGATGACAACATCAACAAATTTACTTTTATAAATTTCTGTTTAACAGTCATCATCATCATCATCATCATCACTGAAACTTTATGCAATTGCAGAACTGCAGTTCACAGAAAGAAATCTGATCAATCGTACAGATGAATACAATTCAATCTCATCTCCAGTTAAAAGCTGAGAGAAAAAAACAGCAAACTTACATCTATTAAAACAGGGACAATTGCTGCTTCAAAGCTCTCTGATCGCTGAGCTGGCTTTGTAGAGATTAGGAGATCGGGCTCCTTAAAATACAATACAACATAATTATTAAAACTATCTTAGAAACAAAAACCTCTACAAGCTCAGTATTACCCAAAGTTTTTATCAGCTGTCAGAAAGGACAGTTAAGAACAAAGCACAGATCAGAGAAGAAAGGCATCACTGGATTGATGAACCTGCCTGACAATATAGAGCACTGAACTGAAACAGAAGCAAGCTACCAGTGCTGAAAGGTTGCATCATTGTTCCTCCAATCCAAGCTAATTTCCAGATTATCACATTAGACAATAGAGTAAGTTAATTAGAAAGGTAAAATGTGCAGAACAACTTAGAAGAGGTGGCAGATACTGGAATATTTAACACTCCTAAGAAATTGTCAAACTGTATATATATAAACTTTTAGCATATACCCGTACATATAGTCAATTGAATTTTACCTTGTACTGCTGGTAGTACTGAGATGTAGCCGACTTTTTCTGATTAAACAAGAAAAATTAAGTTTAAAACACATTTACAAATTAATTTATTAATAATAAGCATACATTTGGGTTTTAATACCTATAAATTCAAATTAATTGAAACTACACCGTCAAATATCAGTAACATAACACAACGTACAAAATGTTTTACATTTTTGTTTAAAATACACAAATACCTTGATTTTTCCACCGTCTTATTCATTATCTGGTAATGTAAGCAGATTATTTTGCAATCTCATTCATTCTGTAATTTTATGTAATGACTCTGCAACACATATATTCATAAGTGCTCCCAGCCTAGCCTTGGCACAACAAAATGCTTTTCAAGTCTTGATGCAAAGCGCAACAATAGCTTGGAGGTGTTGCAGATCTACACAGAGGCCAATACATGTAGACTACTCGAACATTTAAAAGATATAATGTTGCATTATCAAGGTACACCCACAGAACAGCTAGTAGAGTCTCCCCAAGTTGTGGAATGAAGGTATCTGGCCAGCCAAACAAGAGTCACAGGGACAAATATTCGTGCTACATTACCCAGCTGGCACTGACAGAGAGAAAAAAGAGCAGTCCCTTAAGCTAGCCCTGAGAGGCAGTACCATATACAGTAAGCGTACTCATCATAATTGAGTAGGCTAGGGGTGCAGAAATCTCTACAGAAATTTCTAATTAACTTACTCTATTGTCTAACTCTTTAACGACTAGCTGCATTGGTTTCCCATACATTTTAGTACATGCTCGTTGTTAAAGGGTTAAGAGTTCAGCATGCTAACCACTAGACTATCATGCACCCCAGACCCATAGCCAAATCTTAAGACTGATCTGCTGTGGGACTAACATCGTGTACATAATCCCAAATGACACATTTACTGTCACATTAACAACAAGCATTAGCCAGTGACATGGCTCCAACACGGTTACGTAACCACATCGTTCATAAAGTTTTCCCCAGCTTATAATTTATCCATAAACTGTGCCGATCATTCTGCACTGGTAAACTGATTAACCTAATACATCAAATGCTATCGTTAATTGGCATCTGTACAATATTCTATCACAACTCTATAGGCCTACACCTAGATGTAGATGGGAAGGTTTGTTTCATGACCAAGGACAACGTTACAGCTATGCAGCAATTGTATTTGATATTGTGCTTCTTTCATAGCTCAGAAGTGCTCAGATAACAATATGACTAACATCGATGGAGCTGAGCAATTGTGCGTGAACCTGCACATAGTAACTAGCTCGAGAAAGCTCTGTACGCTCCGTGTTACTAGCATGTGTCCCATTCCTATTACCAGATCTGCATTGCAGAGGAATCGGTGTAAAGCACCATCAAAACTGCATTATCTTCTACTTGTTGCACACTAAAACTAACAGGAGACACCAGTCATTAAGTTCTCTGAAGCTGGAAATCTCTGCTCATAGCCTCTCACAACTTTGACCTTTCAAGAATAAGAGAAATAGAGATTTTTGTAATTCAGCAAGACAGGCACTTGCTAAATAAATACTTAACTATTATATAACTAATCAATGAATACTTTACATACATCTTCTTTGGCCTTTGAATCTTCGTTATTTCGACCTTTTGCTTTGTGATTGGCAGCCCGTGTTGGAGGTTTAGGTTTCTCCGCCTGATTAAATCAATCACACACAGATATATTACTTAATCCCAGTCATGCAGACATCACAACCTACATACAGTACCGGTACTCAAACTGAAGCAAATTATAAAAAATTAATTATAATCAGTAGCATCTATCAGTTTCTAGGCACAAGACGTCAACTCTAAAGATCAGTCCACTCAGGTGGATAAATAATTTTAAGTCTTAGTGTTGAGAATGAAATGAAATAAACGACTGAGCCAGTGGTTAAATTCAGCCGGTTATCAGACCCGACACCACAGATTTGAAATCCGCCACCTAAACTACGAGATCCGCTACCTAAAAGAGAAGAGCCGTCACCTAAATGTGCTTTGCTACAGTAATCTACCATTCTTGTCTTATATAATTTATGTTTTCCTCATAGCTAATAGTGAGTATCGGTTATTGATTTGTCAGACAGGCTTATGCTTTAGATTTGCAAACATTTTTAGATCTGCCATCTCTGGGTGAGCAACTAAACCAATGGACTGAGCAGAACGGATGGAATCAGGGAGAGAGTTCCAACATTGAGGTTAGCAACAGATGAAGCTCATCTACCGAAAACAGCTAAAGTTAGGTATGACCAAAGAAAGGCAATCAGATGACCTTCTTGAATAGAGATAAAACTGAAGAATAAGGACAGATTGTAAATACTTTGGTTGACCAGAGTTCACTGATATATCAACTGTGACACCAATTTATTTGAAACAAATCCTTTTGCTGAACAGGAAGTCCACACAAAAACTTAAGCATGGGGTTATTTGTTCATGTTTTGTTATAGTAGTCATCAATCTACCCAAAATATTCTAAATTCTTTCGAGTTTTACCAGGTTTAACTTACTGATATAAATAAGAAGGATCCTCCATGCAATCGTAATCGTAATCGTAAACTCGGAACTTCTACAGCGCCCACAAAAGCGAAGTCGCGGGAACCAGCTTATTCACAGGCGCTCAATAAAATCAAAATCGATAGGCAGGGGTCAAAATCCAGAGAGTCAGGCAGGCAATGAGAATTTGACAATGGATGTAATTGTTGGATTCAGAACATCAAGACAAACTGATGCTACATGTTGAATACATGACAAGTTTAACCCTTTAATGACGAGCTGCATTGGTTTCCCATGCAGTTTAGTTCACGCTGGTCACTAAAGGGTTAAACAGCAGAACCCAGAAGGAACAGTGATGTTCTGCTGGCAGGATTTTGAGATTCTATATCCAGGTGGTAATACAAATATTGTACCAGCTGATTTGTCACAGAGCTGTTGAATTGTTTTGCATAACTGAATTGGAAAAGCAATGAAAGATTGTTATTAATTCTAACAAACCTTGGGTTTTTTCTCTTTCTCTTTCTCCTTCTCCTTCTCCTTCTCCTTCTCCTTCTCCTTCTCTTTCTCTTTCTCTTTCTCCTTCTCTTTCTCTTGAACTGGAGGCTGTCAAATAATTGAGATTATTAGACTGAATGACAATCAAAATATGACAATCAAAAAACAAATGAGTGGGGCGTGGTGGTGTAGGGGTATGTTCGGTGCCTTGCACCTGGAGGGTTGTGGGTTCGAATCCACCTCAAGCCGCCGCATAGGGACCCTGGGCAGGTCCTTCACTCTCAATTGCTCATGCACTTCGGCGTGAAACTCCGATTCAGTGTCTGCGCTGTAGTTGGGAGCACCTCTGAGTAGAAATCTTGAAGGGGAGCTATAACAAGTGCTCATACATGATACATACATACATACATACTTGGTTCCATTGAAAGGACTCTGATTATAATTATGCAATGTAACATACCTTGTATGTTACTATAACAACATCTAACAGCACAGAAATTTCCAGATCAGATAATGGATTTACTTGAAGTGACCATTGATTGGTGCTGTGCATTTAGATAACGCCACCATAGAAGTCTGTTTGATACGATTACATAGATTGGATAAGATGCAATATAATTTTAATCTAAGGCATTGCAGTAGTGTATAAACAATGGTGCACTAAGTGTATACGTATTAGTAATAAATCGTGAACAATAATAAATACGTTAGTCTAAAGATTTTAAACTCATTATAGAAGAAAATATTCAAAGTTGCCTAAGACTTGCAATGTGGAGAGAACAAGTCTAAGTTTTCCATTAAAGTCCCACCTTGTGCTCAGCACAATTGACTCATGCTGTAGAGAATGGTGACAGAAATAAGGTATACATGCAGTGCTTTTCTTCTATAAAAAAGGTTCCGGAGCTCAACAAATTGGGAACAATTATAGCGGCATATTGTATGCTAATATTTCTATTGCATATATATATATATCAATATCAATAAACACTGAAAGCACTTAAATTAAATTAAAGTATCTAAATAATTTAAAATAAATTTTTATGAAATATTTTATTAAATATTTTAATTAACTAAATAATTTTTATTAGTTGAAAAAAAAGGTCGCGGAACGCCGTTCCGGACCGCTCCGGCTGAAAAAAAGCACTGTATACATGTGAGCAATTACGGTAAGAATATATTACCTTTTTACGTTCTGGCGGGGGAGAAGGATCCTTAGCGGGTTCCTTCACTGCCTTTAGCCAAGGACTGATGTTGTAACGAACGGTGTCCCATACCCATTCGACATCAATCGTTCCTCCTCCAGGGACACTGTTAACAATTAAACACAACAAATTTTTAGATTGAAATCAGAAGCGACTACCGTACCTCAATAGTGTTCTAGCAAAAAGTCCAATTATGCATTCAACTCTTGTGCAAGCAATAGAGAACTCCCATAACTAGGGTGGGGGTGGGTGGTTGCGGCACATGTTTTGCAGAAAGCTTCAAGACCTGTTCGTAAATTTTATAAACTTGATCATGTACTTGATGCCGCCATGTCTCTGGCAACCACATTCATCGAGCCTACACAGGGCCCACTGCTGACCAACGGAAGCCAATAAAAGCATAGGGCGGGCTAGCCCTTAGAGGCTTAGCCCAATGACTGTGGTTGTCTGGGAATGTGCATACCTGATGTCTTTTGTTGCCTGCACATTCAGTATCAGTTTATGAAGTGAGTCTGGAAATGTCAGTTGGAGTTGACTCTTGGCTACTTAAGGAATTTGTGCTGAGTTAATGGTATGTTTGCCTAAAATGAAAGGCTGTTCCCTTCCACCACATGTGGGTGTACTCCTGAATAGATTCTGGAAATCATGCAATACATTACATTACATGCTCGAAAACCAAGAAGGAAAATCTGGTCACAAAAGGGAATAATACAAAGTCAATTTTAAACAGCAAACACTTGCAGCCCTGTTCTGATCGTCTACGTCATCTCCTCCATAACTTTTGATTCTAAGACACAACTGATGTGTTATTTTCTTAAAAATAATCCAACGTACACTTGTACAAAAATTTCTATCCCACTGCATCGCCTAGAAAGCTTTGTTCTTACATGCTCTCGTTATCACTGTCATTTTCAGCTCCATGGTCTGCCTTCCAGTGCTTATAGCGGTCGATAAGGTCAACGAGAAAAGACGTTTTCTTGGCCTTCATGATGAATGAATGCTTTAGCAAATCCCTTGCAGTTGGTCGCTGTAAAGAAATCACACTTCCTTGACTACAATCATTAAAGCAATTTAAATAAATCTGTCGGGTGGACTTCTGTAGCACTGATATTTTGGTGATATGCTGATGTAATCATACACAGGCACACTGACACTAAAACAGATGCGTAACAGCCAAGCCTAACAGCAAGATAAAATGCACTGACATCACATCGCTAGCTAATGGACAGACAGACAGAAATAAACAGAGATAAAGAGATAATATGATACGTGGGGTGGGTCAGCCAAACACACGAGTAACCAAGTGCATTTAGTCAGCTCTTGAACTTTGTGTACATTACCATATAAGGCAAATGAATACATCGAAATTTTGATTGTTGCCATTCGATTGCAACAGTGGATTAACCCTATACAAGTTAGATGATGTTTGTGAACAGCTATCATAGAGGAACTCAAGTCTTTGCTGCATATACATCATCGAATAAAGAACTTATTTGCTATTGTTCATCTTCGGTGTATCACGATAACCGTCTTCCAGGGTTGACTGACCTTCTGGTCTAGCCACAGTCAACCTGTACTCAAATGTCATGGCCTCTTACTAATATGCAAAGTTCTCCTAGATTATAAATCATTAATCTAATACTACTGCAATTTCAGCCAATTTACAATGGTAATCATAATATCAAAATTTCTACAGTGCCCCAAAAAGCTACTTTGCAAGAAGCACCTTTTCACAAGTGCTCAGTTCAGA
This sequence comes from Aporrectodea caliginosa, assembly GCA_020284085.1. NCBI lineage: Eukaryota > Metazoa > Annelida > Clitellata > Crassiclitellata > Lumbricidae > Aporrectodea > Aporrectodea caliginosa. The sequence continues at coordinate 772,672 of JACEVL010001071.1, forward strand.
CAAAATCAACAAGCAGGTAAGGTCAGAATTGGTTCCAGGTTGAGATCAACAAATTAGACAGGGAGACAGTCAAATGGCTACGATGGATGGTGTTTAGAATCAGAGCACTGACAGTCAAGGAGACAGTCCCAAGTGAGGAGATAATGAGGAATCACAATAAGATTTGTGAAAGAGGAGTGTTTTCATTTTAGAAAGACATGAAGCTTTGGCGAGTTTGTAAGATGGATCAGCGAAATTTTAGAGATGTGGTGACTCAAGGGCAGAGAAACGTTAGCATGGAAAAGGAATGGGTTGAGTGGAGAGGTTGGATTGTGATTAACTGATGAAAATAGGAGGGCCGGAAGAATAGGAATGTGTTGTAGGTAAGTAAGACTTCTACTCTATCCATTGACATATATTAATCCATTGGAGTGAGTTGAGGATAGGATATGTGGTGGTGAGCTTGAGCTGTTCATGTAGAACTATAAGTACGACATTCGGGTTTTAGTGACAGCATACGCAAGATCAATTTCGATAGCTTGAAATAGTTTCTTTGGGTGGTGTCTATATCAGGAAAAGTGAATTGCAGTGGTCTAGTTTAGCATTGACTGTTGATGTGGTGACAGTAGATAAAGTTTTGAAGTTAAGCATAGAACAGGTTCCCCAAAGGTCACTGATAAGCATCAAGACAGGGTGAGAGAGATGGATGATATCATTGAAGAAGCTGAGGTTTGGTCAAAAATCAAGTCTAAGTTGAGGACAAGAGAACTAACTAAGAGTGTTTGAATGCAGAGTCCATGAGAGAAATAGAGATATTGGAATTTTCTTGAGCTGTTCACACAACACTATAAGTAGGACGAGATCATCCAAGAGGAGATTTTGGTAAAGGAGAAATGATCCATGGAGTCAGTGAACAGCTTGGAGGGAAAGAGATGAGTATTCCGGTGTAATCACCTTAGGTATATATGTGATGGTCAACTGAGCATGATTTAATAAGTGATGTGAGTTGGATGTGTAAAGCATGAACAAATGAGGTCTAAGAACAGTCTCACCACCTCCACAAGTGACAGGACATGCTTGGGATGAGGTGTCCAACGGAGAAATAGTGGGAGGAGAGGTAGGAATGAACCCAAAAAAGAACCTTGTCGGGTAAAAACGAACCAAGCTGAAAATCCTTGGAGTAAGATGTCGTTTGCAGTGGTGAAATATCAAGGAGGCAGAGGCAGGAAATCTGTTCATGATAGATGCGGGAAAAGGTTTGTTGTAGAGGAAACTAAGTAGGGTTTCAGTTGAGTGCTGTTTGGTCAAACCAGACTGGTGTGGGTTAAGTAATGAGTTGGAAGCAATACATTCAGTTACTTTGCAGATGAAAGACAGGTTAGAAACAGGTAAGTAAGTTTGAAAAATTCTTAAGGAGTGACAAGAGACTGTTTCATAACAAGGGAACAGTTATTAGTACACAAGGACAAGTTAGTTATTTTGGTAATGATGGTATCAAAGACAGATGCAGTCTTTCAATACGAAGGTAGGTAATGAATGAAGTTAAGGCTGATTGTTCGGAAGAAAATCAGGTTTAACAGGTGGAATATTTCAATCTCTGATGTGGGTTGGAAAATAGATAATGAGGATCAAGGTGGAGAGAATGGAGGTAGCATCAGCAGGCGGATAGTGGGTGGCTCTGAAAAAGAGTGATTGACAAGGGTAGTAATTTTGTTCAAAAAGGAAACTTAGCTATTGAAGAAAATGGAACAGAATTTGGAAGTTGGGAGAGGGAGTTTCAATAGAGTTGATTTATGGTTTCCAGAGAAGGTGAGGGGTAAAGGATCAAGAGTGAACTAGTGGAGCAAAAATCTTTTTGTAGCCATAGCTCTAGATGGTGATGGTTTTATTTGAAGCAGATTTATGGGCAGCCAAGAGTTGAGGATCTCACAGATTTGCATTTATACCAAGGATTTGGGTGTAGATGGAATGATTTGAAGGCTTCGAGATAATTGAATTGTACCAAGGATTGTTACAGCATGAGCAGAATTCAGTAACAACAGGAGCATGTGTGTGAACCACATAAAGAGTGTTGAAGGAAGAGAGATGATCATCAATGTAGAAGGGTGGATTAAAACTTCAGCAGGTCTTAACAGTAGAGACCGTGTATGAAGACTGCAATGTTTATTGAATGAATGCTATGGAAAGAATGAAAGGTGGGATCATGAACATGGGTAGGCAAGTTGTTAAGGCGTATGATGACGCGATAATAATCAGATGGTGTTTGAAATCAGAAAGATATATCTGCGATAATCTCAAGAGCGATGACATGATAATGAGGTCGAGTGTGATTGGAAATGTGGGTGGGAAAGTTGACAGGTTGGCTAATTGGTCATTATAAAATTGTGAGGAATTCTGATGCAAATGTATTAGAAGGATTATCAACAAGTATATTAAAATCGCCTGTGATCAGGAATTCATGTGGTGCAGTGGTGGTAGTGAAGAGGAGAATGGTAAAAAATTTCAGGACAGATGAGAGGACTTGAATATAAGGATAAGGATGGCAGTGGTAGACGTTGAAGATCAATCAATCAATCAATCAATTCTTTTATTGTTTCCATAGAATAGTTTACAAGTAGTGATCCAGAATAGTCAGATTCATGTGAGGAAGTTTGAAATTATTAATGCACATTCAAAAGAGTGAAAATGGTGGCATCTTCATTGGTGAGAAAGGTAATGCCGTACCAGGAACTTTGACAGAGGTTGGTGATTTTGAGGAATAACATACCGTAGAGATGGAAGCCAGAAGGGATTCAATCTTGATAACTGAGCTGAAGTCATACTTATATTGAGCATAAATATTAAGAATTGATGGATGATTATTCTCACGTTTTCAGCCTCCTTGTTAAGGCATTTTTCAACGAATTCCTTGAATGATTTGCTAAAATTTCCTGTCAACGTCGGTGGATCGTTTTTAGGGATCATGAATAGCACTTTCATCGGATGTTGATCTGAATTTGGCGGCTCCCCCTTGGCAAGCTCAATGGCTGTTATACCAAGGCTCCAGATGTCAGCCTACAATAAAACAGTTTGTATGAATCGACAATTCACTGCCATTTACAAGTGGTGCCAGTCCCAAGCCTGTATAAAGGAGGAGGACAATGTCAATGGCCTGGCAGTCATAAGATGCTGCAAAGAGCGATAATGATCAGGAATAAGTTTAAATCATAATTTCTCCTTGAACCGCAGTTTTGCTTGTACTTAAGTAGGCCACATATGACGCAACCAAACTGCAAGTAAGAAGCTGGTTGCATTTCAGCTGCCCCAATATCCGAGGATCATGTCCAAAGGATTATGAATGTGGATTGACTTTCCACTCTTAAGCAATCATTAATGGTTCCCTTGTATATCACAATAATGTGGAGCTACAGAAACATTTAAAATAGATTACATTATGCTTATATGTAGCGTTTTAGGTGTCGCAAGTGTTTGGGGTTCAACACCTCTAGCTCTTCTAACCCTTAGCAACTGGAAAAGTGTTGTGGGTCAGAAAACTAAAATATCTCATGAGTTGTCAGTTGTTTCAAGTGCAACATATTAACATTAGATTTTTGACCTGTGTTCATGTACTTTGGTGATCTGCTAAATTTTCAAACCACCCAGATCTTTTTTACAACTAAAACACAGCTTATATACTTCAGACAACTTAAGCATGAGCTTTGGCCAACAAACTTGACAAAAATCTCTTGACAGCATGCTGCTGTGGGTATTATTATCATCATCAGTTTCTGAATCCAGCTGCCGGTATTTGGCAGCGATGATCTCCATTGTCCTCAGTCATTTGTCAAGCTCATTGATAGCCTTAGTGTGCAGTCCAAGTGTTGTTATGTCATCATTTCAGAAGTGTAGACAGAAAACAATTTCTGAGGTTCCAATAGACATGGTTGCAGAGTACAGGGTCAGTTTTGAAAAGTGAAGTTTTTGGCATTTCACATATAAATATTTTTTGGCAATTTATTTTGGGGTTCAATCCATAAACATTCCCCCAAATACGCCCATGCTTCATTTAAATTGTCTATCCAGAATAGTCTTGGTCTGCCTTTGTTTCTTTTCCTTCAACTCTTGCATTTACTGCATTGCATGGGAATGGCATTCTCCCTACATGTCCAAACCATTGGAGTCTTCATTGAATGATTTTGTCTATCAGAGTTGTTTGGATAACTAATGATGTCTTATGTCACCATTTCTTATTTTCTGTATTCTTGAAAAACCTGCGATCTTCTGCAGCCAACTCAACTCTACTGTAAGAATTCTTTTCTCATCTTGCTTTTGCATTGTCCAACATTCCAATCCATATAGGAAAATCGATTGTATCATTGTCTCATTGTCTTATATTTCTCCCTTGGTTTTCTTTGCTAATTCTCTGCTTCTCCATATCCTCTTCATTATTCCAACTGCTTGTGAAGTGCATCCAATTCTCATTTTAATGTCTTTTACGTTGCTGCCATCTGCGGTTATTAGCCCTACTAGATAGACGAATTGTTCCAGTTCTTCAATAGCTTCTCCTTGAATTGTGATAGTTATCAGTGTCTCTTTGGTCTTTTCAATCACTATTGGTTTGGTTTTCTCTGTATTGATCATTAGGTCGAATCTTCTACTGGTTTCATCAATCTGTGCTGCAATATCCTGTAGCTCTGGTCCACTTCTAGTCAGAAGGACAATGTCGTCAGCAAATCGGAGATTATTCACCAGCCCTCAATTTAATTTGATTCCTGCCTGGTGTTGTCAAGGCTGAGTGACATTACTGCTTCTAATACTAGGCTAAGTAGGTATGGGGATAAGATATATCCTTGTCATACCCACTTTTCAAGTGAAAGTATTCTGTGACCTTTTATCTACTTTAATGGCACTTGAAAAGTTTTGATTTATCTCGTGTACAAGTCTGATCAATTGCTCAGGTATTCCTTCATTTTGCATCGCTCTCCACATTCCACATGCCTTATGCTGTCGAATACTTGCTTGAAGTCAATGAAGTTGATAAAGACTTTCTGGTTGTGTTCAATGCTTTTCGAGTATCCGTTTCATTGTGAATAGAATGTGGCTATAGAATGTTTATATGCCTCTAATAGTTGTCGTCCTTGCAATAAATCAGTCATTGTAGGCCACAGCCCAAAAAACACTTGACAGTAGGGTACCGGCGATTGATGTAAGTTCAAAACAAATATTTAATGTTTGTGAGCATTTGGTCACACTTGTTTCAAGAATGCAGACTTCCTGACTACTACAGTCAATCAACACTAGAAACTGAATGCCAAAGATCTTGTTTACTACTTCAAAGCAAGCACTATCACCTTACAATGACATTTCCTCCTTGGCAAATCCTTAACTGTGGGAAATCACTGGCTTCCTGTCAGGGTGAGATAAAAAGTTCTAAATTTTCCTTCCTTTATCCTGAAATACTAGAAGCAAATTTTGTACCATAATACTTCTTTTGACATACCACTTAATAACAATTCAGTCCTCTTCACTTGACATGTAAATGTGCACATGTTTCTATAGTGACCATATATGGCCTCAACGCTGCTCATTTTTTAATGAATTGATCAGTTAAGATATTTCACCATGGCTTGCCCTTTTAAACAGATGCCACGACATTTAAGGTCCCCGTGCATGAACCATGCTAGCCCAAGATTTAAATCTCTGCAATAAGCCAGCATCAGGCAGTGAGCCGCAATCCGCACTCTCTTACCCAGAGGCGCTGACACGCACCCTATGCTCTAACCAATGTAGCCAAGTGGTCCAGCATAAAAGCTTAATAATAACTCCTCTGTACTCTTCACTGAAAGCCATTATGGTTAGACTTAGCAAAAATATTTACATAATAATATGACATTATTTGAAAGGGACCATTATCATAAACTACTAAAATTACAAACAATAAAAACATCAAAAGGTAGAAGCCATTATTTTAGTTCAATTTACATATCATAAAGTTTGCTCAAGTTGTTTGAGTGTGTCTAAGAATTTCTTTACTGGATGACATGTGCCAAGAAATGAGAGCTTACCCCTTGGCAAACAAACTTGGCCCAGTGAATGATTTGCCTACAAATTGACCTCAGTAATTAATTTGTGTCACACCAACCTACATAAAGAGTAGCAAGCAATCTTGGTATGGCTAGTTCCTATTCATAGTCCACCACCATGCCCTTAGTACCACGGTCACTTCTTTTTCCTATCTTAACTCAGAAATCCAAAAACAGAGTTTCCAGACATGAGCCTTCAAATGATGTTGAATTTTATGTATATGAATCTGAATATCTAACCATTTTTAAACTGCTAATCAAATTAAAGTTTCATCTTGATTAAAGCTGAATCAAAATGGCAAATATATAATTCTCTCTACCTTGCAGTCATATGGTTCTTGCTTGATCACTTCAGGTGCCATCCAGAATGGCGTTCCAACAAATGTACCACGCTTACTGACAGTGTTTGTCAGCTGACCTGCGACACCAAAGTCAGCCAGTTTCACATCTCCACCTTCAGACATCAGGACATTTGCAGCTGAAACATCAAAAATCACAATCACGTAGTCAGTCATTATGATGGATTGGAACAATGTTGAACAACATCAGTCTAACATTGTTCCACAACGCGCATGCACTGGCGAAGGTACACAACGTGTGGCAACAGCCAGAAACTAAATACATGTAGGCAGGCAGCTACAGAAGCATGCAATAAGACAATCATACTGATGTTTGAAAGTGTACAAAATTTAATTTCAAAACAGGTTACTGGCTAAATTTCAATTACTTGAGATTATCTAAAGTCACCAGCTTGCAATTTTTTCAAAACAACACTAAAGCTACATCACCAATGACTATCTAATCTTCCATACTCAAAACCTATTGTTTTATGCATCACATGAAGTAGACTCTTATTTTAGTTGACCAAAGGATCTAACAGGTGATTCGAATAATTAAAAACCAACAGATGTTTAGTTTCCAATAATGGACCAAACTTTGGGGAAACCAAACTGCTACTCTATATTTGGATAAATGGCTGAGAATTGTGACTGCAAGGAATCACAGATTTATACAGGGAAGACTTATCAAATGTACTCCCAACCTGATGACACAAACCTATGGTTGAGCAAACTAGTTATCAAGCACTTACAAAAAAGAGGTAAAGAAACACCCAGGAGCCGATGTCACAAGATCCTAGGCAACCTATTCCAGATGGATGGGCTGACCATAACAAAGCTTAAGGGCAACACAATGTCAAAAGAACTTCATAAAGTATGTGCAAAATATGGATGGGATGCATTGGTCTCCCAATAACGTCAGGTACACGCTTGTCACTACAGTGTTAAAACAGTTAGAAGTACTTTATTAAGACTCCATCCTTCGAAACTGAGTTAAACCATCAAAATATAACAAAGGTCAGTCAGTGTCCAGCCAAACAGGACATCAAATATTAATATTAACATAATAATAACTATATTGGATTAAATTAATGGATAATCAGAAATCAATTCAACTGTGAAAGGAAATGCAGAACTGGCTGACCTTTGATGTCACGATGAATCTTTCTCTCCGAATGGAGGTAGTCGAGACCTTTTAGTATTTCACGCAAGATAATTGCTATGTACAGTTCTTCAAAGTTCCCAGCCTTCATTAGATCTAAGGCAGATCCCCCACCCAGATATTCCATAATTATCCATAACTTTGAACCCTGAAAACATATAAACAGCATTGCATAAATATAAATTACAGCTGTGAATCTAATGAGATGACTTGGGAATTTATAATGAATAAAATTCAATTAAAGGAGTGCACTATGCATCAATAATATGAATAATATGATCAGTGAAATTTGATCCTAAATTTCATTTCTCTTTAGAAAATTAGCACACTATAGCAAAGCCTCATTTTAAGGTCGTTCTTGATGCATGATTACATGTTTAAGTCGGTTTGTATCTGAACATTTATGTATTGCCTTTGTCCTTTAGGAATGTTTCAAGCAACCTTTTCATAAATGACAGCATTATAAGAAGGTTACCATGCATATTTAGGTAATTAAGTATGTAAGTATGTAAAAGTAGGTATATTCTTTATTTAACCAAAAAGCACTCTGGCGAACAAACATCTAGGTTAAGTAGACAATCACTTAAGCAGTATCTATGGTCATTTAGTTAGTATTACTAACTAAATAGTATTAATTACTATTCAGATAATTACTATTCATATAATTACTATCCAGATGATAAGACTAACCTTAAGGTATGAGCCATGGTATTTCGTGACATAAGGGCTGTCACACTGTGACAGAACCATGATCTCTTGTTGAATGTCTTCGATCTCATCTTCAGCCTCTTCAAGATCAATTATCTTTATAGCAACCACATGTTGTGCTAGTTTATCGATACCTTTGAAGACCTCACCAAAAGAACCCTTCCCTATTCGTTCAAGACGGGTGAAATTTGACTCTGGATCAATTACTTTCTTCTACACAAAACAACAACAAAACAATCTAGAATATTTTAAGTGTAAAAATAGTTTTGTGTCTAATTAATTCATCTGTCACACAAAACTGTCATTTGTCATCTGTCATTGGCAGCACATGTCAATTCTGTGAAAAAACCGTTGACAGACTTATGTTCTCTAACTGCCCCCTTTCCAGATTGAAAACTGAACTGTTCAAACTGTCCATCGCGCACTCGATCCTGGACCATCCTACAACCACTGCTGCCATCACTTTCCAACTAAGCTACACACCACCTCTGGGTGGACCACCCCCTCCCAGATTCTGACCTGGTATCAAACTAACTCAACGACCTGGCTCTTGTCGACATGATTTGATGCAGTGTCGGTGAACAAACTTGTCTTTCTAATGCAGCTTCTTCACGATGCTGAATAATTTAGGAGTTTTACATTACATTACATAAACATTGTAGCACTTAAAATTTACCACACTAAAGGCAGAAAGCCTGTCTCGGTCTCAGTGTGATTGGAGACACGTCATTGAGTTGCCTCCAAAACCAATTTTTCCAAGGGTTGCCCAAAGAAATATTCAATTTGGCAATACTGTTAAACCAAGAAATTAGAAAAAAATAGGGAAACAAAAGTGGAATAGAAAAGTCATATTCAACCAAAATTTCAGCAACTGGAAAGCTATTTAAATACGTTTGGCGACTTGAAATCAAATCTAATCTTGAAACTTCTTTAGCACTACTATAATTAATAAAACACTAGCATCACTTAATTGTTACCTCCTCTGGATAATCTGCCCAGATATAATTAATCGTATTATTCACCTTATTGCCGAGCCCTTGGCCGTTCTCATCAATTGTTCCTTGACTTTTTGTAGTGTCCCGCTTTTCCTAAAAATAGCAAAAGTTACACCAATCTTTAAACAGGGACAGAAAGACAGTATAGTTAACTTTAGACCAATATCCGTACTTCTCCAAATTGTTTGAAAAAATAATGTATACTCGTTTATATGACTACATATTGAAGAAAAATATTCTTTATATATCCCAACACGGTTTACAGCCAGGCCACTCGACCACTATGTCTCTACTGCATATCCAGGACAACATATCTGCAGTTATAGACCGTAATAAATTTTCTATTGGAGTTTCTATCGATGTGGCTAATGCTTTCGATACAATAGATTATGGCATATTATTTAAAAAACTTGAAAATATAGGAATACATGGTACTGCACTAAAATGGTTTAAAAGCTACTTTGAAGACCACAAGCAGCAAGTCATCTGCAAATGTGCCCTCTCACAGCTAAGGTTAATTAAATATGGTGTCCCTCATGGATCCATTCTTGGGACCCTACTTCTTTAATATATATAAATGATCTCCCTAATGCCTCTACCCTACTACAATTCGCATTATTCACTGACGACACAAATATCTTTATTTCTAACAAGTCATATAACGATGATCTGTTTTATTTGATGAATTAGCAATTGGCTAATTGGCTAGGTTACTGGCTGGTTCTATGCAAATATATGATCCCTTAACCTAAATAAAACTAATTATATTTTATTTTGCTCTCATCGAAGAAAGATGCCTTCAATAATAAACCAACTGGTAATTAATGGAATATCCCTCGTGTAACTGCTGTTAAGTTTTTTGGTATCTATCTTGATTAATACCTAAGTTGGAATGAACATATAAAACTGATCTCTCAAAACGTAGCAAAAAACGTTGGCATTATGGCTAGGATAGCTTATCTGTTACCTAATCAAACACATCTTAATCTATATTACTCTCTTATCAATCCGTATCTTACATACTCTAACAGGACTGGAAGACAGATCTAACACTTTCATTATACAGGACCTCAACCACAGTAAAACTGGCCTCTTATCCCAACTCCAAGATGTGCCAGTGCAGTTCAAAGGATCTAAGAAATTCTGGCGACTTGGAACCTTTTACAAAGAACTAACGCTTCATTTGAAATTTTTAGCACCTGAAACCGTGAAACTGGCTGAAAATGATCCAATGACTAAACAAAGGCTGTCCAAAATTTAACAAACTTTATGGTAAAACTAGGGCTCCCTTTTCTCAACTCTTGGATCAGTCAGTGATGCTGCTGGACAAGAAAATGTCCAGTGACCCTAAATATAGAAACAGGATATATTAGCAAATTTCTATTTTCTCATTTACGACTTGTAAGGCTAATATTAGGCGTGGCAAATATTCTCGAAAACTCTTATAGATGATAAGGTCATTATCGAAAGGCAAAACAGTTAAAGTAGGCAGCTCTGAAACACTGGCCAATCATAGGGGACAACGCCCACTGCAAACACTCTAAGAATTATTATCTTTAACGCAAGTCGGTTTCAACTCGACCAGGAAGCAGCCTCACTTGAGGCAACATGGTCTTCGATGAGTCCAGAGGACAAGTTCAACAAGCAAGCATACTCAGCCCAGGCAAAAATGCGCAGAAGTATATTGGTCGCCAATTCAGCGAAAGGCGTGTTCACCTGAATCATTCTCAGGCTCTTATGTCTGCTGCGTGATGGACTCGTGACGTCAAAATGAATATTTCACCTTGTCATCATCTATAAACCCATGTTACGCAACACCTAATATCTACCTCTTCAAACACAAATTGCGAAATTACATGATGAATCAGTCGTCAGATTAACGTGTGAGCATTGTTTGTCTAGTTAACTAATTACATCTTTAGAAATGCTTTAATTATTGTACCATACCAACTGCTCTACTAGTATTCTAACAAAGGGTGACCTCATTTAGCGGGACCTTTGGGATATAATCCTTCCCTGTTGCTCCCTGAATTTTCTGGTTCAAAACTTATTTGTATGTATAAGTCTGTTAACTAATGGTTCAATAAAAATTTTGGTTATGGCTATGGTTATAAATGAGGACCATAGTCCACTGACAAACAGAGAAATACCAATTCAACAAAAGATTTGAAAACCTCCAGTTCCTTATACACACATTCTAAAGGTGCTACACAAACAACCCAAAATATACACAGATAGATACATACACATTCATACATAGATACATACACACACATACATGCACACATATCAATCAATCAATCAATATATATATATATATATAAATATATATATATATATATATATATATATACATATATATATATATACATACATATGCATGCACACTAGGGTGGCCCAAACTTACATGAAAATTTGTTTTTAAACTTGGTAGTGTCCCGCTTTTCCTGCCCTAGTTCCGCTTGACAAGAAGACTCTTTAAAAATTGTAAGAGATCTGAGCATGTTTAGAGGTCACTTCGTTTTTAAACTTTTTGCAGAAATCGCAAAAATTGCACATTTGGTGTTGTAATTGCTACTTTATAAATTAAATTAGCACCTATGAATTCCAAGCACCTTCTTCTAAATCATAATCTAGATGCCAACTGTATTTAAGTAAATAAAAGAATAATAAGTTTATTTCAACTAAATACATAGTTTCAAGTTCTTTACGTTCTTTGTGTTAAAAAAGGTTGCTGAATTACAGGTAATTTTTACATTTTGCATGCTAACTTCTAACCTAAAGTTTTTCATTACAATTCATTTCATATACAATTGGATTGTTCACTACATTGCTCTTTATAAGTACTGCTAATTTAGCATGAATCAAGTTTTTTTATGTGAAACAATCCTTAAAATATGAAATACAATGGACGTAATCTCACTTTGTAGAATAAAATCTCATATTTGAAAAAAAAACAGCAGTTATCATGGCATTAATCAGGAGTTCCCACAAAGTTGGCTCTTTGGATGCCTGACAATTAAACATTCTTGGGTCTGGACTACCAACAAATGGGGATATCCTGAGGAATTTCATATTTCATCACAAAAACGGACAACAGTTGGTGAGGTCACAAAAGCAACAATAGGTGATGTGTTCGTAATTTGGAAGAAGGCTAGAAACCCCCCCCCCCAACTTCGTGTGGATTCGGGTGTTTGCAAGCTCTGGAAGTTATATGACGGCTACAGTCTGCTAAGACGAACAGACTTAAAAGTCAAGATTGCTGTTGATTCAAAAAGGAACAGTTTAAGGTCGATTTAAATGAACTCTTTGACATCTCATGAAAAGATGCAATAACTTTTATGACAAATCAAGAGGTCAAGCTCTTTCTAACAATGCAACAAGAAGATCCTTCAAGTTCAAGTATGTTTGGCGTTGAGAAAATCTTAAAGAACAGAGAGACTCACAAGAATATGAGGAGCGCTAAAGTGGCTGTTGCTACAGTGCTGGCAAACACAGCATAATTTAAGACCAAATCAAACTGGGTTAGTACTTTGACAGGCGACCAACCATTGAATACTAAATGCCATCAGGTGTCCACTCAGCCATCCATTCCAGCTGATCAGTACATAGGTAAATACACCACAAGTTGGGAGGCTGAAGAGAGATCTTGGTATGGTCATGCTTGGGCCTACACCCTGTTTCGATGAACTTTACTGACTGACTCGATCGATCACGGGGTATACTTTGGCCTTGGTGAAATGATCCCTTGACTTCAGAACTTTAAATATGTTAGGTGAACTTCATACAGGTATGAAAACAAGAGTCTTCACTTATTTCACCTTTTCAGGTTCTGCAAAAAATGTGCATTGAATAATCCCCAATATATGTTCACCAGTAAAAATGGATGCATGGACAACAAAGTCATTAGTTACTCAATTATGTAAAAGGAATAGCATGTCTAGTAGTACTGTCTACACACATAGTTTATAAAACAAGATAAATTCCCTTCAGCCCATTTCTGCAGAATTACAGAATTTTTCAAATGATGTTGAAAACAATCCTGGCAGCGATGCCAGGTAATACTAAATCAATAAGACTATGGTTTTGCTAGCTTCCGATGAAGGCTGCTAAAAAATTTTACTCAAAGAGTTAGCTCGCTCGCTGATACAATAAGTTTGTTAGCAGTTGAGATATTTTCTTAATTTTATGCGAATCACTACCTCCACGCTAACAATTCAACAAGCGCTCCAAGCGCTAAGCGAGCAATGCCCAGAAGTACTGGAACACAAAGTGGACCATGCAGATTTATAACTATTCTTCTGCTGTAGGCAATTACAAAAATGCCTCTGCAAACATTACTGTGCGACATAACTTTACCTCAAGATACTTGGTGTGAGATCTATATTGCCAAAATGTTGGAGATAACTTTGAAGTCTACTTGCATAAGTGGCAGTGCCACTTTTTGCCCTCTGCCCATCTGAAACATAACGATGTGCGAAGTTCGAATGCTTCTACCTCATATCAATGACCACTTGAGATTTGCACACCACCCAGATTGCAAAATGAGTGTTGCACGATGCAAAGATGCATACCAGACCACTGATACCAGCAATAACAAAGGCATTCACCTGGACTCTGTAGTTTTAAATGTGGTTAATAGTAACTGAAGAAAACACTACTTTAGTAATATATATTAACTTCTGTTCAATCATTCTTTCATCATTCATTACGAAGATTTATACAGTGCTCCTTCAAGGTAACTACTCAGAAGCACTCCCAACCCCAGCATGGCTGGAAAGGATGGCATCAAACTCAGGAAAACACTGGCAACACTGTTTTGCTGAACACTTAGATTAGATTAGATTAGAGCGCTGAGTTTTGAGCGGCGCTATATAAATGTTTGATTACAATTACAATTACAATTAGAACATGGCCCAGTCTGTCCTTGTTTGTACATTTGTGATAATGGTGTAATAAATCAGCACTTCAGTTAATTTAAACTCAACGTTAATCATTAGACAATTAGTTCCAACATTAGTAGTATAAAATGGGAAATTGCCCCTAATTGATTCCAACTATTCCCAACTGGGATGCATTTTTCCACTTATTTTGCTGCATCTATAGACTGAGTGACATAGGCAGTACCCATAATCCATTTTTTTAAATAATGTACCACGTCCCTCACTTATTCTGTTGTTTGTAAATAATCAACAATAACTAACACCCACCACTCTCATAATTGCGAACTGATTACTAATAGGTATTCACTTAAAGCCTATAATTCATCAATTGAAGGGTTCAGAGCAATAACCAGGTATGTCTGAAATTATGAGTTTTGGGAAAATGGCTTCAAAGATCTGATACTTCAAACTGTTGTATCTTAACTATTAGACCACATATCGACAAGCTGTTTGAAGCACCGTGTAAGTATTATTGTCTTTAACGAAAACGTTGCATGATGCAATGCAATAGATAACATTATTGTTTTTACACGACAATTTGCTTCATACCCGGTTATTGTCAACACCAACACCTTACCATCAGTATAATTACGGGTGCAGTAACAGGGTATGTAGACAAAGTTTGTTTTCTAGCAGCTGCGTACCAACCATGTCATCTGGTGTTAGTCGACATACCTTATTCTTGCACCAAACAGTCACACTATTACACAGCACGGAAATCGTGCAAGAAGAAGGTAACAGTACATACCTTATTTTCTTTATAGCACGGATATAGCTCAATTTAGAGCAAGTAAGTGACAATAACCGGGTATGTCAAATAACCTGTCTGTTGCACCGGTTTTAATACAAAGATTACAAGAAAACGACAGTCTTGTTATCATACCTGGATATTGCAATGGAGTAATGGTAGAATACTGCCGGATGCACAATTCCATGTTATGTTGACATATTTGTTTTTCAAAAATGACTATCGAAAATATTCGGATCTGCACGAAATTTACAGGGTAAATAGAATAATATATTCCAAACACGCTGGCATATTTTTTAGCAAAGAAGTGGTATGTCGACATAACTGGTTATTGCTCTGAACCCTTCAATTGTCAATCATAAAGGAAAGGGAATATGAGGGGAATGGAATGGAGGGGTATAAGCAGGGTGAGCATTGTTGGGGGTTCAACCCCTAGTCTTTCTTAGGACCCCACAGTTAAATCTTCACTGCATACCCCAGAGGGTCGTTTCCAACCCCCTCAGTTCTCAGTTGCTCTAAAGTGATTTACCTTATTTGACTCTGACAAAGAGAACCAATTTCCATGGTGTAGCCTTTGTATAGCCTACTAATAAATTTGGTGATGCCATCAGTTTAAGCTTTCTATTGCATTGTTGAATTTTCTTTCAAGAGATAAGACTTGACTTTGATTCGAATCTTACTTGTAAATGTAAACCTGCTAGTGTTGAAATCTGCTGCTTTCAAATTTCGTTGATTTCAGTTTGCAAAATACGGCTAAAATATTCAACTCCACATGGAACAAAGTCTGACCTTCCCCCCTAATCTTTTTGCTACAATTCTCACACAGGGCATAAGAAATTGATAAAGGCCACTGTTGATACCAAAGTAGGGGTCGTCCATTAATTATGTCAACAAAATAGGGGGAAGGGAGTTTGGAAAAGTTTGACAGTAACAGTTGTTGACAAGGGGGGAGAGGGATTCGGTACAGTTTGACGTCAACAAATTTTTTCCAATGAATCAACACAGACCCTTTAAAATGGTAGCGAAAACATTAAATAATGCTAAAAATGTATAAAGTACTTAATGTTTAATACTACTAAAAAGGTGGTAATAAACTAAACTCATATATTTTTAAATTCGAGATTGCATTTTTTAGTGTAAAATTTTTTTTAAAATTATTCTACATGTATTGAGCCATTGTGTTTCTTTTTTGTAGGAAGGGATTGTTGACATAATTTCTGGACGACCCCTACTTTGGTATCAACAGTGGCCTTTATCAATTTCTGGATTCTGGGATTTTTGACATAATTTTTTAGGGGGTCCGTCAATGTTTGACAGTACTGTTGTTGACAAGGGGTAGGGGGTCAAAAACTGCCTAAAATTTGTTGACATAATTAATGGACGACCCCGTAATGCCTCTGGGTCCATTTATTAAAACACATCAATATTGTATCACCGTGGTTGGACTGGGAGTGCCTCTGAATAGGCTTCTTGAAGGGGTGCTACCGTATAGAAATTCCTGAAATGAAATGAATGAATGAATGAATGAATCAATGAATGAATGAATGAAACAATATCCCAAGTTCTTCCACAATAGGCCTACTGCTTCGGTCACTTACCGTTCCGACGGGTGACACGCCTGACATTTCCACAAGTCTTCCAGCAATTTGTTGCTAGTATTGCTCCGTCTCCTTCAAACAATTCGCCTGCTGCACCTCTTACAAGGACAAAGGTTTTCCAAGAAATCTCTTCACTTTAGGCTACTAATTATCCACGTAATATAATCTCAGCGACGACTTCCAAACTACACGAAAAACCTCCGAATTGGCCAAGAATCGGTTATAATGTTACACTGAAATCCTACAAAGACCTTGTAGACGACGTCTAACACTTGAAAAAATTAATGTACAACAATTGCACAAGTTGAGACTTGACTGTCAAATCATCCAACTCTAGTACGTCACTGTGATACAACAACGAGTAGTTTGGTTTAACCAGTTATATGAAAGCGTCTATATAAAATGCAGCAGCCTCGAGGAGACCACTTAAATTATATCATCTGTCTCTTCACAGGCACGATGAACGTCTACCACAGTGACTGCCGACGGTCTCAGCCTTTCACTCGGGCGGTCGATGGCCACTGATAAGAACAACTGCGAGTGTCACGTGGACACTCGTCTCTGCGACCGTAGGGGCACTGCCTACGGATTTCAATCCAATACATTTAATGTCGCACAGGTAACAACATATACCCCCTCTCTCTCCCTCCATTCTTTACTCTCTGTAATCTGTAGGTCTGTTGTGTTCTTGTCCACTAACCTGCCTATCTGTGTGTATGCATGTATGCATACCTAACTGTCTGCATGCATACATCTATGTATGTACATAATGTATGCATGTATATCTTTAAGGATGTGTACACATATGTATGTATGCATACGTGCATACAAGCACGTAGGCACGTACATAATGTATGTATGTATGTGCATATGTATGTATGTATAATATGTATGTATGTATGTATGTATGTATGACATGTATGTATATATGTATGTATGTATATAATGTATGTATGTATGTATGTATATATATATATGTATGTATGTATGTATGTATGTATGTATGTATGTATGTATGTATGTATGTATGTATGTATGTATGTATGTATGTATGTATGTATGTATGTATGTATGTATGCATGTATTATGTATGTATATCTGCAGGAACATTAAATTTGACAATGGCTAAACTGGCCCACTTTCAAAACTTGATTCTCAGTTTCTCAGAAGGACTGAGAACTTGATAGAATACAAACGGACATTTACATAAGCAGATAAGACCACTTGAGGAAAAGGAACAGTCTTAATAAGAGCTTTCAAACAAAGAACAAACGTCCATCATAAAGGCGCTGACAACAAGATGGTTTTCAGCCGCTGACAACTTAAAGCAGTGCACCGAGGCGTAACCAGCCAAACACTTCATCACTGCCAAACTGTTGTGCTGAATTCTTCTTTGGAAAGGAAGCCAGTGCAATTTGTCCAAAGCAAAACCAGGTTAAACATGGAAACCGTACCAATCAACAAGCAGACTGGTCTACTGATGGTCAAATTGCAACTGTAATCCACACCCTCTTTGCTTTCCGGAGATAAAAACTAAATGCTTTGGAAATCTACCTATAATGAAGTAACATGACTGATTTGAATCTGACAGCATTATCTACCATGCTTAAAATTAGAGCTGACATTATATGTGTGTTTTCGTATATAGCCAGGTACCTTTCAATTGACAAACTTGCATGGTGCCTGGAGCTGTAGTCGAATGGTTCTCTGCACTTTTGGTTGGATTTCACTTTGTCCAAATCAACGTTGTACATGATTAAAAACTACAAGCTCAGTTATAACCAAGACTTGCTCACAGAAGCATTAAGAAAATTCCTTCCTTAATCCTTGCACTCACAAATGCATTCATCATAGGCTAACCTTTTTCTCAATATTTTTAAAATATCAGTGAAATAAATTTGTTACTATGTTTTTGAGTATTTGAGATATGCAGTAACTGCATTGTTTGCCAATAGATTTACTGTACTTAACTGCTTGAATTTGATAAAAATCAAGTTAAACATCTTAATCTTTTTTAAACACTTTAACCTACTTTAAACTTATTCCTGGAAAGGTTACTAGAAGCTTTGAATGGTAATGAATTTACTAAAGGATGCTTTGATGTATATATATTGATTAAATCAACTTTAAAATCTTATTCTTTTGTAAACATCGTTACTTGTTTATAAACACTTAGTAAAGGAATTATTATTTTAGTCAACTGTAGTAGCATGAAATGGAAATGTAAGCCTTAAAGTTTTTCGATAGCGACTGTATGGCCAGTGCCAGTCTTAGGCAGAGGCAAAGCAGGCAGTTGCCTGGGGCACCAAAATCTAGAGGGCACCAGTATGTGTTTTAACTTTTAACAGTTTTATGTTTTTCAGTTTTTAGCCATTCTTTTTTCAATTGCAACGATTATTCTTATTTGAATTCAAAACTTTTGCTTTTGGAACAAATTTAAATTAATTATTGACTTCATTGCACCTTTTCAAATGGGGTGGACCGTGGAGAGGGGTTAGAGGGTGCCAAATGTATGCTTTGCCTGTGGTGCCATTTGGGATACGGCCAGCCCTGTGTATGATCTTGACCCTGTTCACTTTTCAATGAATTGATCCACTTTTGAGCAATACAGACTCAAGGAACCAGAAGAAACCAGTTGGATGGCCCAGCTAGACACACATGGAACTGAATGGTGGAGTCAGCCTTCACCTGTTGAACTTTGCGTTACACATAGTCCCAGTCTTGGAGATTAACTGAAGACTGGGACGGTTGGCTGGGAGTCACGGACATGCACACTTCTGATTGAGATGATGCAAAAGGATTAGAAAGGAGCACAATTGGGCACTACCATCCATTGTTCACCTGACCTGTTTGTTGCATTTTGATCATAAGTGAGATTAAAAGTGGCATAAGTACATTGGTTTTCCATCCCCAAACAGCATGAATGAAAGCTGGTCACTGCGAAAGAATACAAGTTGGTGGTGTCAACTTATTTTGTATGCTCATGTCTGACATTGTACAAGGATAACCACAGATGTCCCAAGTGGTATAGATGACTTTATCTTTGGCCTTTGGGTTACTCTTAACTGGCACAACTGTTTATAACATGTCCCAATTCCCAATGGGTGAGGTCCCAATTCCCAATGGGTGGGGCCCCAAAAACAGAACAGCCTCGCATTGACCTAGGTGGAATTAAATGCATTCCTGTGTATTAAAGTATTGCACTTGCATAGGATTTACCATTAATTTGCGGCTGTGTCAGCTTGATTATATTCAATAAACGAATATTGATTGATTGAAGTCTCAGTAGGCCTACATACTTTTGTGTGTTTCAAGTGTTGAAACCCCTCTGACTGAGACTGACTCCAATTGGAGCCATGACCAAAAGTCATCAAAATCTTAACTTTCATAAAAATTTGCATTCCTTTGTATTAAAGTATTGCACTTGTGTAGGATTAGTTAAATCTAAAAAGAAGTCGGATTGAAAGGGTTAACTTTGCTCAATCAAACCACTTCATTGCATTATGTGACCCTGAATGCTGGTTGTCACAAGCTGAGCTCACAGTAAACAGGCTGCTCTGGATTTCTGTACCATTTCTACTTCAGATCAGTCAGTCCCTATACAACAATACAGCCATATTCTTCAATGCATACTCTCTCCAGTGGCCAACCGCTGGCTGGCAGCTGGAAGATAATATTCCCAAATGGCAATGCAGCTTACACGCAGACTGAGATGAAGATAAAAAGCATAGGGCTAATGATAGGAGTTAGCACAGAAGCAAAAGGACAGAAGACCATGGAGAGAAGGTTTGTGTCGATCACACAGTCAAACAGACATTGGGAGCAGAGGACAGATCACAACTACAGCAAAAACACTCAGCCAATATGCACTGGTAGGTTTCAGCCTACCAATGATGAAACCAACAACAGGAAAACAATTATGTCGACCACGACATTCTGCTTCAGTGACCACATCTATCTTGACATCATCCACTGTCCTACCTAAATTGCAGACAGCAATGCGTCATGCTGGCTCCTCTTCCCTCAGTAACTATCCTACCTGTGGTGTTGCTCCAGACTCAGTCCTGGGACCCATTCTTTTCCTCCTTTATACTACCCATATTTTAAATAGTGTCCAAGTTTGGTCTGCAAGGGCATCTCTATGCAGAAGACTCACAGAAGTTCTGCCATCTTGATGCCACTGACGTCCAGCATCTGCACTCCGTCTCAATGAGCTGCATTAGTGACATCTCTGAATGGATGAAATGTAATCCATTGCAGCTCAATTCATTGAAGTCAGAATGCCTCTGGTGTTCGTCCTCACACAGGGTGAACATATCAGATCGCAGCCCTTTCGTCATTGGTATACTATGGATGCTATTGGACGATCCTAATATCTATCTATCTATCTATCTATCTATGGAATTTTTATAGCGCCCCTTCAAGATAACTACTCAGAGGCGCTCCTGACCCAGCCCCGGTCAAAGAGGAAAGTCTTAAGTAGTCTATAGAAATATTCAGAGAGGTCTCGCGGGAGAGAATGAAGGTCTGAGGGGAGGCTATTCCAAAAAGAAGGACCAACGATCGAGAAAGCCCGATGCTGTCAACTTGCAATCATCAAAGATGTATTTGTGCCCGCACAAAAAACTAACACAGACCTGCCCAGTTACTGGTCAACATGCCTGGAACAGTCTTTCTGTACCTATTCAGGAAACCGAAAGACTTTGTTTTTAAAAAGCAGTTAATAATATACTTGCTACGTAGTAACTCGTATTTTTTTGTACTGTATAAATTGTCGTAATTAAAAAAATTATGATTACCATGGTAATTTTGACAGTGGGAACTTTGACTCCTGTAATAACTTGTAATAATCCATTCATACTGTACTATGACTTGTATTCATACTGTGGTGTGTCCGTTTGAATTAATAATAAACACAAACAATGTATGTACCATTGTAGATGGATCAAAAACCTTGTTTAGATGCAGAAAATTACCTCATCACAAATCAATCTTCTTATAAGACAGTTCTCAATATCGCTACCAAAGACAGCATTATTACCACTTTCTAAGGTAATTACAATAAAGATTTGCAAAAACACACATGTATTGTACATAAGATATTTACATAAAATATTACTGCCAGATGCTGCAGATCATGTTTACCCGAAGAAATCCAAAGAAACCCTTTATAATATATAACCACCCGGTCAGGGCTGTTAATATCGCGATAAAGTATCGCAATATTTGGTATCGCCGATACTTTTTTCAGTATCGCAGCGAGTATCGCGATAGTTTTATTTTGTTGGTATCGCATGTGTATCGCCGATACTTTTTTTAAGCCTGTCGGCGATACTCGATACCAATACTTTTTTCCACTATAATTGATCTATTTTCTCAGAGTAAGTCGCGATCAAGAAATAGTGAGAAATAAATCTTGACGCTTGGAAAATTGCCTATTTCTCCGAAAATAACCTCTTTCTGCCATCTATGACCATTGGTGTGAATAGAAAGAATCTATTTCACGTGATTAAACGTAAAATTACTTATCGAAAAGTATTGGTAAAAGTATTGGTATCGGTATTGCAATACTTTTAAGAAATAGTATTGGTATTGGTATTGCAATACTTTTATTATGAAGTATTGGTACTGGTATTGCCAATACTTTTTTCCAGCATTGTTAACAGCCCTGCACCCGGTTAGTCAAAACACAAGAAGGTAGCAAAAAATCATACCACCGACAATAAAATCATCTATACTACAGAAAAACTTCGTTATATCAAAGTTCAAGGGACCACCGTTAACGGTTTGATATATCAGAGGTTCGAAATAAGCGAAATAAGCGACATAGATATTCACATCAAGCTCTATCTGACTACACAAATGAAAGTGTACGTGTGTTTCTATAGACCGTATGGCCTCGACCCTGCTTGACCATCGCTGTCCATTTGAATTGAAGCCCTGGCTTGAAAATCCCCATATACGGACAGTGCTAGAACAATATTCAAATCCCTGAAGCCGCTGTCGGCATGGGAGCCAGAACCCTGAAGCACAGAGGCACACGAGGTGTATGCTCTAACCAGTGTAGCAACAGGGCCATTTTCAGTTTCCTGACATTCTATATGCCATCTTTCCATGCTTCAGATGCAAATGGTGCCAGTGTCAGTGGTGTCACTGTCACCAACACCCCTCATCTTCATTACCCCACCTTTCAGAAGTCCTAGGATTTGTCAATAAAACGAGGCTAAGACACAAAGGCGAAATCAGACAATGCCTAGCCTCAACTGACCAATATTCAGTTGAGGCCCCTCCCAGTGATCAGACATACCTGGTCATATCAGTCTTCGTCTCATACCATTCAGCAAGCAAAGCACCTGATAATTATGCATCAGTCAGCTACAATTAGGCCAAACGTATTGCATCATAGAGTAGCAGCAATGCATTTCAATATATATGCCAGTCAACAGTTCGACAAAGACCATAGAGCGCCTTCACAATAAGCGAGACTTCGATACATGCAGCTTTGACAAAACCAAGTTATATTTGTATACTTTTGCATTGGTTGTGGCCGTGCCTTTGACTGCCATTCAACATAACCATAAGTTCAAAATACCAAAGTTTTACTGTACTTAACTCCACTGCTAATCAATTCAAACATATACCACTTAACAACCAGTACTCATTCAAACAATTCATTGTAAAATTCATTGAAAAATGAACAGGGTCGAGACCATACGGTCGCTATAGAAAAACTTGTACACTTACGTTTAACATAGCAAGGTGCAACATTAGCAATCACACAAGTGCACACAAACACATAAACAATAGATACAATAACATATACATATTTTTCCATACATAAGTTTTGCCTCGGACGACTAAAAAGGCACATCTTCAATCTATGTACTTACTTTCCTGTGATATGATGATATGTTTTCAAAATATTTGCACATTTACCTGAATTCTGCACCTGATGAAGATCCATAATGTTACCCATTAAGCAAAACTATTTTCTCAACTAGTCTGCAAGGAATGACTGAAAATCTGGCCTTTTGTTCACAATGTTCTATACAGACATGAAATACCTATCAAATACCAAAGAATAAATGAAATACCTATCAAATACCAAAGAATAAACAGAAGAAACTGATGGACAAAGTTAAATCACATTACAGTACAAAGAAGAATGACGACATAGCATGTTACGTCACCTTCACACAGACTCCACAAGCAAGAGATTCTCTTATACAGATCACTTATCCGTCAATAATTTTGTAAAAATAAAAAATAGTGCCTTTGAGCAACTCTTTTTTAATTCTCTGCTTCTCCATATTGTCTTCATTTTTCAGTTCATACAATTACTTAACTAGTCCTCAGAATGTTTAAGATAGGGTTGGAAGCTGCTCAGTCTTAAATGCAATGCAATAACAATAACATATTTTAAACTGCAATCCAGTAACCTTTCCTTGTGTGTTACATGGCATGACAACTAAATGCAACCTGCCAACATCACAAGCAGGGTCACATGCAGAAAACTTGTTTGAAGCATGTTCTCTTGTAACTTGCTCTTGTTTACTAAACATGAAAAAGTTGATGATTTCTTAATCCTTGACGTTATTCTGACCATATCCGCTGGCTCTTCTTGCTCTCTTTCTATCCGTTTTTAAACTTTACGGATTTTCATAACCATTCTTAGCAAGAATATAACTGAAAACAGTTTAAATACAGTCCCATCACACGATATGCTGTAATTCAAACTCAAGATATGGTGGTGAAAGCATGTCAGCAATCAGACATTAAACCACCTACAAACTATATCTACATAATAATTTTTTAAATGCACATTCATATAGTCCAATGACGGTGCTATGTTGTGAATAATATAATAAAAATAATTAGGCATTTGGCCAGCAGAATTTTCAAAGAAATACTCGCATGTTGGTCTTTTGTTGGATAAAAGAAGCAAGGAAAGGGAGAAGCATACGACAGACATCTGCAGGCTATCCGGCAAATAAGAGGGAGAGATTGATGCTAGGAAGGAAAAAGTAGAGCGACAGAGAGGTAGAGGTATGGAAAAGAGAGGGAGTTAGCAAGAGGGAAAGGAGAGAAGGAGGGAGAGGAATAGATGGGTCACAATGGGGATTTTACCCAAATTAAGTTTTCCTGACATTAGTTTGCAGATGCTGCGTGAGCTAGTTCAGACAGGTATGCATTAATAATCTTCAGCAATAACTGTAGGCAATATGAAGACAGCTCAGACCATTCTTACACAGCTGTAAATGAAGGAGTATTGCATGTAAGTTTTACTTACAGACAGCAAATCAGGCAAACCAACCAATCACACAGTAATGGTCAACTGGATATTGACCTCTATTACAAGCAAGCTAATATTAGTTTGCAATCCACTAGGGCAGTGCTTCCCAAAGTGGTGGTCCGCGGATCGGTGCCGGTCCTCGGACCACCAGTTGCCGGTCCGCAGAATGAGTCAAAAAACTGTTCAAACTGTCTCGGAATCAAGAAATGGCTATTATAATTTTAAAAGTCATAACAAAAACACTTATTAGGCTAGCAGTTAAAGGGCAGTAGAGTCACAGAATTGGCTAAACATGCATTTAAATCAATTTTAGTACATATTTGAGGAATCTATTTTAGGTTATAGCAAAAGTAAAATAATTCATAAATTAGGCACTGGTCCTTCTGCAGTGGGAAATTCCTGCCGGTCCGAGACACTGAAAAGTTAATTCTGCCGGTCCGTGACACTGAGAAGTTTGGGAAGCACTGCACTAGGGTACCATGAGTGTCACCATAGAAACCATCACATCTTATCAATTTAAGCCCAACTAATGCTCCCATTCACTTTTTGCACAAACTAACGTAATTGCCTAGTAAGATTTTCCCCTCATAAACAGGGTCATATCAGAGAGATTTAATTTACACCTTTTCAAGCAAGCTAAATAGACCCAACTTTACCTCAACTAAGCAGAGACTTAACAACAACAAATCTCAAAACTGCATTTACAATTTCAGGCTCAACTTGGTAGCCACTGTGCGTTTGCAAATGGCGTAATAAAGACCATACCTACTTACTTACTTACTGTACAGTGTACATTTTCAACAATCAAGACATAAAGAGCAAACTGAATCAGGTGGGTAAACGAACATTTTAAGGCAATCCATGTGGACTACACTCCCCATGAGAAAACAAAAACTAAACCTTAGCAGTCCAATAACATGCAAAATAGAATAATTCATTCAAGTAGTAACACAGTTAAAAGAGAAACCCTTTTGAATTTCCCATAAGCTATAATTAGACAATATGCTGACAAATTATAACAAATACAAATAATCTCACGCCATGAATACAATGCTCATTATTTGGAGTTTTGGTGGAATGCGATGCGGTGGTGAATTTGTAAAACACAATCGAAACAACAACAAAACCAGGCTAAATTAAATCTTTCCCACAAAGAATCTCAGAATAATGCACTTCACATGTGCCGAGCAATAGCCGAGTCGCTGAGCAGCTTGAACTGAGTCGGAGGTAACCGACGTATCAGCGCTCGCCAGACCTTCTGAAGTCGCTCAGCATTCGTCATCATGGAAATTGTGATTGTGATCGTTCCATTGTTGACATACTGGTCGTGAACGAGGTCCTCCTTCAGGGTGAACTGCGACAGCACGTCAATATAGTGGACTTCTTTCTTCAGTTGCCCTGCAACCAGTCCAGTCACGTAGACATCGTCGATCCAGAAGAAGGGTGTCGTCTTCGAAGTCTCGTACAGATCAATGACAACCTCCCGCGATATAACGAACCCCATCCCAGCACAGTACTGGGGGAAGTACTTTCGACCTGGCAGTTCATCTTCCTTCACGCACCAGATGCCGCACTCGCTCGGATCGCGGAGAATCGGCATTGTGTTGTCCTTCCACAGTGGACAAATAATGACGCGGCTGCGTTCCTTGCTTGCTTCCATCATCTTTATCATCTCAAAGACGTTTATGAAGGTGTTGTCGTTTGCTTTTATAACATAGCGTGCTTGCGGGCAGTGCTCGGACACCCACTTCAAGCCCATGATCAATTTCAGCGTAGCATTCTTCTCGCTATCAATGAAATCACCCTGAACGAGATCCATGTAGGTGTCAAACTCGCTCTTCAGCTTGCGCTGCACAATCTCGTCTGCCGTACGGCCAAGAAGAAACACCACTCGAAAAAGATCTTTCCGGAAGAGTTTAACATCTGCCCACGTGTCCCTCAACAGCTGTCGCTTCTCCTGATCGTCTGGACCGGACTTGACGATGATGACCCATTCAAGGTCGCTGAGATTAGCACAGAGGAATGAGTTCTGCATAACAACATTGATTTCAGGTGGCACTCCCTTAATGTTCACAGCATTCAGCATGTTGACCTGCTTTTGATTCTGCACAGCCCAGGCCTTTGCCAGGTCCTTTGCATCAAATGACACAACCACCTGGACTTGGCCATCCACATCGGGTGCTCCAAACTTCAACATGGCTGGAATGATGTCGGGGTTCTGCACGGTTGAAGATGCAGCGGCCTTCCGTTGGGACATGACTAAGGCATACATGACGTGCAGGACAATGTAAGCACATGCCAGTCCAGCGAACAGCTGGAAAATAGATCGAAAATTGCGGCAGCTAACGTGAAACACGTTCATCTTTGGTATCTCGCAGGTGGGAATTCTTCACTCTTCTACAGGTTTCCACTCACATGAACATCGCGAAGTCTTCTGGCAAAATAGCAAAACAGAAAATACAGATAGAATAGAAAAATAAGGTCCACCACAGAATGGTGTTAAAAGTAATCAGTTAATCAGTGACTATCAACTGGTATGATGCCACTTGCAAGGATGTTCATTGTTCAGTTAACTGTCAAACATCAAGTATGACAAAACATTACAACTATGCTTTCATGGTTGAAATCTAGAGATCTCAAGCTAAGTCAACCAGTGATATGGCAAGGCAGAAAATATTTAGGGTGTTGTCTTTGTCTGAAAGACAATATAAAGTCGTATCACTAATCTTCAACTCCTTACAAGTATTGTAAGGAGTTGTAGGTTAGTGATACGACTTAGAAGTGGATTTGCTCTGGGTCTTTTCAGCCACTGGACTGGACTGATTGAGGATGGTAGTGATACAGTGATGCTTGGGTGTTCTAGCAACTGCTTGGGCTAGTGAGTTTTTGATGAGTTGCAGTCTTGCAGATGCTCAATTTTGGTGGACTCAAGGTTGATGAAGAGGGAATTGCTGTAATCAAGCTGGGAGTGCCCGGAGTGGGCAATCGAGGTAGCAATAGTGGAGGAAATTTTAAAGTTGAGCATGGATTGGATGGGGCAGAGATCACAAATATGTACGAGTGTAGATTTTCCTACAAGGGTCAGGTTAGTGTCGTTATTAGAAAGCGTGGTGCTTCTGCGGCGGAAATTCCGCCACGCAACCTGCGAAAACTTACTTCTGCGGCGGAGAATGCCGCCACGCAACCCGCGAAAACTTATTCTGCGGCAGAAATTTTTTCACATTTTGTCTAAAAACGACTCTATAACCCTAACCCTGACCCTAACCGACACTCACGACGCCTAACCTGACCCTAACCGACCCTCACGATGCCAATGTATAGGAAGTAACGCATTTGAGCAAGGATAAATCCTCGGCGAAAGGTTTGAACTATCAACACGTCCGCCATTTTAAGATGTTTCAAGTTGCGTGTGCGGTGCATGCGTGACGCATGCGCAAAAGGTTACAGCCGCAGAAGTAAAATTTTCGTGTATATTGTGGCGGTATCTTCCGCCGCAGAAGATTTATCCTATTAGAAAACATGTCAAACAACCTTTCGCCGCATTAGTCATTTCTGCATCGACCAACTGCGTATCGGGCGTTATTCGAGTACCGTGTTCACTGTATCCACGACAAGCAATAAAAGGTTACGGGACGGAATCTTGGGTTGTGGAGGTACGGGTATCGGAGGGGTATGGGTACGAATTGACTACTACAAACACGATAGAATTATTACAAATTTGACAAAGACTCCGACGTACAAGCCACCTTACTATAGACTGCGTCCACATTTGCTCAGAACAGGCTTAGAGTATCTTCAGATGACACCTAGTTCACACCTGGAACGGAAGCGTGTAGCGTAAGTAAGCGAAGTCTCTGATCAATGTGATCGTAAATCATAAGTTTTATATGCCAGATGATTGTGATAATAAACTCTAAATTTCTCATGCGTCACTTGAAAGCTAGAGTAGGGCACCAGCTTATTCACGAGCGCTGCGTCGAGTCAGAGGGGCTGTCCAGATATATAAATGGGAATTCCAGTCTGGGTAATTGTCAGAGAGAGTAGGCTAAGCAGAGGAGCCGCTGAGGCGAGTTTCGTTTAGAGAAGGTTGGAAGGCAGAAGATCAGATAAGTCAGAATAATTGAAGAGGTGAAACTTTAATCATCAATGGAGAATCTGAGGGGTGATAATCAGAACAGCCTGGGGCAGATGACGGTGAGTGATAGGCTAATACTGGCGGTGCGTGGGACCGTAAATTTGCGGAATTCAGAATGGTGGTAGTTCCAGAGTCGAGATAGGTCTGCATTATACAAGAGTGTAAATGTGGCATCTACTATCACCGCCGATGCCCGTTTGAATGGATCATGCTACCCGAGATTCAACTCTCTTAAATGAACCACCATCGGTATGTGAGCCGACAACCGCACACACAGAGGTGCGAGAGACGTGCAATTTAATCTACATTGATTAAAGCGCACGTCCCTCGCCCCTCTGTGTGTGCGGTTTCCGGTTCGCGTACCGATGGACGGTGCACGGTCTATGGTAGATGGTTCGTTTGGAGAAGATAGAAATAAGTTCAATTTAATGGAAGCTATTAGCCTACTAATCAGCGCACTGTATTCAATTTGACTATAATGTTGGTTGATAAAAACTGGAAACTACGAAAAATATTATTTGCCAACACCGAACAATTTTTGCACTCGACAAAATTTGAGTCTTTTGCGGCCGAAGTAGGCTAAAGTTATGTATTTCACCGTAAATAGATACAGGTATTCGCAAGTGCGGCATTGCACACACTATCGATTTGTTCTGCCAGACTGCCATTACAAGTTTATTAAATGCTCGAGATAATAAATCAATATTAAAAAACGGTGGCGCGTTGGATAACATCTGGCGAAGAGTGCGAGAGGTACCGAGTTCGAGCCCCGTTAGGGCGGATTTGCTTTGTAGGCTGCTATTAGCGCCGTTGTATTACAAGCTGTCTGTTCTGTTAGTAGTTAACTAGTTGAGATTGTTTCAATTGCATAACATGTAAATGTACAGCGCAGTGCGTTTGTCAGGCGCTAAATTAAAGAAAATATATTATTATTATTATTATATTAAATATAGGATACACCAGCTCTAGTCGTTTCTGGTCAGTTTGAATGGAGCACACTCCGAGCATACTCCGAGCGCGCGCTAAGCAACTGCGGAAAGACTTTAAAGAGGTCGTTAATTGGTCCAAAACAATTAAATGGTCAGAGCAGGTACAATAATGCTCAAGAAAGCAACTGATGGCACATCAAAACCTAGCCGTAAGAGGTCGTCCATAAACCATGACCTACTTTGGACCCTCCCTTCCCCGTGTCCGCATTTGGTTTTACTTACCTCTCCTTTACGTAGTCCGCATCAGAGGACGACTGGCTACAAGACTCGTGCAGCGGTGTGGCAGCATGGACTCACATACCCATCAACTGACTTTTCCTTTCTGCTGCTCTTGCATGGCGAACTTGAATCCACTTTTTAATGCCACCGTCGTTCTTTTTACGGTAAACTTGCGCTTTAGGGGTCCCGAATAATGACACCCATAGGCTATTCGAGGGGAGTATGCATTATAATCAGCCTATTTCAATGGAAGAAGTTTAGGACTATTATGGCGTCGTGAGGGTCGGTTAGGGTCAGGTTAAGCGTCGTGAGGGTCGGTTATGGTCAGGGTTAGGGTTTGTGTTGTCATTAGAAAATCTTCAAAATCGGGACCCCTAAAGCGCAAGTTTACCCCAATGCAGTAGGCCTACAGACTGTCTGCCATCTTACTAAAGTTGGTGTTTAAGCTACATGTTGAACTGGAAAAAACTATAAAAATTAAGTTGCGGACGTCTACATTGGTCATAACCTTCCTATTTGCCCACATTGGAATGCCCCTCCCTCCCTCCTCATTGCAGACATCCTTTTTGGATGACCCATAATCAGGTCAGTCTGCAAAAGATCGGTTCACTATATGAATACATGCGTTGTATACAGTTGCATACGCTAAGTTTACTGATCAAGCTGATCGATTGTGCGAGGCCAGATCATTCGAAGACTTCAATAGTCGTGTAACAGATGACAGTAGTATTTTGTGAACCATTTGAATTGATGTGAAGTTTGCTTAGTGATGCTAATAAGAATGAAGAGATTTGCACTAGTCAAATCAGCTGGAAACCTGAGCATTAGCTAGTGGAAGTTAAACACTTTAAGGCATGGGCATTCTGATTTTGCAAATATCCCATGTGTCAATCAATCAATCAATTAAAAGAAACTTGATATAGCATCCCTTCAAGATATCCACTCAGAGACATGAGATTTAAAGGATTTGCAAATGGCTTGAACATAGTTGGAAAAAGGCGTGGTGGAGTAAGAAATCATGCTCAAAGTATATGCATGTTTAGTATGTCAACGAAATCTCACCCAACTGAGCTGACTGAAGTCCAATTCATTCCAGGACTGAATATCATTGAAAACAGAAGTAATTTGAGAGCATGATTATCTGAAAACTGTCGAATGAGTGGAATAGTTGGTATCATCTGCATACAAATGGTAGTCTAGGGAGCTGCCAGGATGTAGCTAACCTAGTGGTGCAATTTATAGTGTAAAAAGTAGAAGGCCCAGTGCAGCTGCAGTAGAGTGGTATTTTTGGTGGGCAGTTTGGGAAGGAAGGTAGAGGTCTATTGGACAAAAGCTAGGTGACAACTCAGACTGCACAACATGTATTTTTTCCCAAGATTTTGAAAAGAAAATGCAGAGCAGAGATGGGCAATAGTTATCAACTCACCTACAGTCCTACACATAATGCAAGTTTGAAAGATGGATTTTTACTAAGAGGGTAAACTATGACATTAGCAAAATTGGTGAGGAACAGCATTCAGTAAAAGAGGTGGACTATGAATGTGATAATTGGGCGCAAGACATCAAAACACTCTTTCAGAAGGGTGGTAGGAATAAGTTCCAGGGCACATTGCTTGTTAGATGAAGAAATGAGATTATGAATCTCAGTCAGAGTTTTTGGCTGGAACAAACTGGGAACTGGTGGAGGAGATAGTATGTAAGATAGCCCATTATAGGAAGGAAGATTAGAAAACTTGAGTCTGAGACTTTGTCTAAGAAGAAATGTAAGAACCTATTGGCAAGAGAAGAGTGTTAAGAGTTTGGTGGCATATACTTCAACACCACTCTTTCCACAATTCTTGACAAGCACACTTAGGATTATTACTACCAAATCCAGTGCTCACTCTAATAGTCTTAGGTTTAATTCATATCTCCAGATCTTTGCAGCAAGTCATGGTGATGACCACATTCAGGAATTCTTATAGACGTCATGCATTGACTCCAAGATCTTAGTGTTTGTTATGCTACTTCTAACGTCACAACTTTGAAGAATATAGTACATGTACACTTCAAAGACCAGTTTTATTGAACAAAACATTGATGTTGATTAGACATATTATAAAGCCACACAAACACATCTGGCTACTATTTACTATTTATTTTAGAAAACACTTCTAAAAATGGTCAAAAACAAGTGGCACTTTTAGTCAATTTAACCGCTCCATTCTGATCATCATCAGTCAATATTTTTTAATTATCAGCTTGACCACCACCACAATTACTTATCAGTAAGTTATTGCATGTTATGACATGCAAACCATTTCAACAAATGCTTGACTTTACTGAATACGCTAATAATTCAACAGTACTTACACAGTTTATAAAAGACAAAGTGAAAGATTGCAAATAAACTTACAGTAATGGTCCATGTACTATGCAAATGTATCAGCTGTACCAGTCCTCAAAGGCACGGTCCTATGGTTGTCAGACAGTCTTGCTTAACCCTTTAACGACGAGTGTGTACTAAAATGTAAGAGAAACCATAAGCAGCTCGTCGTTAAAGGGTTAAGCACAGACACAATAGCAACTGAACAAAGGAGCATTGTTTCTCTACAGATTGCATAGCTCAACAGTAAAAGCAACTTTGATAGGATGCGGCTAGGATCTAAACTGCAGACAGACCTAATTATCATGGTTATGCTCCTGAAATTGGTGATATTCATCAATTACTCTATTAAGACATAACCATGAGAAACAACAAGAGGTGTAAAAACATGCACTAAACACCCTAGTTCTACAGATACACTGGTAACCAGAACAGCGTGTCTGGACTAGGGAAATAGTTCACTTGAAATGACAAATACAGAAACAAGGATCATTCAAATGCAAGGACAAGATTTCTAGAAAAAAACTAATTGTCGAAAACGTTTACTGATCAAAGTCTGTTCATGAAAAACACAATGCTCATAAACATTAGGTTCAATTTTAACTTTAAGAAAACCATCAAAAAGAGAAACAAATTGTCAGGTAAATGATGAACATCAGCTGTGTCCAATGTACAATTGCCTATGAAATGGTATAGTTTTAATTTAGGTGAATAACTGGTATATATTATAAATATATGGGTGATCAAAAGCACAAATGTCAAATACCTTGTAGATAATTAGGAATATACCTTGTTGGTACCAGTAAATACAACTCTGATAATATTGCAAATCAGAACAATGGCAAATTGCATCAAATGCCAACATTTAACCACTGTCTAAACGTGTAAAAATCACATAGTATCAACCTTGCCAAATGATGCAGAAAGATCACGCTTTTGAGTTTGACCATAGCAAATAAACAACAAATTTCTAACCGGCTTCTTAGAAAACTCTAAAACAAAGTAAAGATAACCATTTGCCTTAAAAGTAGAGTGTGAAAAATATTACCTGTAAAAACCACTCAAAAGAAATACAAACAACATACCGGTAGGCGCAAATTTCGATAAAAGAAAAATTAAATTACCGGTAGTGCTCAAAAGAGCTAAAAAATTAACAAAATGCTTTGAAAATTAAAATAATATTCATTATATTATTCTTCAATTTTAGGTATTAGCGTTTCTGTTACAAATCATGCAGACAAAGATGGGAAAACAACAAACTAAATAACTTAAAATGCTGACACACAAATCTAGCCACCGAATGCTATTCATAAGGCATGATGATGACTTGCATTTAGTCTATGGTTTCACTTCACCTGGCACCTTCCATGAACAGATGGTTTTGGACATACTTGTGACAAGCAGCAAAGCAACAACATGAAACAGAATACAATTCAACGGCCCTGACTTCTGATCTCTAAGCACAACCGATTCTTCATGATCTCTAAGCACAACGAAGCCCTATATATATAATCAAAGTGGAATTAAAGTTTTTAATGCGGTACCAAATGATAAGCCACACACCTACATGGAGATGTCATATTCAATAAGCTCATTCCTCACAGCTAAATGGACAAGTAACACAAGAACATTACATAAATCAAATTCCAAACAATATCTGTTTTGAATAATAATAATCTTCATTTATTGTTTCAAACTGACATGAACGCAGTATGGTACAAGTCACAGTATGAACGGATGATCACAAGTTATTACA
This sequence comes from Aporrectodea caliginosa, assembly GCA_020284085.1. Lineage (NCBI taxonomy): Eukaryota > Metazoa > Annelida > Clitellata > Crassiclitellata > Lumbricidae > Aporrectodea > Aporrectodea caliginosa. The sequence goes on from JACEVL010001071.1 coordinate 806,962, forward strand.
GGAGTCGAATTTAACTGTACGGCAGCCATGCAAGGTGTCCATCCGTCCTACTACTCATTTTACCAACGCCACCTAGCGGACAAAAGGCTGAGTGGACCTTTGGGAGGGTAGCAGGAAGCGACCCCGTGTCAATGCTAATCTTCTGCTCTTCGTGCCAGAGTGTCACCATTCCCCGAAACCCCCTCTTGAATGAAGGCAACATGCTCCGCTTCCAAACAGCTCGGCATATTTCTGCCTAATACAATCTTAAGTCATAAAGCTTTCAGAGCGTTAAGAGGAGAATGGAGACCTAGAAACAGTTGGGCAGATTTTTCTTTCATCAATTGGCATAGTATCACAAAACAAACCAAGGTACCGTAGTGAATGAAAAACTCAACCATTTTGTAGTTGACTTGCAACTAGTGAGAGTATGCAACAGGAACATTGTTTTCCTAATACAATCTTAAGTCATAAAGCTTTCAGAGCGTTAAGAGGAGAATGGAGACCTAGAAACAGTTGGGCAGATTTTTCTTTCATCAATTGGCATAGTATCACAAAACAAACCAAGGTACCGTAGTGAATGAAAAACTCAACCATTTTGTAGTTGACTTGCAACTAGTGAGAGTATGCAACAGGAACATTGTTTCAGATTTTTTCACAGTTCAGAATTCTTTAAACAGGGTCTCACCTTAAACCTGTGGCAAGGAAAATAAGTATCCCATGCCGAGACTTTGACACATAATTTGCTCGCTCTGACATTAAACTGTCAAGAAATATATGCCAGTGTTGCTAAATAAGACCCACAGCATTGATAATACCCACTTCCCACTTGTATCTGATAATTACTGGTGACAAAAGCAAAAGCAGTTACATGACTTACTTAACATTGCTACACAGCATTTGCCTCAACTGGCATGAAACTTATAAATACCCTTCTATAACAGAAAAACACGTTGGCCAAAACTGCCTGACACATGCGTGAACACATTATATGTAATGTCTTGCACAGCAACCTGGATAAGCCATAAAACAGTTGGCTATATGTTAATGCTTTTTGATTTCCACTGCACCATCTGCAGAAAAGTCAATGGAATGCAAGAAAAACAAAAGCTCATCAGTTGCCTCTGGCCAGTATTTTAATATAAATTTCAACTGTATATGTGCTGAAATGTTTTATTACATAAAACTTATGAAGAGGTAAATGCTACAACAGCTCAAAACCAAACAACATACACAGGTAGCAAAGAACCGCATAAAACAGCAAAAACTTAGGAGCTAATAATTACACAAAACACGATGTCACATAAAGTCTTTACACCAGACCCTATTATTATTATCACAAAACTAATAATATAATCCAATGCCTAAATTAAAGGAAAAGCATGAAATCAGTGCAATACTCACAGCAAATCACTAGCATGTATTTACAGAAGTGACAGAGAGAAAGATAGACAGACAGACAGAGACGACAAAACAAACAAACGATAAATCGAAATCTTAATACCGAGACAGTTTGTTACACTTAAAAGAGAGAACATCCAACCCCTGCAGGAACATCAAAAGCATCAGACGGTATATACATATCTCTCAAACCAAGTGCACTAAATGTTTATATGTTTGGGAGAGACACCCAAGCCAAAAAGAATGTTTGTACAAATGACAGGAGAGTAACACAGAATTTACGAAACACCAAGATTAATGCTGACGAAGTAACAGAGAATTAACGAAACACCAAGATTAATGCTGACGAAACAGAAAGTAACCTCCATCAAACAACCAGCCTCAAATTAGCATCTTAGCTCAACCGACACTTTTACAGAAGCTTCACAGAGATCAGCTTAAGGAATATTGTCAAACCTGGAAAGAACATCCATACACAAAGAAATATTCAGAAGTCAGGAATATCGACATCTAACGAGGGTACTTCAAACTTAAGAACGCTTTTAAATTTGAAAAACCGTAACAAAAGGCAACATCCAGAACAGAAAAGAACAGTTACATGAATGCTTGCAGTTCGTTCATCCATGATACAAAGTCATTTGAGATCCAAGGCAAAAAATAGTAAGACATCTACTTCATACTCAAAAGCCTGCTCACATAAGGTCTGAACATGTCTGGAGGGATAATTCAAAATGAGGAGGCTATCAAAATCCACAGCACTTACCGTTTGCCTTAAAAAAATTTCCTAACTCAGCTGCACGGCTGTTCAACAAAACTAAACACTGGATATCCTCAAGATCATAAATCATACACAACAAATTCAAATCCACTCAGTTACACTAGCTCTACAGTGTTGATGACTTATAGACTCGTCGTTATGATTTGTCGTCTCGCTTACTAGATGCTATTGCTGCGGTCCTGTTAGCAAAGTTGACAACCATAACCGTGATGTTGTCAAGCGACCCACGATAGTATGCCTGAAGGACGATGCTCTTGGCTCCGAAATGTGGCTCGTCGAGCCGCTCCTTAATGTAGGAGACGGCCTCCTCGTTGCTGAAAGCATCCCACAGTCCATCAGTTGCCAGAATCATAAACTTTGGCTGAATTTCATCGAGATTAAAAGTCAAGATATCGGGGTCAGCAATGACCAGATTGCGCTCCTTCAGCGGATAGTCACCAAGAGCTCGTGATGTGGCTAGAATTCCTGCAACTCGCCAGACACCGTTGAAGCTGATAAAGCCACCAGCCTTTTTAATCCTTCGTCTTTCCTTCACCTGAAACATTAATGTAACATGCGTTAACCATTTTCTTCCTTCATGCATTGACTTAATCCTTTAACAATGAGGAGACACTGACATCTACTTGGAAAACAACATAGCCCGTCGTTAAACTGTAAATGCAATATTTACTCATGTACAGCATAGGCTCAATGTACAAATTATATTCATATGTGGCATATTAGCTTTTAATCAACTTCAACTGGTTCCAGAATCACTCAACTACAGGCAATGTAATTGCACAAATAGACAATGAAAAGTATCTTTATATTACACCAGCTATAATTCTTCCAAATATAAAACCTGTACAGTTGGTCATTTACTCCAGTTAGTTTCAGTTTCAAAAATAATCCAGATAAATGGTGGTTTTATATTAACTGTTTTGTATGGAAGTCACTTAAATTGCAGAGAGGTAAAGAATAACTATTACTTCCATTGCAGACTAATGTCCGTCCCTTCGTCATTGTGCAACATGCTACATATTTAAATGGATTGCGCAGTAGTGTCCAAATCTTATAGATTACAATGTGGTTCTTGTATGACTTCCCATCAGTCATTCATAATGCATTAAATTCAATTACTTTGTCAAAACACTAATATATATTTAAATAAAACTGTAACAGAACACGAATGCTTCTGGATTCTACATTACATTGAGGTCCATATGTTGTAATCAACGAGGGCACAAACCTGCTGTGGTTTATGGTCGAAAGAGAGCGGTTGTACTTTGCCATCCCTGTCACACAGAACGCCTCGTGAGTCACCAACATTGGCCACCACCAGCTGATTATCTCGTAACAGAGCCACGAGAACTGTTGTGCCTGCATTCACATTATAAAATCATCTTCATTCATCATCATTACAGAGTACAGCTAATGCAGTTTCTTCATTCCCTCAAAAGAAATGTCAAACAATGGGAAGTGGCTTCCAGGCATATAACTCAAAACAACATAAACGAGGCACGATGAACAGACTTCGGTACTAATTCAAAAGGTTCTGTTCTGGATACAGTGCAGCCTTTCTCTGAGGATGTAACATAAAGTGCAGAATCATAGGGTTGTACATTATAATGAGTTTGTGCTGAACATCCTAATGAAATTTCTTATCTGTAATTCCCCAACCATGCTATATCAGATGTGAATTATCACTATGTGCTTTAAAGGGGCTCTATGTCATACGGATGGTTTCATGCATAAAATGTGCTCAAATCGAATACGACATCAGCTTAATACCATCCAACTGACTCACTAAAGTTCTGTGGGTTGCTCGCTACTTTTGCTATGCTAAATACTCGATAAGCAGAAAAGGTACATGTAATACCTGAAACTTCACCAGTCACTTTTTCAACCTGCAAAAGTTGTTGGTCCACATTAAGGATTTCCTCTGTTAGCATCGTCGACAGATCTTCAACCTCCTCCGCCAGTGCTGCCTTCAGCAGTCGGACCATGATTATCTTAAACAACGTCTTCTCAGAATAGTCTGCAGCAAACTAAAATATGCAAGAAACAATCTGTACTGGCTTTAACAAAAGGCTACTATAAATAAAGTATAAGGGTACCTGCACATTAATAATGCTTACAGAGACTGACCAACTATGCCTCAGATTGGCTAATTCTGTATGACTTTGTGCACGTTAAAACTGTTTGCAATAACAATAAAAATCCACGACTGATTGATAAGTTCACAATTACCTGCAAACAGCCTTGCAGGTATTCACACATCTAGACAACATGCTACAGGAGGCTTTGTCAACAAACTAGCTGGGTTCAAAATTCTCTTAGACATATATTGCTGTCGCAGGGTTAAACTGCTAAACTCACATTATTCAGAAGATTACGTTAAGTTTATCTCATACATTTAATCTGTCTCAATAAATTTACATTAAAATTCTCTAACGTTTACAGTTGATCTAGATATCGAGTGATGGATTACAGTCTCTACATTTCTACCTCCTCTCTCTGGAAACCAGACTTGGATCTTCCCTCGACATACCTGAACAATCCCTCTGACAGGACACTGCATTCAAGAATAAGCAGGTGTCCTGTGTTTAGCTTTAGAGTACGACTTTACAAATTTTACGGGCAAGCTTATAGCATCGGGGGCTGAAGGATTATAAAGCGTACGTTTACTGGAGTGTTGGTTATTGTCAGGTTAGACATCTTGAGGGTCAGTTAGGGTCAGGATTAGTGTCGTCATTAACAAAACCTGGTACCATCCCACGTCCGTGCAGCACGCCCAAAGATACTGTATAATCCTTCAGCCCACGATACTATAAGTTAGACATTTTCAAGTTTACTATAACGATTTACAGCTGTCTAAAATGTAATATAACTATCGTTTCCCGTACCTCTCCTCCATGGCCATCGAATATCCCGTAGATCGAAGTCCCTGTATGTTCAAGTTGCGTAACCACATTGAACCTGTCCTCCATATGCGGCCTTCGGCCTTGTATAGCATAGACACCAACGTTACCCTTCTTCAGCTCCCACGAGGCCCTCGTTTTCTGGGCCGTCACGACGCTTTCGCCATCGACTGGGACGTGGTCATATTTCCCGGTGAACTTCAACTCCAATTTGATCATGAAACGACCCAAAAATTCGTAAAAGGCTTCGCTTCGAAAAACAAAGCGATAAATAAGACAGAGGACGACAAGGGTGGCGAACGTTTCTAGGTTGATATAACGGTTCCACATAAACCTAAGAAACGTCGCAAAGTACCCCATGACGCTCGATCGGCGTCAGAAACGAAAGGGAATGAGGAATTGGCATCCAGCATCACCTTAAGACTACAAGAGCGACGCCATCATCGTCAACCTCAGAAACAGGCGGAAGTAAGAAACTGAAATTGAGATCACAGACTACAGATTATGAATCCTCCATCACTACATGTTGTGGCATCACAAACCGTTGTCGCACACCCTTACTTGTCGAAAACTGTATGTTCTAGACGTAAATAAAATACCCATATTATTTTGGAGAAACAATAAGCAGTTATTATTGTCATAACTGAATGATCGGCCGATGATCGGCTGTTGTCGGCAGTTATATGGAATGAGGCCCACGTCCTGCGCAGACTATTTCCACCAACAATCAAACGCGATTATAGTCTAAGGCGAGTAAGGCCGTGCCGTCATGACTTCATTTTGCCAACAAAGGATGATAAAAACTTTATATCTAGAGCCCTTTATCAAAACATAACTCGAGAACTTAACCTGTAATCGGTGATCCTAATGCATAGGCCTTTTCAACCTCTTTTCTTTTCTTATATTAATGCATTTAACCTGTATGTACTGAGCTGCGGTTTGCCAGCCTGATTGGTTCTAATAAACGAAGATAGGCCTATATAATTATATAGATAGGCCTACGTGGTGGAGAGCAGCCCTGCGTAGGTTAACTAAATGATAGGTTTGAGACAAACACAATGCTCTATTATTGCGGTCCGAACAGCAGCGCGCTCTATGGCATAGGGCCTAAGTGACCATGCAGGTTACAGGTAGGCTATAGTCCAAAATCCGGCGCCAAGCCTTCAAATCGTAATCAGTAGGCATACGTCGTTGAGCTACCGATCGACTATCTTCGTTCACATAAAACTAATATAATTATGCCTTCTGTTTCCGAGTTTCGATTTCACGAAGATAGCCCAGCAACAGCAGCAGCAGCAGCAGCAGCAGCAGCAGCAGCAGCGAGAGAGACAGACAGACAGACAGACAGACAGACAGACAGATAGACAGACAGAGACAGACAGAGAGACATACAGACAGACAGAGAAAGCGCGAGGGAGGAAGCTATAGGGAAATGCAGGGAGGGAAGGAGACAGACAGACAGGCAGGCAGACAGAGAGACAGACAGAGAGACAGAGAAAAACAGCGAGACAGGCAGAGAGAGAGAGAGAGAGAGAGAGAAGTAGATGAGGAGGAATTATCAAAGGAAATGTAGAGTGGAGTATCATCAGCGTTTCAAAGCACTTTAATCCACTCAGTAAAACACTTAGAGAAGTGGGGTATAGAGAAAATTAGGGTCCGAGAACAGAGCCTGGAGGGACGCCTTAGGTGAGTGGAAAGCGTACTCGGTCCGATATTGCACTGCTAATGAAAATAGACTGCGTGCGGGGAGCAAGATATGACTGGAACGAGTTTAAGGCCAGCCCACACACACACCAAACCAGTTTCAGCTGATGGAGCAAGATAGCTTGCAGATATGTGAAAAGCAAGAGCAGTATTGTACCATTCTCCATAGAGCAGATGTCTTTGTGGACAGAGAAGCTAAAACAGTCTCGGAGTGGAATTTGCCGATATGCATAGGCGTAGCTACATGGAGGCACGATCCGAGGAGGCAGTTGCCTCCTCTTGCTTGTTTATATACTGGAATTTCTGTTGACCAATGACCCCAATAACCAGGATGTTTCCAATGGTCTGTGAAGTTGCCTCCTCTTGAATTTAAGTCTGGCTACGTGCCTGCCGATTGGAAATTTACACGATAGGCCTCAGCTGTTTTGTTGTCTTCTTGCATTCCCTCTAGGATTATTTCGATTCAATCTCAATTTAATTTAAATTTTCATTTAATTTCTATCAACACACCTATATTACCTTGCTGGAAAGGATAGACCCACGGTCTCCCACCCTAGCTGGAATTGGCAAGTAAACCAACACACACCAGATAAAAGGATAACTACACAACCAAGCATTTGGTAAATTCATTCACTTCGTTAGTAACTATGTCATTACTAAACTTAAGCATAATCGATTAAGCATTATTGATTAAAATATACATTGCATGTTCAAATATCTTATATCAGTGATAGCATATTGTAACAATCTCTTTAATACTTCATTAATTCAACTTTAACTGCAGTTTAACAAGTCAAAACAGCAGTAATTTTGTGTAAAAAGCAAACAGTAAACGGTTATAGTACAATCTAAGCAATTAAACTATACAGTGAATACTTATTTTACAGGACTACACTGTTGGCATTCAGGTTAATAAACAAACATTGACATTGTGACCAAAGAGAATTAGACTCGCAATGACGAATATGATGTGTACACAAAATATAGTGACATAATCTTAATCAGTATGCAAACATTGCTTCAACTTCTACTGGAACTGAATCAAGTCCACAGTTTCTAAAAAATGTAGAACTGACTAATATTTAAGCAGGATCATTTACATACAACTTTTCTTAAACAACTAAATGTACTGTCATGTTAAATGCAAGAATCTGTTTTTTTCCCGGAATTTACAGTTTAATAATTTGGCAGTTTCTTTGAGAGTATTAGTAGTTCCACATAAGAGGCGGACAATTACCAGTAAATTGGCATAAGATTATTATAGTTTTAGTTTACTTTTAATCTGTAATCTTTTGATTTACTTTAGAGTGCAGATTAGCTACAGAATTAACTGTCTGTTATACATTGTAAGACATTTTGCTAATTGGCAATCAATTACAAACTGCAGACTAATATTTTTATTTTTTAATTCAGTGACTGCTCTTTGTAGGTTACTGACGGATTCATTTGCTTTGATCAGTAGAGGAGTTTATATTTTACAGAAGTATTTTAGAGCGTTTAGATCTGTCATAGCAAAAATAGCATGCATGTGAAAGGCAGTTTGGTGGCTCGCTAGAAATCCGGTGACATATAACATGGAAGACCAGCTCAGTGCAAGGTGGGTTTGGATACATGGTTATATTTTCAATCTCTCATTCTCTCTGGCATGCTGTTACAAACCAGTTTTAAAATTTGGTGATGATGCCTACTCTAAGAAGCCAGGTGATTCGAGATCACATAACCCACCATGGAACACTCTTATCCAATCAGTCAAACTCATCTGGCCACGGCCCGCTTGTGACCGGGTGGTAGTGGGAGTTGAAGCCCTGCTGAGCGACTTCCGCCTGGAAACGCCGCAGCTCCTCTTGGGAATCGAATATGTTTGCAACGAAAGGACTGCCAGGGACGCTTTCTCCTGACCATCGGATATCGATCAGGTACTCGCCTACTTCCGTCGGATCATAGCGACAAAAGATTGTTCGATCTTTCTGGCTCTGTCGCTGCATTTCCACTCGAAATCCACCTACAGTTTTCAATAGTGACAATTTCAGATGTTTACTGAGACAAGATCCAAAGCATTCTTAGCATCTCTTATGATTTTCTCTTGAAGTGGCACTAAAACAATAATTATTTGAAACCACAATTATAATTATAATTGCAGATAATATACATAGGCTGTTCACTGTGTTCAGTGTTCATGTCAGTAATATATACACCCAGTAAGCTTGGTGAACTATAATGTTTTCCCATTATGCCCCAGATAGCACTATCCTTATCCTGGATCCACTTTAGCTCAGCACATTACAACAAATTACAATAAATGTAATGATTGGAAGTCCACAAGAATAAGAAGGTGAATGGTGTTTCGTTTATAAGAATATAGCTGACAGCATTACCTCGTGGTCCACGGATCTTTATCGTCAGTTCACCAGCCCCGGCTCCATGTGTATCAACAACGAAGTGGCTCTGATATACTGCCAGAATACCATCCATTATTCCTGGTCCATGTATTCGAATTTTGCTGGCATCCGAAATCCCAGTCACGTTCATGATGAATGGACTTCCTGTACCAAAAATTTTATTGTAAAAAACTAATTCTTAGTTGTGATTGATATTATTCCTACATATAAAATAAACATAAAATAGAACAAAATCATTGGTTAATTGTACTACATGTAAGTTTAACTTAAATGAGCGGCCACAAAATGAAATAATGAAACATAACATGATTCAACAAAAACAAAACTGCCTATGCATATGTATGGTCACAGTCAGCTAACTTTACATTAACAGCACATGTGACATTATCCTCCTAAATCATCTGCAATGCTTTTAGATCATCAACAGATAGGCATTAAGTCCATCGTATAGTATCAGTGTATTGTAATATAACTGGACAATTTACACTAAGCCTTCTAAGCACAGGTCTGTAGAAAGTGATACATAAACTGGCACTTATTTTAAGAAGTAGTGTGGAATAGCACGTGGTATACAACATAAAAAACTTTGCATTGAAAGAAACCAACCAGTATAGTCTAAAGACAATGAAATCTCCTTATAAAACATATTATAACACAACTTCTGATATAATGCCGTTGAGGATTCAGAGCAAAATTTCAATGTAGCTTACAAGATGATCTTATAATGCAACCTTATTACCATACAAAGGAAGCATCCTAAAGAGATTCCATTACAAATTTCTCTGTATATCATACCTAACAGATTCCTAAAGCAAAACTTTAAAAAATAAAATTATTGCTTACCTTGAATATGTTCATTGCCATATTTAATCTCTAAAATGTGTCGGCCGGGCTCTTGTGGCCGTACAATAAGTGTGAACGTGCCATCATAATTGTCAATCAACTGACAATAGTCTGCTTTTGTTGGCCCATTGCACTGCACTACAGGCTCACCTAAATCAGAAATCTACATTGTAACGCTCATATGTACAATACCAAACAAAGAATTTTATATTTTAAAATGCATAAAATAATTAGTAATTATTATATGAAAACCCAAGGATGTCCTATGTAATATATAATTAAAGTGAGTAAGAAAGCCAGCTGAGATTAATTAATAATGTGGTAATAGATTCAATTCTAATAATACTTTTTTTCTAGAAAAAAAGGTTCCAGAACTAAAAAAATTCAGAACAGTACTGTTATAGAGGCATATTTTATGCTAATATTTCTATTTCATATATATCACTATCAATAAACACTGAAAGCACTGAAATTAAATTAAAGTATCTAAGTAATTTAAAATAATGTTGTAGTAAAAATTTAAATTAACTAAATTATTTTTAATAGCTGAAAAAAAGGTCCCAGAACACCGTTCCGGACAGCTCTGCTGAAAAAAGCACTGTGTCAGTGGTATCTCACCAGGTCCAGCCCTGCGAACATCTAGCGTGGCTTTGATGTCTCTGCCAATCATTCCAGAGTTCAGACCTTCAGCCGAGCAGATGACCTTGCTTGCATCAGATGAAGGCTGGACCGTGACCTTGTAGGGTGACCCAGATACTTGTCTATCGGACCAGGATATGTAAAGCAAGTATGCTCCTGGTAGACAACCAAAGCAAAAACAGAATCAAGCAATGCAACAGAAGACTCTATAGCACCACTTTAACTTGTTCCATTGGAAGGCAACTCATTTTATTACATCAAATGCTGACAACATGAAACATACATATATATATGTTAAGCATGTTGCAACATGACATTAAATATGCTTTATATTTAAGGTCATGCTTAACATTTATAACACAAGGCAGAAGATAAACAAATAAGATACAAAATGTTTCAGTCACTCACAAGAATTAAGATAGCCAAGTGTTATCAACGAATGCTTTCACCTCTGTGTCTTGAGGCATGGTGGCCGATTGGTTTGAGCACTTGGCCTGTAACGTGGCGAGTACGGGTTCGAGCATCGCCCGAGGCAGTTACTGTGTAGGAACCTTGAGCAAGTCCTTAACTCACAATTGCTCAGCGCCATCGATGTTCTGTCATTTGTGCACTTCTAGGCTTTGGAAGGAGGTTAATATCAATACACAGTTGTATTGTATTGTATTGTATTGAAATTCTGGTGGTAAAGTATAACTCAGAAGCATCCTGTCCACTCACCTGATACAGGTGCTGTGTATGTGCATCTGTATTTGTTTTCACTCACTGGCACACAGTTCACCAGAAGATCACCTTTCAAACCGGTCAGCCTCACAGATGGCAGTCCTAGAACAGATTAGTTTAAAAATACTGATGCAGTCCTTTTCTCGTCTTTATGACCACACACAATAGCAACGCTTATATTCGCATATAAGTGTAAGAGCTGGTTAATCTAGGCGACAACCTGGTCACATTCAGTTTTAGGCCAAAGCATCATGACTCGATGTCATGAGAACCCGAAAACGAAAGGAAATATCAGAGTTGTGCTAGGCGTCACTAGAAGTTAAAAATATTTGGTATATTATTGTCTCATCAAAAAGTGAAGTTCAACATTTCATCAAAGCTAGTTTTATCTATAGTAAACAAATATAAAATGAAAAAGTTGGAAATATTGTCACAGTGTTTCTTCTGGCAAAAGCAGCATATTATAGAAATATGGTTTTCTAACCTGGCCCCGCATGTGTACCATCGATGTAAAATTCAGCCTGTTGATTGACACGTGCATGCTGCAAGCCCATGCCATTTAGAACCACCTTGTCAAGATTGACAGCTGCCAGATGACCATCAGCTGACAAATTCTGTGTGGTTCGGGTGTTTGCGATCGACACGTGGTTTATCTGATGGGAAGTTGACTGGTGTGCATTTGTTGCCAAAGCAGAACGCAAAGCAGGATTAGAAGGAGAAGAAGAGTTGTATAGGCAGGTTCCATATATTGGAGACCTTTCCAGCTCCAGGCCATTCCAATTCAGTTTCACCTGGTACTCGCCTGTGTGAAAATATAATGTATATTTACTAAAAACTCATGACATTGTATTCAGTAGAAAAATTGGATAATTGCACTAGTCCATGGTGGAAGTTCTAGCAGATCAAGAAAGGATGTTTGTGTCATGAGAGCAAGTTAAAATAAATGTGCTATTGTTGGATTGCTTTTTGGCATTCTTGGATAGTCTCTTAAAACCCCAGGATAATTGTAGAAAGTTTCTTTTTGAGGTATGTAACAAGCATGTTTCTATCATCATATCTTTATGTTAAAAAAAGACACTTGGAAGACACTTGCTTTGACAGGCTAACTAGAATCTGTTTGATAGATAACCTGTATAACAGGTTAATAAGGAACAAAGTTTAGTGTTGCATCAAACCATCTTGAATCTCTCTTGGATTTAAGCCAGTTTATTTCATCTTGCAATTTCCCTACTGTAGGCCTACTCCAAACTTTATAATGCAAAGGAAGTGAATGCATTTTACTCTGCTGTTCCCTTCATTACATTACACAATAAATCCACAGGTAAATCCATCATATTTTGTTGAAACAATGCACCAGCATCTTAATTCACAACAGGATAAATTCAAGACTATTGTAAGTATTTACAAAGCACACCTTCAGCCCTTGGAACAAATGAGACGGCAATCTTTCCTCTTTCTTTGGAAAGTATGTCTACTGGAATTTTACCACCTGGTCCAATTACTTCTGCACTCAGTTGCCCTGTAGCCAAAATAGAAAAATAAATGTAGCAATGCAGAAACACTATGAAACATTTCTTTTAAAAGTTTAAACAACTATAAGAAGATTTCAGCCACCCATAAAGAGGTAAAGATTACCAAGAAACTGGTTCACATGAAAATATAGGGTGTAAAATCAATTTAATTTGTTTCACATAAATAAATACAACCAGTCAATGACAATTTAAAGTTATTAAAGAAGCATGTGAAAATACAAGTACAAATCAAGTTAAGTACAATATTTTAACAAATGTGAAAACACAAAAATTAAATAATTATACAAACAATACAATAATTTATTGGTAAATGATCTCCTTAATAGGCTAATCGAATTTCTTACCAGGGCCTGCCTGTCTGATGTCAAATTCTAGAGAGTTAGTTTCATTTGGTTTAATAGAAATTCGATTTCTGCCACCTAGTATGGTTTCCCAGCCTCCAACAGGCAGGACTTTTCGAGGATTAATAATTCTTGGATGAAATGGACTTCCTGCATAAAACAATGAACATGACATCAGAGGACTCAGAACCAGGAAATAGGAAGTATGATTATTATTATTACGGTAATTTTATATAGCGCCCCTTCAAGACAATCTACTCAAGAGCGTTCCCAGCCCAACCCTGGTTGTACAGTCCTAAGGTTAGAAAGGAACAGAGCAGAGTGACCCAGAGGCGTTAGGCGCAGTGCCACCGGAAACCCAGTCCAGGCCGCAGGGCCAGCCACAGAGAACGCACAGTGCTGTCGGATAGCTGTCCGCGAATGGGGACAATGAGTTTGGCTTGCACAGCCAAACGAAGACAGCCGCATCTCTGAATGGCCACCATGGAACAGCAAAGCTACCACAAATATGGGAGAGCCAGGCCCTCAATACAAAGCCAGACCAGTGCAGAGACCCAGTACGAAAGCAATCTGCTATGTGCAGCAATATCCATAGCGTTACACAGTACTACTGTCAGTAGAAATAACTGCAGTGGTTGGAAGACCAATTTATAATTATAGCAATGATAATGTTTGCGAGATAGCAGCACATGTATTTAAGTAAAATATCAAATTCAAATAAAAATATTAAAGGAAAGAGATGCTCTGATGCACTGAATGAAATGAGCAACCTTAGCATTACTTTAAAAAGGTTACGTTCAAGGAGTGTTCTGTAACAGCTGTAGCTGGCAGTATTAAATGTCAGAGAAAAGAGGAATGCAAGTAAGTGAGCTGACCATCTATTTCTCGACCATTCCAAGTGATTTTGATATTGAAAACTCCGACTTCAACTGGAACGTAGTTTACGGTATAACGCCCAATTTCTGTTTCAATATTGCACTTTGAGATGCTGTTTGGTCCTAGAAATAACAATCTAGCACATTAAACGGGCTCAAATATAATATCATGCAGCAACACATACATCAATATAATTTAATTTATTAGTAATAGTGGCTTCCATGGTAAGTATTCTTCTGTATGTGATGTTTTAGAAAATCGTCATATTCTGCTATGAGCTCCAACTGTACATGCCTAAATAGTTACCATTGTTTGGGGATCTGATAACCTCACTGTCACCACAAAGTGCAAACCATGCTCATATATGAAGTTAATGACACTGACTATTCGCTGGAGTACCTTTCTTTAGTAATTCTCCACAACTTCCAGTTGTCTAATCATGTCACATTCTATGGCGCCCAATTCCTTGGCCCAGAGTGCAAGCACTGCCACTGCCTCAAGGTCATCCTTTTATGTTTTGTGCTCAGTAAGACAAACACTTGCATGTCTCCAGTCACAAAACCTTTCAACCTTTCTTCATAGCTCAGACCCTTGCAACCCTAAATCATTAGTTCTTCTGCGCAGATTGAAAGCTGTACAAGTAGGATAACAACAATTTGGGAGAAGGAGGAGCAGAGGAAACCTAATTGACGCTTATAAGATTGTCACTGGAAAGGATACATTGCAGTGGGAGATTCTTTGAATTAGCATCAGCAAGGTAACTGGAGGCAAAAATACAGATTATTTAAGAAATGGGAGGGAATATTAGTGCATGAGCATGAGTTGTAGACTTGTTGAATGGTTTGGATGGAAGTACTGTCTCAATTGTCACTATCACAGCTTTTAAGGGGCAGCTAGGAAGGATGGGCTGTTAAGAATTCAAAGGTTATCTTACAGTGGTTGTAACATATATTACATCTTCTGAACCATATAAACCTCTGTTATGTTATGTTATTCACCATATACTTTAATAAACATAAAACAATATAATTAAAAATATAGTACAGTGTTGTTGGATACTGCCAAGTAACTGACACAGACAATGCAGAGGGTAATATTATCTATAATAAATAAATTTTATTTTAAAAACTAATGATGAATATACACTGGCAGCTTAATATATATTTCTTAACAAATACTAACCATCAACTTGGACAACGAGGTCACCACGCTGACCCTTTGAGTCGAGGCAGAAAGTGGCCACTTGGTCCTCGATCCCACGGGACAAGCCTTCCCCTTCGGCCGCAATTAAACATGTATTAACTATCTCTTGACGTATTGGACAGCCTTCAAGATATCAAACAAAAACAGTTCACCCACACATAACAATGGTAACTTTCGTCAATTTTTGTATGATACGTACTTTTCATGTTATTTCACGTTTTAATTAAAGCCGAGTATCAAGGAAAGCACTTGTGAAATAAGCTCCAAACATTTTCCAATAATTTAGTCTTATTAGCATTATAAGCTTTTATGACGTACTTAAAATATGATCGGAGCAGTGTAAACAAGTTAGTTTGCTAAATAACTGGCTTCACTTGAAACAATAAACTTTAAAAATTAGACAGAATCTATTTAAAAAGACTTTATTACTGTGTAGGTTCATAGTCTAACTATGATTGAAACATTAATAACTTGTGTAATGTATTTTGTGTATTGTATTTTGTTTAATGATGATTATTTTATTATTATTATTATTATTATGCATTTAATTAGCACCATTATCCAATGACCTTGGACACGTAATGAGAGCAGAGGGTTTGGAGAAGGAGATGATGCTGGCATGCGGGGAGGGGAGGAGGAGTAGGGGTCGGCCGAGAACTCGCTGGATGGAGGAGATACATAGGAGGACAGCGATGAGCCTTACACAACTAAGGGACGCGGTACGAAGCAGGGAGGATTGGAGGAAGCTGGTCACGAAGGTCGCTAGAGTTCCACGAACTGACGGCACAAGGTGACAAGGTGATCCAATGACCTACCATCAAGTGACAGCATTGAACATTTGGGAGTGAAGGATTTGCTCAAAGTCCCTACACAGTAACCGTCTCCAGGAAGGCTCAAACTCGTACTCTCTGCATTACAAGGCGAGCGCTCTAACAAATCAGCTTCCATGTCTCATACTGATATACCAGTTATTAACTCTTCAAGTTCACGAGATATGAAACTATAAGAAGTCATTAGATCTGATGTTTTGTTACATACCTGGAACGTCTAGTCCTCCATAGGTGATCGTTATCTCATAGACTCCAGGTTCTCGAGGAACGTATGTTACATGTTCCCCTACAGGTGTGCTATACATTTCAAATGGAACGCTGTTACCTCGTGGTCCAGTTATGTTCACTTTAAGCTTGGCTTTGCCTGCTTCACGACATAGAACTGAAACATCAGAAACAAAGCCATCATCTTTGTGGATCTATCCATCTCACATTATTAATCGGATCTTCTCAAAGTCAACATTCTCCTAATCTTTCTATGGACACTCAAGATAACGTTCAAGTTGTTTATGTTTCTGAAAATTTCATTCATGAATTCGGTAATAACCCAGACAATGTTTAGGTCAATACCTCATTGTCACAATGGATAGCATAAAAACAATTTCTCGAAATTGCGGCAAAAAAGATCACATGCGGCAAGTTTTTCTGTGCCCACTGTATTTTCTTAAGTAGTGAAGCAAGGGCCTCTCAAGTGTTAATGAATTAGGGCCTCACAAGGTTTAAATCTGGCACTAACCAAGTCACTTTCTAATACAAACTTCAGCATGATCTAAGCAAAGAACATCAATCATACAATTATATTCTAAAGTTTTACCATCAAATTCCATTCGTTCTCCAACCTCGCCAGTTCGACTTCCTTCAACACGAATCTTGTTTGGATCGTAAATCTCAACGTAGAAAGGACTTCCCATTATGGCCTCCCCATTGTGAAGTATTTCAACAGTGTGACGGCCTGAAATTAAGTTATCCATGACAAAATTACTTGGATGTAATTTATTTCATGAGCTTCAAAACAAGATCACTGAAGGCATCACTTGGCACCAATTGTAAATGAATACACAAAACATGAAAAGAAACATAAATAATATCTAAGACTAATTCAGAAAAAGTAGGTTAAATTTAAAAGCTTTCCGATTTAAAAGTCATACAAACCAGTGAATTTGGATGAATATTCGACTTTATAGTCTCCATCCACTTGCATAACAATCTTTGCCGGAACAAGCTCGCCGCTTGGAGCTAGAATATAACACACAATTACACATATAATACTAATTGCAATTGTTATACTTGTTGTGTCTGTATTTAGAAACAAAGCAGAAACAGACACTGTAAAACAGCGATTGTGAATGCTAAATTTCTGAAGAACGACTTATAAGCTACATATAGGTATCCAGCTTAATTATCAGTGCTGTGTACTTGGAACCCTATCAACGAAGTCTGTTACTTTGAACTGGTTCACCTGAAGCTGCTTGCCTGATTCTCCGTGGGACAACAATCAAGTCCTGGAATTGCATATACCATCTACAACTTCAAAGCAGTGATGGGAAAGATTGGAGAAAAAAGAGTCCTGATACGAGCCCTGATACGCACAATAAGAGATAGATAAAGGAAATGGATTGGGCACACACTGAGAGGAGACTCACTACTAAGAACGGTCATTGAAGGAAAACTGGAGGGGAGGAAGACGAGAGGAAGACCAAGACAGATGATGCTGGATTGGATAATGACAAACGGTTACAGGAAGCTGAAAGAAGAGGCACAACAATGAGAGGAGTGGCGACGTTGGACATTTGAACCTGCCCTGGAGGCAGAGAACCAGAAGATCTACAACTTGGAAATCTTGGATTCAGTGATGCAACAATGAGCCAGAGTCTTTCAAGTGGCATTGACCATGGAAAGATTCTGTACCAACCAACAGCCTACTGACGACAGCCTGCCTCTTATGTACAGACTAGGTGCAGCACTTCTACCATCAACCCATTAACCCATGGAGTGCCAGTTGATGAGCAGAGCAGTGTGCTGTATATGCTTCATTCAGCTGTCACCATTCCTCGTCCTCAATGCAACAAGAACCAGGAACTCTTAACAGGTTGTCAGCTACAACCTTGAAAGGGACTCTGTTGGTTTAGTTCTATTAAGCACAAAATACCACCAGTGAGGGCAATAGCTCTTCTGCTTGCCACCAGCCCTTCAAGCATTATTTTCTTACAGATGAACTTTTGTGAACTTTTAAAACACTTAGGTCACTAGGAAGACCAGCAAGAGGTACTTATAATGCATTAAAATGTTCAGTTACATTACATCAAGTTACAGTACTAGGAGAATGATCAAAACTTCAAAGGGAATTAATCAAGCAAAATCATCTAGATTCATAAGATAAGATAATCGATCAATCATTGTGGAATTTCCTCAGCTATGCCAACATGAACAAGATGCACTTAACAAATTTCATTCATTTCATTTCAGATATTTATATAGCGCCCCTTCAAGATTTCTACTCAGTTTAGTTAAATGGTTAGAAAAAATGTTTTCTGTGAAGAAGGCATTCATACATGTCACTCTGACAGTTAGGTCCTTTTCCGAAAGGGACTGGGTGTTACGGAGTTGGAAGAAGGACTGTCGATTTGCGGCCACAACATTCATTTCGTCTGCTCGTGCTGTAGCTGTACGCCCACCATCCATGATTGGAACTGTTATAGCACCCTCTGCCAAAAACAACAAAAACCACCAGAAGATAAAAACTATCAGAAAGCATGATCATTTAAAAAAACTTTTATCAAAATGTCTTAAACAATAACTTGACATATAGCAGCCTTTTAGCAACCACCTCTCAGAGGTTCTGACTTTTAGTTAACTCACAACATAAAAAGGTGCATCTAAAGATAAGAAATGTTTCTTTAGCTGATTTCTGACAATTTCCTACGTGGCAGAGGTTCTTTGTTGAATCGAATGTCAACGGTATGGGGTCGAGGTTCAAGAGCAGTAAAGCTGACCCGGTAGATGCCCTTCGTGACCATCTGGACGACGTTTGGAACAGTCCCTCTGTTGATCATTATCTCCAAATGACCTTCACCTGCCTGAGAAACATCAACTGGAACAAACACAAGGATTCTTTTATTTACTTCATCAGGTTGCAAATGACATTACCTACATTTCATTTATTGCAAAGATGTTTTTGTCAAATGCTACCATGACATATGACCTGTTTCACATTTAAAAAAATGTTATACACGTGTTCTATAAACGTATGTATAAACATTTATGCCAGTTGATACGTATGCATGCACTCTCTCCTGTCCCCCAGTTGCCTCAAATTCTCCAACCGATCCATAGCCCACATGGCACCTTGACTCTGGAAAGAAATTCCTTCTGAATTCCGCATATTCTCAGTTTCTCCAATCACTCACCGTCATCTGCCTCAGGCTCCTCTTCTTATCACCCCACAGGCTTTTCTTTCCAAATTGAAGTATCACTTCTTCAAGCATTCCTACCCTAATCCATCCGATTCTCCACCTTCAAAGCTTTGTCGTCCTTAATGAAACCTGCCTTACCAGTTTCTTTTCATCCTCTCTCTCTCTCTCTGGTCTCTCTGGCAACCAGACTTGGACTTCCACTGGACATCAATCTCTGGACAACCCCTCTGATATGACCCAGCACTCTTAAATAAGCCATTGTCTGTGCTTAGCTTTAGAGTAGCGCTCTAGAAATTTGGAGTTTATGATTACGATTACAATTATGGTGTTTAGAATTACAGGGGATTAGGAGGAATTGAAATATGATTAGTGGAGAAGAAGTGTTTTCAGTTTTGAATGAAGGACCTATGATTGGATTGTAAATAACTGATGAAGAAAGGATGGTTGGAAGGATTGGAGAGAGTTGCAGATAAGTGAAATGGATATAAGTTGGAAAATAGGACTTTTTACTCTATTCATTCATCCAAGTATTTTAAAGCAATTAAATGATTTGGGAACAACCGTAATGTGGTGGAGGGGTAGGAGAGATGAGGTCAAAAGTATGAAAGGGAATGTGGGTGTGAAGTGACATGCCGAATCAGGTTTGTTGACGATTATAGGACAAGAAATTACAGAGCAAATGTATAAGAGGCTCGAGTCTTCCATTGAAAAGGTAATTTGCACTGGGCCTTGAATATGCCTTAATTCACACCTGCTGAATATAACTGATTCAAACTTGTCATGATATATTGCTGCTAGATAAAAATATTGTGCAATAATAACCTAATGGTTTACTTTTTAAAACCCAGAACCTGATGTCAGAAAATCAAAGCAGATGCTGTTCTTACTTGAAAATTCAACTGGAAGACCAACAATGCCAGCATTAACCGGCGTTACAGCAATGGCTGATGTGTTGTAGACTTTGGAGACAAGCGGAGTTCCACGAACTGAAGTGCCGTCATATAGAACGTTGATTGTGTGGTTGCCTGCAATTCAGCATTCACAGATCTCTAATGCTTTTGAAGTAAGGAATTCATATAATAAGGATGAATGGAAACAATTAGTTTGGCAAATTTTAGTGATGAGGTGATGGAACAACAGAGAAGTGTTAGGGCAGAAGAAGAGTGGGCTGAGCAAAGTGGTTGGATCATAAAGTGTGTTGTAGGTGAGTGACATGACTTAATATTCCATTTGTTCAGGTATTTTAAGCCAGTGGAGTGATTTGAGGAGAGGAGTGATGTGGTGGTGTTTGGTGTTTTAACGACAGCATGGGCGAGGGCATTGTGAATTGCTTGGAGGTGTTTTTATTTGTGTGATGTCTGTGTTCCCAAAGAGTGAATTGCAGTAGTCAAATTTAGCATGAATTATAGGTGTGGCGATTGTAGATGCGGTTTTGAAGTCGAGCATAGTTATAAGCAATATCCGCCAACTCAAAAAGTGAGTCACCACTATTAAAGATTTAAGTCATTCATAACCATTATTCAAGAATTTCATATACTGTGTACAAAATTCATATAGATTATAATTGAACAAAAGGTTACATGAAAGGACTGACGAGTCAATGGTGAGAACTGACAAAATGGCTGTGGATAGATGGTTACTGGATTGAAAGAGAGATTAAAGCAATATAATTTGCCAGTTTTTCAGTTTTATTAACAAAACAATGGCCTAAACAGACAACTTTTTAAACATCAACAACATTCATGCTGACCAGACATGACCGCCAACCTTTGGTCACACAGTGTTCATCATTCACTACAAGCGTATTATTATCGTTGCAAAGCTGTAAAAGTCATTTGAATGGTTAGACATACCAACTTCTATTGGCACAAATTCAACTCGATATAATCCATTTCTCATGTTGATGACGTTTGCTTGTAACAGTCGATGGCTTGGAGCTGGAAAAGGACAAAATTTAGATCAAATAAAATTATGTATTAAAACAATGCATTGAATGCCTGTAACACACTTAATCCGCATAAAACTTTCATTAATTAACAGAAACATCATTCTGATTATTATGAACAATATTAATGCTTGCTTCACTTTACTGGTTTAGCCTCTACTTTACTGCAAAAAATCCCACAGCCTAATCAGTCCTTACAAACCTATATGCCCCCTTCGTCTATGAATTCCTTTGTACTTCTACCGACTACCACTTATGAAATTGTTAGCACTAGCAAAGTTCTTAAAGATACTCATAGTGCAGGCTTAGACGACCTGGCTCCACACATATTGTCCCCTCTTTTATATCCTCTGCAACACGGATTTCAACCAGGCCACTCTACTTTTATGTCATTATTGGATATTCAGGATAGAATCACTAAAGCCATGGACAGTAATGAATTTTCGATAGGCATATTCTTGGATCTGGCAAAAGCCTTCGATACGGTTGATCAAGACATCCTTTTAGCAAAATTGAAACATTATGGGGTTAGGGGTAAACCGCTAGAATGGTTTAAGAGTTATCTCACTAGCCGCACACAGAGAGTAAAATGTAATGGTTGCCTCTCGAATCTCCAAAACATCCTCTTTGGAGTGCCACAAGGGTCTATATTGGGTCCACTATTATTCCTGATCTACATAAACGACCTCCCCAACTCTTCTACTCTTTTAAGATTCATCCTATTTGCAGACGACTCGAATGTCTTTCTATCACATTCCTCATACGATAAACTTATCCAACTTGCGAACGAGGAATTGTCTCTAGCAGCTGACTGGTTTAAGGCTAATAAATTATCATTAAACGTATCTAAAACGAATTACATTATCTTTAGATCACCTAACAAAACTATTCCAGTTACCAACAATGACCTCACCATTGATAATCATGTAATACCGAAAGTAACTTCTACTAAATTCCTTGGGGTCTTCATTGACCAACACTTGAAATGGAACCAACATATTGACGAAATATCTAAAAAGGTCATGAAGAATATTGGAATTATTAGAAGGATTTCTTACCTACTCCCCAAACTGTTCTCAAAAATCTGTATTTTGCATTAATATATCCCTACTTAACCTACTGTAACCTCATTTGGACCTCTACATACCCTGTTCACCTAAACAAACTTAAGAGTCTACAAAAAAGAGCAATCCGAATTATCACTAATTCCCCATACAATGCTCATACCAAATACTTATTTCAGAGACTTAAACTACTAAATCTCAATCAAATTAGGTACGTACAAATAGGTGAAGTAATGTATAAATATAATAAAAATCTCCTCCCAATAGCCTTTACCTCTTTCTTTCCCACTATTAAACACCTCAAAGTGACTAGAAGTAATTGTACTTACTCGTATCCTCTTGTTAGAACGAATGTTCATAAGTTATCTATTAAATACCAAGGTCCATTCTTATGGAATAACCTCCCGCACGAAATTAAGACGGCTGCAGGTCTCTCACAATTTAGATGTTTAATTAAAAATCACGCACTATATAACAATAATCTATAATTTCTCCAGTTCTTTTTTGTGCTATACTAAGATACTAAGGTTTTTATTATTACTTAGCCTTTATCGCACCTTCACATGGCATTTATTGCTTATCGTCTTTATAATCTACCATCAAGCCATCTGCCACAAGCTATATTGACTGGGCCCCTAACCAGCGGGAGTCATCCCTTCTAGGAGTGCCCTTTGTTCCGAATGATATAATTTACTTTCATCTACAAGTGCAGTCACTATAAACTTTATTTAGATTAAACAAGTAGAGTAATAAAAATATTGAATAGCACATTAACTGATCTACTTGCTTTTTGTTATGATTGTACTGTTCTGATTTGTAATGAACTGGTTCAATAAACTCTATTGATTGATTGATTAAAATCCATTTAGTTTGATAACATATTCATTATGCAGGTTCAAAACATATAAGCACATAAATATGTGTGTGTATAAATGTTTGTATGTAAAAAAGAGGTCAGAACCTACCTCCTTGGTTATAGTCAATGCTAGTTTGAGTTGTCCTACTAAGGACAGACAGCAGCTGGTACATTTGGAGTTTCAGCCGGCATACAAGGACTGCTCCTCAGTAGTTTAAACATATTATGATGAAAGAGCAAGGGTCATGATGATACCAATAGAAACATTTCAATGATCTAAAGTGGCTACACACAAAGAGCCATAAAAACTCAGTTATAGATCATAAACATGACCTGCAAAACCAAGATTTATAAATACATGTCAAAAATGCTAAGAAATACTCTCCAAACTTACAAGAAATGTTAACGCCAAGATCTCCACTGGAAGAACCACCACTGACTCGGACTTCAAACTCAGCCAGTTTTCCAACTGGAATGAATTCAATGCTCGAGGAATTGATGGAAATGTTGGCTGGATTGTGTATATCAATCTTCCATGGACTTCCTGCCAGAAGAATGTATTGACATACATAACATCAAAACACAGCACACGCCCCCTCCACCCATAATTCAGATAAGTTTATGCCAACAATGACAAACATAACTAACAAGTAGCATGCAACATACAGTTACAGCCATTAGCTATACTGCTTTTAATTCCAGGTTTAAATCACAGTAAAGCATACAACACTAAATTCAGTTTTGAACCAAGCAACTCATAAGGAAAAGTTAATCTAATCACTGATCAGCGGTTGCTAGAATGCATTCCATAGCAACTCATAACGGTTTTCCTCCTGCCCTTCGAGCAGCTGACTCAACTGACTCTTTCACATCTCAACTCAAGACTTATTTGTTCTCCAAGACATACCCTGCTGTTAGTTGACAGTGAGGCACCCTTGTAACGGCATGGCTGTGCTATGGCACCATATAAATTGTCATTATCATTATTATTATTACCATCATCATCATCATCATCATCATCATCATCATCATCATCATCATTATAATTATCATTATTATTATTATTTTCCAGTTATTGACATCAGTTGTCATTCTGCCCATAAGACAAAATATCCAACAACACAGGTGCATAAAAAGATTGTTGTTCTCTTGTTTCCCTTTTTTTTCTCACTGCCACACCTAAAATTATCATACTCCTTGTTTTTATTTTATCATTTTTTTTATTTTTATGAAATGTTTCATGATGAAGATAATGACAAGAGCAACTATAATAGATCTAATCCAAAGCTAATCTAAAAACTTCAATATTGCTCTTATTATAATGCACATAAGTAATAAAGCATTCCAAAATCACAATCAGATGGACTAAGTCCAGCATGCATATACTGTAACTGAATTTCAAGCTAACTTAAGCATTTATTTAAAATAATTAATAGACATGAAAGGTCAAAAGAAGTTAATAAAATCCCCACCTGGAACATCTCGATCATTGAACTTCATCCGAATTATGTGTGGAATTGAATCCTGTGGAACAAAAGATGCCAAAAACCTTCGACCCTCTTGTTTTTGCACAACACAAGGCACACTCCCATTGTTAACTGTAATCTCCAGATTTCCAGAGCCAGCCTGTGATGCATCAACTGCAAGAAACAATAACATTTAAGCAAC
Organism: Aporrectodea caliginosa; assembly: GCA_020284085.1. NCBI lineage: Eukaryota > Metazoa > Annelida > Clitellata > Crassiclitellata > Lumbricidae > Aporrectodea > Aporrectodea caliginosa. The sequence continues at coordinate 832,053 of JACEVL010001071.1, forward strand.
ATCTGTCAAGGAAATTAATGCACAAAACCTAAAATTACACTTCCACCTGTCAAAGGTTCGACCATAGTAAAATGACATCAGAATAGGCATTTTTCCATTTACATTCATTATATTAATTTTATTTTTAATCATTTTAATCATTAAAGAATTAAAAAAATTAAGTATCTCTTTAAAATTAAATGAGATTTGAAACTGCATTTCCAACTCAACTTGTTTTCTGCTGAAAAATTGCTCCAGCCTGAGACAGAGAAACCTAGTAATCAACCACAGCAAATGTACCAGCTGACAAAACTTACTCTCAAATTCAACAGGTTTCCTAACATTGCCTTTTCCAGGCAGATTAACGACATTGATTTTGCTCCAGTCATAGACGTTGGAATGAAAAGGACTTCCTCTGACTGGTTTACCACAGTAAAAGACTTCAATACGATGTTCACCTGGGTTAAACAGAAAACAAACATCTTTAATATTAGTCATCCAAGTTCCTTGCCAGATAACAATCAATCAATCAATGAATCAATATTTGTTTATCGAAAATAATCAATTGGACACAGCCACAACTTAATAACGAAAAAATGGTTATGGTTTTTAAAGGAAATGGTTATCAGCTTGTTCAGGGATACGGGGCCTAACCTGTGAACCCGCCAGCAAACCCTCCCAGGGCCTTCTCATTAGATTTTAGTACATGTTCCTATAGAGGAGCCGTGGTATGAAGTTGCGACCGTCCAATAAAATGCAGTTCCTAGATGGTTTCAGCCTAAGTTTTGAGCAAACGTATTATTCTACAGTGAAGAAACATTCCCTAAATAACAAATTGATACAAAAGACAAAGAGCAGACGATGCTAAATATGTTAATCAGTGAACCAGATTGCTGAAACATCCTCCACAAAGGATTGCTTTCAACATCCTCTGATTGTAAGACTATCCTAACCCTGAAACCACTTATACTATGTAATCAGTAAGATCAATTTGGAAATAATTATGAAAGAGGCACAAAAGCTGAATGGACTCCACATCTACAGGTCTGTCCCAAGGTAAAAAAATTCATTCCAGTTTATGCTCATTCAAATTCACTGGCAGTAAAGTTTAAATATATGACATTGGCCTCAAATAACCTTGCCTTCTAAGGATCTCTCCAGGTCCTTGGGAAATTGTAAAGATTTGTCCTTGAGTTTGTGCCTTTATATAACTTACCATTTAATAAATACCTGGTAACATAATTATGAACAGTAGGAATGAAAGTGATTACTCAACGATCATCAATTATATAAAAAATTACCATAATACTACAGAAACCATCTAACATCAAAACTAACATTAAACATTTAAAATCTGAACTTAACACATACCGACTTCCGTAGGCACGTATGCTAAGACAAGATTTCCATTCTGGCTGTCCACAATGGTGGCTGGAGACGTAGCACCACGTGGAGCTAGAAAAGACAGCAAAGTCACAATATGAATAGTTAAGCCAACAAAAAAGCATATAAATAATTACAGTAAATTAACAGCTTAAGTTCTGTAAACAAAGATCTGTAATCAATTACCAAAGGATAATTAAACTGTAGAAAGTTATTGTTAGGATGTAAAACATTAAATTAAAAATACAAATATAATTTTAAAAGTTCTTTTACCTTAATAACAAGTAGACATGCTAAACTTCTTATACAAGCAAATAAGAAATGCCAGCTTGATCCCAATTTACAATTATAAACTTCTAAGCACAAAAGTGCCTTAGCCATGTCATTAGAAATCAAATGTCTGGTTTACCACCAGGAGAGGATGACACTCTCCAGTTTCTGTCCAACAAGCTAATTATGATTGCAAGAGGCAAGGAAGATGTACGACCAATCATAATCTTAAGCAGTGACCAAGAAATGAAGTCACCAATATATCATATCTTGGGCTTCATCATCCTTTTACTTGACTTGATTTATTAAATTATCACTTGATGAAAGTAAATGAATCTTAACATTTACTCTAAGTAAGTGCTTGGTGTAAGCACATTCTTTATTAAACCAATTGCATATCCGTACTCTGATGTACATACATCTTAATAACAATCAACTGTCAATATGAGTACAACAATCTAACAATAAATGTCTTGCGCTGCAGATTATCTGCAAGACGTAGGCAACGGACGTGCGATCACGGTCGCAGGGTATATTGCTTGGCTTTTTTGGTGGAAATAAACTATGCAGTAAGTGGCCTTGGTTCAGGACCGCAGAGAAAAGATGGGCGTCTTATTGCCCACTAACAACATGGCTACAATTTGCCATATCAAGAAGTTAAATTGGTTATTCATTAAGACAATGCCTAAAATTGATTCAAACATACATATGACGTGAGCTTTAACATCGCTTGCAGAACCATGATGTCCAAGATTGAGAAAGAAAGTGGATCGGTGGTTAACTTCAGCTGAACTGAGACCTTCACCAGTAGCAACCACACTACCAGCATCGACAACTTCCATGGTAAATGGAGAACCTGGAAATATCAACCAATTTATTTACTATGCTACAAATAATCATAAATAAACTTTGGTGCAGCATCTTATATCACAGTAATACTAATGATGACCACACCACATAAAATTGTCTTTTAACTGTATAGCTGGTTCATACAAGCAAACCATCCAAAAAAGCCATAAGGCAAGTTATCAGCCTAGGTACATCAAGTGAAATGAATATAAATTGCAAAATTGCATAAAGTTACTAAGTAAGTAAGTAAGAGTGTTCTTTATTAAACTTAAGCAAACGCTCAGCGCTTCACATATAAAGTCAAAAATAATTTCGGTATAAAGAAAACGATAACCAAGAGAAGAAAATAAAGTCAACTTGAAAAAACAGATGTCTAATTGTACAACATCCTAGCCAAGAAACCGCACCTGGTAAGGGAATCAAATCTAGGGAGAACAAGGCTATGTTGAGCGTGGGCATAGGTTATGACCAGTACAATTGACAGAGGGGAGTAGGTCATGGAGCGTGTTGTCAGGATTTCTTAAGATGTTTCTAAAGAGGTCTACGTCAGCTTTTTTTACAAAGTTCCTTAAAGGAACTTTAGGTCTCAAATAAATTATGATGTTATGGCAATACACAATCAACTTTAAATATCAATGTTACTTCTAGGCCTGTCGACGTATTTACTAACATTTCTTGACATCTCTAATGACATTGTTGATTTTGTGCAATTTTTGTAAGCATCATTATCTGCATACCTTCTGTTTCAATTCCAGCAAAATAAATCCGAATGACGTATGTTCCCGCTCCAACCGGAGAGAAGTGAACCCGATATGTACTGTGACCTTCTGAAATAATCTGTGATGGGACAGGTCGGCCATTGTGGGTAATGTCCACTGTTAACTGACCCATACCTGCCTCAGAGGTCTGAACTGAAATGCAACAAGTGATAAGAGCCAAACGTGGCAAAAGAAAGAAAAGTGCAGTGCAGTGTAAAGTAAAGTAACAACCTGACTACGTCAAATGACACAACACGTCGAACAAGCACACTCACTTTTAAAAAAAACAAAACAATAGAAACTGAACAAAACAATATTTTGTAATAAACCTTTCATCAGCTACAATACTATAAGACGCATCTTTATCTAGATACAAAGCATGACACACTAAAGAAGAATATTTTTCACAATTCAAAAACTTATCAATTTTGCCTAACTTATCAATTTTGCCTAATTTTGTCTTTTATGAAATTATACAGATGATACTAACCTAAAAAGTTGGTACTTTTGCCGACAATTCCTTTTTCAATTCCTGAGACACGCACAAGATTTGGATCAGAAACCTGAACATTGAAAGGACTTCCTTGTACATGTTGATCTTCACAAAGAATCGATATTTGCCATTCACCTGAACACAAAAAAATGCAATTATCATCAACATCACCTCTGTCCTAGGCCCTGAAAGCCATAGGTCTCCCAAACCACAGACCTTGTTGAACTCGGTGGTATCTAATGTAAGTTTGCATTTGGTGATTGTCATGGATTATTGTTTTTCTCTGTTTGAACAATGTGATCTGCATTCTGCACCCACTAACCCAGTTTGACAGTATTCACTAAGCCCTTGACCTGACTTATTGCCACTTTTGACTAGTCACATTATCCATCAAGGCTTGGTGCTTTAGGCCAAACCTGTCAGCCTCAGCTTCCCGAGTAGCAACATCTGGCCAATGAATATCACTGAGTTTCACAAATCAATTCTGTTGCCAGTATTACAAAATGAAGTTTACTCTATTACTCCAGGGCAGACATTTTTTCAAGATTTTGGCTCTGCTTGTGTCCCATAGCCAATACATCAGTATTGGGTACACTGTCAGTGAGACGATACAGTCACAATGAAGAGGGCTTGTCACCTCTACTCATAAGCTGAGGCTAAGAAAAATGAAGTCATTAGCACTTCATAATCATGGTTGCCACTCAGGGTTAGCTTAAGGGACTGCTCTGCTAATTTTCTTCTTCATGCGCTAGCAAAGTTAGAAACAACATTTGAGTTGAGATTTTATTCAGTTCGCCATTCATTTGCAAAAAATTAGGCAGAAACAGTTAACAAAAGAATCGAAAGAAGGTCCTCTCACAGTTTCATGTTTCTTTCATTATCTAAATAAGAAGTCTTACTTTTTACTAATACCTGTTTTTCAGTGCACTTTTACACTAAGTGTTTCTGTGCCTTCTAGTGGTCTGAGGCCTTTCAATTCACTTCCTAATTCTGTCCACTTTGCTGACTCTCTGCACTGTCTTTCAGTCTAGATTCAAAACTCATCTATTCCATTCCAATTTACTTATCCCACACCTCCTGGGCCATCAGACCTATTTGCCTCTCAACTAGCCTGTCCAAATGATTTTTGAAACAGACTATGATTCAATTGATGCCTTGTGTTCTGTAACAGCATTGCTACAATTAGTTTAGATGCCGGTACTATGTTCAAGTAATCCTAACTGAGAGTACGTTTTATAGTTAGTACTACAGATTACAGAAACGTCCAGAAATGTATGCATACATATAAATACATAAATAATATATATACATATACATGCTTAGATATATATACATCTATATATTAAGTGTGTTATGCTATGTAAGATAAGATATTCTAAGTAAAAAATGCAGTGAACAGGATAACAAATGAACAGTTCTTTATTTTATTTTCTCATAGTTTAAGTATCACCAAAACCATTGTGGTTAGGCATTAATTGATGAAGTAAGTCAAGCACATCAGTTAAGGCCTTGCTGAAGGTCTAACTTCCTGACTGTAGTCCAAAGCTGTTATGCACAATTTCAACTGAAACTGAAAGCTATAACTGAAACTAAAATGGTAACATAAACTAATAAAGAATTTATCAGAGATTTTGCCTACCAGTTTCCGAGGGAGTAAAGTTTGCCACGTATGCTCCATCTCTCTCGACCACCTCCACCGAACTCGTACGACCGCTTGGCGACCGGCCAACTGCATGGACAGTTGCCTTGTGAGCACCACCGCTGTTGATCTGTCACAACCAGAAAATTATAGTTCGTAACCTTTAATGCACTACCACGTCACATCACGTGAGCAGGCTACCATCTAAAATTGAACAGTAGGCATACTGCAAAGGCCAATCCATTACATGATCAATAATCTCAACGTCACGATATATCTGATCAATATAGATGATTTACATGAAGTGACCCACTAAGGCTAACGACACCCATGACAGGTATTCACCTATAAATCTACACAATTCTTATAACACAGCAGTCTAAATTTAAATCGCTGAAAAATATTAAACAACAAATTAAGCAACTTATTGGTATGAGTACAGTAGGCCATTTTATCACAGTAAGAAACATCTATGCCAAATGCTCAAGCTTAAATGTGTTTTAATACAGCCTTTGATCATACTGCTTTCATATTCTACCACAATACAAACCACTGCACATGCAAACACAACCAGCCTAGCCTTGCGTCTCATTAACATACATCAATCAATAAATCCAATCAATAAAATGAGGCCTATGCACAGACCCATAACAGCACACAATGTTATACCCATACACTGTAAACATCATCAAAAATTCATTCAACTTTACTATTCATGTATATACAGATTTTGACCCAAATTCTGTATATTTGCATACACACAAATATATACATATGCTATAGAACTTCGCATGTTTTCTGAAATATATACGAACGACATGGAAATCTTAGATGTTCAAGTCTGAATAATTGAAAAAAGTTAATGTTTCCTATAACAAGTCACCTTAGTGCCTGGGACACCGGACCCTGACACAAGCTGTGCTGTTAATTTATATAGCACCTCCTACATATCAACCCATAGGCTCACCAAAACTAACCAGTAGTGAAACGATGATGTACATCACATAAATCCAGTACAAATCAGTCCCAATCTCATACAAGCTAATCAATCCATGGTCACTCACTCCACGACTGGAAAACAGCCTAACAGAAACAGTTCCTTGATGATTTACCAGTACACACACTTCAGAAGCTGATATAAGCTCCAGTGTTTCTACAATGGGGACTCTATTCCAGCTAAGGCATTTTGATCCTGAAAGCTGTCTTATAATGCCTTTGCCTGCATTGGCCCTTTGCTATGGACTCAACTTTCCCCTTAGTTCGCACTACCATACTATCCGGTAGCCCTGCTACATGTTTCAGCTACCTCAAAACTTGTCTTTATTTTTGGGGACCTTAGCACTAGGAGCACCTTTGATTGGTACAATACCAAAACAAAATACAACTCCAAGAATCCAGATCTCTATCTCAAGGCCTTCATTGAATTCTGCATACTGACAATGTAGTACAGGAGAACTGCAAAGTGTTAGCTGGAATGGCTGTTACCGACCTTGAAGGAGACAGGACGTCCAACTGTAGCACTGGTTGCAGGGGATACGAGTCGCATCTGAGAAACATCAGTTAAAACGTTAATCACCAGAGGGCAGCCCTTTACAAGATTCTCTTCATTGTAGACAAAGACCTGAAGACAATCAACAATTAAAAGAAGTTTCAAAATATAAATATCATTGTAAACTAATTACAATAGTGATAAACAGCTAATAACCATACAACTAGCCATTCTAAATATTTATGGCACATAACCTGCCCAAGATCATTACAAAGATTCATGATTTATGCCTAGCTTCTTCACACTTCAAGACCTACTGAAGTCACAGTATAATTACTTTCTAAAATTATAAGATCTACAATGGTTCAGTGATGTCAGGGATGTGGGACATATGTCAGGCTGTGCCATACAGCAGGACTTTCTAGGCTGAACTAGGCAACTTGAATTCAACATATTCCCAAACAGCCGAGAAGACTGCCACTTTAAATCTCTCCAGTGGTGGAAGAATATTTCAAATTTAACAACTGAATGATGACTGCAGGTTGCCTCCTGGTTTTGTCTACCAGGTAGGCCTCATAGGCTTTTGGCCTCAGCCTAGTGGATCTTGGCCTCAATTTAATCCTAGTGGATTTTGGCCTCAGTTTAATCCTAGTGGATCTTGGCCTCAGTTTAATCCTAGTGGATCTTGGTCTCAGTTTAATCCTAGTGGATTTTGGCCTCAGTTTAATCCTAGTGGATCTTGGTCTCAGTTTAATCCTAGTGGATTTTGGCCTCAGTTTAATCCTAGTGGATCTTGGTCTCAGTTTAATCCTAGTGGATCTTGGCCTCAGTTTAATCCTAGTGGATCTTGGCCTCAGTTTAATCCTAGTGGATCTTGGCCTCAGTTTAATCCTAGTGGATCTTGGTCTCAGTTTAATCCTAGTGGATTTTGGCCTCAATTTCATCCTAGTAGATCTTGGTCTCACTCTCACTCTAGTGGATCTTGGCTGCAGTCTTGGCCATGTAAGTCATGTGCTCATTATAGTCACCGCAAATAACCTATCCAAGATCACTACAAAGACCCATGATAGTTGGATCACATTAATGATTCACTTACAGTTTTTCACCAAAATGATAACAAGTAGGTATAAGCAAACTAATGATAGCAATTATAAACCTTGTGTATGCCAGACTCCTGTGGAACAAAGTCACAGACTCCCAGTTGACCTTGCCATTTCAAAGTCACGGGAGGTCGCGTTGAAGGTCCAGTCACAGAAACACGAACCTGTCCTTTGTTGATTTGATCGTCTTGAGATTCTAGTGAAAAACTGCACTGTAACATAAAATACAGATTGAGACATCATAATGTCACACCTAATCTGTCAATCAAATGTGATGCAGTAGACCATTTATATAGAGCCTCTTCTAACGAACATCACAGCTGCATTTGAAACATAACTCAATAATTGAAGAAAGATTTGAAGTTCACGTGAATGAATCATTAAGAAATATATTTAGATATGAGATAAGCTGTAATCAACTTAGATTTTAAATGGTTCTCACTGATGCCAAGTCTCAATAAGTCAAAGAACAAGAAACTTTCTCTAGCCCTATAATCATCATCATCATCATCATCATCGTCATCATCGTCATCATCGTCATCATCGTCATCATCGTCATCATCGTCCTCATCACTTTCATCACCGTCGTCATCATCATCTTCATTGCTGTCATCATTATCATCTTCATCACCGTAATTGTCGTTATCGTCATCATCATCACCATCAGCATGCCCTCTCTGCAGCATTGCCACTTACATCACAGTTTCAGCTGTCCCAGTCTTGAGTTTGTATCTATGCACTTTGTAGGCCAAAGTTACTTGTTTCTAGAAAGATGTATTTGAGAAGGTTCATTTCCAAAAGCCTCAGAGTAAGTGTGATCTATCAGCTAACTATCTAAAGCTGACTCCCTCATTTACAGGATATATTGATACCTTATATCTATCTGAAAACACTAACCCTCCTTTTGGCATAGGCTGGCTGACCAGGTGTCATGACCTTTAACCTTTCAGCTGGTGGAAGTCGGTGTTCTTTTGCTGGCTCCTTTGGAGGTGGTGGCGGTGGAACTGGAGCGGAATGAGTGACTGCTTTGGGTGGTGGAGGGATTTTTTGATTGAGATTCTTCTTTGGTGTCAATGCTTGAAGCCTTGCTGCATAGGCCATCACCCCAAGATGGTCAACATCTGGGTCAGCCATCTCCTTTGCGGAAATAACTGGATCAACGCCCAAACCTTTGGCAGCATTCATCGCTACAATTCACAAAGCAAACCACAAATTTTCAGAAGCAAATTCAGTCTTGTGCATTTGAATGGTTTCCTTTAAGCTTATCTGAACAATATTTGAAATTTAACAACTGAATGATGACGATTAGATCTGAGTTGGGGGTTGCAAACTGTGCGGTCGCACAGGGTCGCAACTTAGGGGCCCAAAAATGTCACAGAAAACTAACATGAACAAGACACCCTAAAAATATTATGGTTTTGATTAAACCTTCACTTTTGTCAATAAAATAAAAGTAAAATGGTACCCGAAATTTAGTTTGCTTCAAAAATATATTAGCGTTAGAATATTTTAACTCCCTCTATATCCCAGAATCCTCGTCATTAGCAATGAAAAACAATTTGACTTGTGTCATGGGGGCTTGTACAGTAGAAATATACTGTGCACAGGGCCCGAAATATCCTAAGGCTGGCACTGATTAGATATGCACGGGATTACTAGCATATCTCAACCAGCCATTCAGCCACCTGCCAGCAAGTGAATAAGCAAATTACTGAATGGATTAATCCAATTAGTGTGTGCTGTGTTACTGCTTTGCTTTGGCTGTCTTGTTGATCGAAATATCACTGTTGCACATGACTGGTTGCATTCAAAGCAACAGCACATGAAACAATTACATGCCTGAGAAGAATTTCCTGCAAAAAGCAACGGAAGTTTTACCTCTTTGGAGGAAGTCCACAGACGTACCATGTTCCACTCCACCAACTATTACTCCACCAAGGGATTCGACCAAAGCTACTAGCACCTTTCCATCATTCCAGTCTTTCTGTAAGAAAAATAACAAGAACACAATAGAAAATGGAAACAGGTTTCTTAAGGGAATCACAAAAGTGCATCACAAAAGTGCCATCTGTGTACAGTTGCAACACATACTCATCTGTTGCAGTCAACAATGTTCAACATGTTACTCTTACACAACACTGCATACACTATACAGTGTATAACCCTCACTCAAGCTTCTAGATGGCATGGGACCAGTTTCCTTTTTTATGTGAATGAGCTCCTACTAAATCACATAATCATTTTATATAGAAATTAGGGTCCAAAGAAACAATTATGTCATTATTAAAAGCAAAACTTATGTAAACAAACACTGGGTAATAGATTGAACAAGCTTGGTTTATGAAAATAGAGTTTCCAGTGTTAATTCCTCATTGGTTTTCTCTGTAAGTTATTTGTTCATTGCATTCAGTATGTGATGACCTTTCAATCAGCATCACTTTCCCACATCAAATGCTGGTTGTTCTGTTTTGTGGATTTCCCTACTAGATTTTGACCAGATAAGATTCACCATAAATTTCAACTAGCCTTTAAGTTTCCCTTGATAGCAGCACTGCTTATGCATTATTATTATGTCAGTATAAAAGCATTTAGAGCCAATTAAATTACTAAACTAATTTTTAATCAATTATAGAGTCAGTGAGAAAGTTCTATATATAATCGAAAAACCAAACTAATTGTTTTGTCTTCAATCACAAAAAGTCCAGCAAGAATTTATTAATACATAATTCAATTTCCAAAATAAAATATCAACCCATTCACCATAAAAGAATATCTCAAAAATTGCTTCAAACCTGGAAATTTGTTACGTTCATGTGAGGTATTTGCTGTTGAACCCATTTCAGTGTTGCATTGTACCCAGGAGAGTTGACCTTCATAAAGTAGGACAAGTAAGTCATTCCCGAGAGTTCGTCGAGGTCACGGTTTGACAAGTTCTCTGGTCTCAGCACCATTGGGATGCCAAACTGCGTCTTGGCAGCTTCCATTGCACTTTGACAATTCAAAAGCCTAAAGCAAAAATAATGCACTCAAAGACCCTGCCTGTGTTTTGCATAAAGCTTCCTATAGAGATTCAATTTAGCAATATTTTTCACTGCAGCAACTTGGCCATTAACTACTGATAAAATCAGCCAATAATGGATAGTTAATGTATGGTATTGGATTATACGTGTATCATAAATTGTGTGGGTGTACCAAATATGCCTGTAGTACAATAAGTGCATATGAGCATGTCAGTAGGTAAGTATAATTATCAATTACTCGCATTACCGTAGATGAAATGAATAATATGTAAACACTTGGCACAAACTGTTACTCTAACGTTAGCAGATTACAGTAATCAAATTTCCTGAAGAATGCCAATGGAAATTACAAATCATTGACTTGTGGTAAAGCCATATATACCTGGTGGGTGCATGATATTCTAGTGATTAGGGAACTCAACTGTAAATCAAATTGATAGGGTTCAAATTCCTGGTAAAGACTTGTAACAGAGGTAAGATTAGGTGACTGCTAGTTTATTACATGCAAAGCCATTAATTATTAGCATAAAGGCACAACAGAAGTAATTATTTGATGAACATTTCCATATACTTCAGTACATTTGAAAGCTTACTGGCAAGAATAAAAATTGTATTTTTCTAGGTTTTGTAAATAAACAGCTTGCAAGAAAATGCACTTTTTCAGCAGGAAAACTGTAGGTGCCAAATTACCCATCACGTCTGCTAAGCTGATTCCACTTCGGAAATGTTCCTGGACGACAGTATTCCACAACACCACTGCAACAGAATGTTTATTTTTGCATTGTTTTGCTAACAGATGTAACATTTTCGTTTGTAATGACACTTAACATCATAATAGGCTAGTGCAGAGAGTGCCTCTGAGTAGGTCTCTAGAAGAGGTGCTGTATAAATTCTCAGAATGAATGAATTAATTAATGAATTAATGAATTTGTCTGTGATTGCTTTCACTCAATTATTATTTGAATTTACAATGGGCGTTCAAGTGAAACTGTAGCACCTGAATGAAAACAAAATATCGGGTGAGAACTTCTAGCTAATGTTTATTTACCACTTGTAGTTCAGGACAAATACTTACAGCCCACACACAGCACACAGACATAAAAGTAAAAGTTTTCGTTTGTCTTTGTTTTGAAGATTGCATACAAGCAAGTGAGATGGACACAGACAGAGAGACACAAAGATATGATGGACAGGGAAAGAAGAACAGAAAATAAAATTAAACAGTCAAAACATGATACACAGAGTGGCAAAAACACAGACGGCTACAGAAACATGGAATGATAACAATTAATGAAGCGTGAAGAGGCAGATGTTTAGCCACCGCAATATAAGCGGAAATGATTTTATCCAGTTTCCACAGAATATATGGTTCTCAGTAGTTCTACTGGCTGCAAAACAGGGAATTAGTATGCAGGACCATACAAGCAAGCACAGCCGGGATGGAAAGAAACATCAGTTACGTCACCACATTGCATCCCATGCTGAAAGATCACTCTTCAATATAGGCCGATGATTATCAGGTAGTCTAAAGCCAGATGTGCTACATTCATGAGATCTATAAATTAACAGACTGTCATATTGGTGGCAAACACAGGTGGTACCAAATAATGGCAATGCAAAGTACAATGACAGCAACCATTTGGCATACAGAATGGAAAGTTCACAAGATAAATAGTTCACTAATCATAAATGTACATGTCATCATCATCATCATCATCATCATCATCATCGTCATCACTGTCATCATCATCAATTCATGTCCATGCTGACACTTTGCCAGTTCCACTACTCTTTGCCTACTACCCTGGCTTGTCTCCAGGCTACGCATAGCCCAACACTCAGTGGGTGAATGGATTGGAACATTCTCTACACGAATCATCTAAGAAAACAGGCTTCCCAAAACTGGTGTAAGACAACGATCATTGCAATCCCAATACCAGGCAAGGACCCACATAACGTTGGGCAATTACCCAATATCTTTGCTCTCCGTGAGGTTTAAGCTTCTCAAATATTACAGTTCAATGTTGGAAAGCTCTATCACAGATGAACAAGCAGGCTTTCTACTAGGACAAAGCACTTGTAATCAAGTCCTTGCTCTAACAATATTCACTGACAATGGATTTCAGAAAAATCTAACAATGGAAGCCATTTTCCTTGACCTAACAGCAGCAATGGCCTACACATGCAGGCCTATTGCTGAAGCTCTCCAGGATTCTCCTCTGGCTGAGATAACTGAAGTTTTGCTTTGGAGCATGCACTTCTGAGTGCATTTGAGGGACCAGTGCACTCTTGGAGAGCACACAGCAATGGCCTACCTCAGAGTTCTGTCCTCTCTCCAGGTCTCTTCTACATTACATTAACATTACATGCTAAATCTTTCATACAGATGACTTATGTATTGGGTCTCAACGTCATGCTCTCCCGGAACTCAGCCGTTCACATGTACTTACAAATGTCAAAGTTTATCTTAAACATTTGTTCTTGCTTGCTGCCACATTCAGTCTTTTTCTGATTATGCTTACTTTCACTCATTTATTATTCAACTTCCTGATGTGCGATATGGTATGTGCAAGTGCAGCACTTCAATGAATACAACAGATTAGAAGAGTAATAAATTTTTCTTGCAGAAAATTATCATAAATTATTAGTTTGTCCCATTTGGATTAGCTTAGTCACGCATCAATTTGCATTTTCAAAGCCTTCTGAATAGGCCATATATACATATATATGAATATATGATGCCTCCTACTTAGTAAACAATATATGAAAAATATGTGGGTCACATGTTTCTTGGAAATTCCTTGGACATGAACTCCGGATTCTTCTCATTATTTCATAAAGGAAAGCCCACAGAATCTGGGTTTGGCCCAAAACTTGTATGACCTCTGACAACGAGTACAAAAGACATTCATTATTGATGCCATATGAAAAGGCTCATTCAGATATATTGCCCACATCAACCTATCCATAATGCCTCTGGGTGTATAATAGTGATTCCGAAAATCTTCCTGTATAATCCAGCCAATTTGATATTTACTATCAACTTTGGTCCACAAAGAAAGGCTTTTATCGTGTAAGCAAGCAAATATCTCTCCACAATAAAAGGCCTTTGACAAACACTGAACATTCTGCAGGAATACTGATACCAAGAAACATGAAAATACTCAATGTAAACTTCAAAACAAATGGATTGTCAACATACAGATTGTTCAAAATTCTTCTTCAGAGTGCTAAATACTTGTGGTAACATTTCAGCAGAAAGGTCAATGAAATGACATCTCTTGCCAAATACTGAACTCCACCATATCTTACATAATCAGAGATGATGATTCTGCTTTGGATGCAGGTTTTGCCACCATTACTATGATAGCCAGTATTAAGTTTATTATTTCTAGTATTCACACATTACTTTCATCCCAGGACAAAAATGTGAATAAAAGACCTGTGCTATGCAACTGTGAATTAAGGACTTATTTCGAAATGTTCTTACACAGTGACTCTGCAAGGAAGGCTCCAATCTACACATTTGGAGAGGGGGTTTAGGGTAATGGTAACACTCTGGAATGAAGAGCAGAAGATCAGCACGGACGTGGGATTGCTTCCCACTACCCTCCCAAAGGTCGGCTCAGCCTTTGATTCACCAGTTGGCATTGGTAAAATGAGCAGTAGGGCACCTTGCATGGCTGCCAGACAGTTAAATTCGACTCCTGTAATAACCTGTGATCATCCGTTCATGAATTGTAATCATACTGTGATGTGTCAGTTTGAAATATTAAACGAAGATAATTAATTACATTCTACATTACAAGGCTAGCACATTCAACTAATCAACCATTTAAACAAGTATTGGTATACAGTGTTTAGCAACATCATTGACTGCCTGGGCTGTTGATGTTGACTATACCTCACCTATCAGTGACCAATGATTCAGCTACCACGTCAAATAAAACACACTTCTGACATATTTTGTTATATACGCACCAGACCCTTGTTATAGTAGAGGATTTGGGATGCATATCAAGTACCATGATAGGGCCACATTTAACTGAAATGGTAATTTCCCACATTTAACTGAAATGGTAATTTGCGACCATGTACATGTTTATGTTGCTGTTTATTTGCAGGCTTTAGTGGACTAATGATAGCAGTAAAAATCGATACATCATGAAAAACAAGTCTACAAGATATTCATCAATGGTGTAACTGGCTTGTAAAGGCTGCCAGAAAATTCTGTTTCATTCCACATGCAATGTCATGCATGTTGGAATAGAAACAATTTTTAAACAAATTCAGTCGAATGCTTCATATTCTTTGTTTAAAATTTCTACTTCAGGCACAATGATCTACCAGTTGCACAAATGGAATATTGTGGCTAAATTTAAGTGGCACTAATTTATTATCAATACAGTACATATAAAACATCTCACTCAGATTTCATTTACAAACAATAGACAATAGCACTGCCTTAGTTGGAAATTTAATTCAATCAGATAAACTATGGTAGTCTAGCCTAGGTCTTCTGAAAACAGTCAGCAAATTGCATCTGCTTCTTGCCACTGTGCTGCTTCTGCCTAGCAAAATGCAACAAACTACAAAGCTGCATGATTTTCATAGGCTCTATATCTTGTGATCAAACCATCTCGAAGCAGTTCCTAAGCCAGCTACAGCTGCAAGTAATTCTGGAACATCCATCATCCACTCAATCTTCTTCCTTCTCTTACAATACATTTGTCTACAGGTTTTAAGTTTAGCAATTCTTCTTAGAGCCTTACATATCTTCTTAAATACAACTACAGAAACAGCAATGCTAGCAGAATGAAAATCTCACACATAGCATAGTACACGTCTTGTACAAGATATAGAAATACAAGCAGCTAACTTTGTATATTGTGCAACTATCAGGAAAACAAACAACAAGACAATAAAGGTAAAAACAGCAAATGTGTATGTAACATACGAGTTTTTCTTCCAAAAATTGCACATAATATGTGTAAGTAAGTTTAGAATCCATGGCACCAAGTTATACCCAAAATTCATGTTACATCGCACATGCTATTGAAGGGTAGTGATAGAGCTAAAACTGATGCTGCTGATTTATGATAATTATGAATACAATGCAAATACAGTAAAGTTCATGTGATACAAAAGAACTGTTGCTGACACCTGGCAAGGTTCATAACATTAACTACATAAAGGGATAAATTAAATACACTCCAGTGTATGAACCAGGAAGGAAGCCACACTTGGGGCCATGTCCCCATGTGAGTTTAGGCTGGGGTATTGCTGAATGACCCCTCTGGAACTGACTTAGCTGGTATAGCCCCTTTGAAACTGCTGTTGACAGACTTAGAAAACAATTATAATAAACAATAATTATAATAACCAACAATAAAATGAAGAGCAAGAAAGAGACAGAACATACTGAAGAGCTATTCCATCATTCCAGTCCGTATTGAAGTTGGTAACTGACTGTCCTGGAACAACGGCATTGATCCAAGCAAGCATCAGTTTCTTGGGAGGTGTTTTACCTCTACCAATCTGGTAGCGGAGGATTAGACGCCAGACCATTCCAAGGATTAGCTTCAGGTTGCCGCTGTGAATATCCTCAGCTCCTGAAAGTGACCAAGTAGAAACTGAACAATGCTCAGGATGCAAAGGATAATAACAGGGAAAAATCTGGTCTGGTCATAAGATAAGAAGAATAAATTCACACAGTTCAGGTATGTCAAAGAAACAATCTTAAGCATAAACTATTGGGATAGCCAGTAAATGTGAATTGTTACACAGTGAACTATAATATACCACACAGTTGTACATCGGTTGCACAATTTTAAGTTTCCAGTCGAATAGAATCATGCTGAGTTGCATGCATCTGTGACTCAGAAATGCCAAATCAGATCATGCACGTCATGTGGGAAGCACTGAGATGAGATAAAGCTTTTGTCTGCCAATGAATCACCCATGAACCCTTAAAATTCTGCACTCAGCACATATCTCACACATAATGAACTATGAATTTGGTTTTCTAGCCTGTCAACTTCTGTATAAATTTTAACACTAACAGCAGAATGCTCTGAATACAGCAGCAGCAGCAGTCACCTACAGAAGATTTTCTTAAAGTCTATAAACATCTGTCATTGGAGACCATCATCAGCTCAGCAAATATTACTAAACTAGAGACTGTACTGTCATACATTGTGTAGTGCACACTGTAAAAGTTGCTATTTGAATGTTTTCGAACAGGGCATTAGCATTACCGTTAGAACATTGTGTTTCTGCTGTCTGCTTTCAGTTCTATTTTCCTGGTTGAGTTTATTTCTATGCTAATCAATCCGTTTTTCACTCTTTGAGATCTTTCCTGTTTTTGTTTTCCAACCTTAATTTGCTCTAAGCTCACTAAGGTCATTTATTTCCATGGCTTCCTTTGTGATATATGTGTCACATCTCTTCCTGATCCGCATTGCATTTGCTTAAGTCCACCATCTCGACCACAACGCAAACATGTTTCCACTGGCTCTGTTATTGCCTCCTCTACACTTCCGCTTAATCCTTTCCGGCCGTTACCCTTCAGGCCTTCTCCCCAGCATCATGCTGTCCACTGCTACTCTGCACTCATCTTTTATATTCTACAACCCAACCCAGAAAAGAGCCATTCAACGCCTAACTCATGTTTTTCATATGTCTAACCTACTAACAACAAATTCCTGTCTCACAATCTGTCACTTAACCCATTCGATCATCCTTACAAATATTTTTCTCTTGCTGTTGGGCACATAATCTCAATGGCTTAACTGAACATGGATCTCTGCGGCCCATCTCTCTGAATGCACCCCTCCTGGTTATTCACTGCACAATGCCCCTCGTTTAACTTTGTCTGTGTTTTCAAAACTACTAGCTGCAGCATTGCATTCACAGTCAGTCATCTTCTTAACAAGCAAATCTTGACAAAGAAAATGTCTCTAATTAATGCATTGTCGTTCTCAGCTGAATGAATACTTTTACCTTTTTTTCTAACTCACTACTCAACCCCTAACAATCTGGATTCACTATACATCACGCCAATAAAACTCTGCTTGTCTTCCTAAACAATGAAGTAGTCAGTGCCACTAGTCACCTGTAAGTTGCTTGCCTCTGTTTTCACATTTCTGCTAACATCAATCGTGACTACTTCATCAACAACTACCTTCTTGATTTGGAACCTCTGATACTGCCCTTCTTTGGTTCCTGTAACTTGTCTTCCCAGTTCTTTATGTAATACTAGCAAGTGGAACCATTCTACTTAAAAACTAGTCATTTCAGTTTTAGGATGCCAATGACTGATAATGTTCATTATAATTTCTAAAACTGCAACATTAGGTCAGATCAAAACATCTATTAAGCACTGTTGCGCTTGGTATCTTTTGTCCAAACACACGTTATAAAACAGAAGCCATTAAATCAGATTAGAAAATAATTAATAATTATACTGACCAATATTAACCAGTTTTATTCCGTCATTGGTCATTGCTTTCAGTGCCAGATTGATGTTGTCGAGGCACTGGTGTTGGTTAATTGGCTTTTTCATGACATGTGGAATTCGACGATGTTGCAACATTTCCATCAGAGCACATAGTCGTGTCCCATCACAAAAGTCCAGGCGAAGGTCTTCAACTGTGACATCGTGGTTTGTCAGTTGGTCTTTTACCCAGTTTGTGAATGTATTCAGCTGTATGAGAACCCAGTGATCATCCAGTGACTGCGCAATACCGCCATGGATAGCATTTCCATGTCCGGAAAGACCACCAGACGCACCAGGTTCTAAATCACCCATTATTTATGAAGCCTAAGCTGGAACAGAAATGCAAACTTGATATAGATGACAAAAATTCATCTCAGATGTTGTGTCTCAATGAATATATCTTTGCTCAGCTTTTCACTAAAAAAAAGAAAACAGACTAAATAGTTAGCTAAAATTTCATTCAAACAAATTAAACACAGTATGAGGGGCATTGAGGGCTAAACAAGAATTTATTCATAACTTCCAAAGTTATGGAGAACACACAATGAGATTTGCTATATCTTCTCTTTTTCAGATCCCTTTGATCACTGTCTTTTAATTATTCCTAATTTCTTGATCTATTAAACTTGTCAGGCTCATCAAAGGGTATACAGCTCTGTCAGTAGTGATTAAAATACAAAACTAAAAATTATTAACATCCTGAGATAAATGTCAAAACCCAACCAAACTGAATGAAAATTTAATGTTTAATAGTTCACACAACCACATTTTGAAACTGCCAATAGCTGCAAAAACTGAGAAGTGGTTACACTAATGCACCTTTTCTCCTTTTCTGCCATTTGGGCTTTGGTAAATGTGCAGTTTATGCTGTTATTTAATATCAAGTCCATCTCTTATCGAAATCATTCTAGCAAGAATCTCGGCTCCATAAAGCAACTATGTTCCACTACTGAGATATTTCAGTGTGTACTCTTATTCATTCATTCTTCGTTTACTGAATCCCAAAAAATCAGTAAAATAAAAATATAGACATGAAACATTGACATGGGTATTGAGGAACAACCGGTAGACCCAGAAGGAACAGAGTTCCGCTTGAATAGGGTCAACAAATTAAAGGCAGTACAGATGGCGACGAAGAACAGACGTCTTTCTAATTAAACATGCATCGAAGTCTTAACTATGACAACAACAACAAAATTGGATCATATACATGATCAACTGAACAGAGAGTTAAACTTAACTAAGCTATAAAACAATTAATATAAATAAAAATATCATAATAAAAATTATACTTATATACAAGTAAATAAAAATTAACTCTTACCCATATTTAGCACCCTAAAAGCAACATGCCTACCGTTTTAAAAATCCTATAGAACCGATGTAATCTAATTTCTTTAACTCTGAACGCCACTGTGGTAACTAAATAATACAAGAACCATCCATTAAGATTCCGCACACCTATATAAACCTCCTGTCATTGGCATTAACTGAGAACATGACAGGCAGCCTTAATCCTTTTATACACAGGCCTTTTGTACACACCCTGCCCGCCTACAGATCGATAGGTGTAGTCAGATCAAACAAAACCGAAAACACTAGACAGATGTTTGACTGGCACGGTCAATCCAGTAAACCTGTCCACAATCAAAGCCAAGCAGAGGTGAGACATGGCTTTAGAGAAAACGACATAGGCCTAGGCTTATAAGCCTACACTGCCATGCGTTCTCGGCAAACATTTAGTATCGTGGTGCATGTATTTTCGGGCGTGGGACGGTATTTTTTGGCATGCTCCGCGGAAGGTACGATGTTTTCTAAAGACGACACAAACCCTAACCCTGACCCTAACCGACCCTCACGACGCGTAACCTGACCCTAACCGACTCTCACGACGCCTAAACTTACGGGAGGAAAATACATGCACCACGATACTAAATGCTTGCCGCGTTCTCCACTATGGCGTCAATTAAATACAATCCTGGAACGGTTGTAGCTATCTGAAAGGGAAACCACGACCTCAAATCCATAAACAAGACGATCCTATTAAGACCATCAGAAATCGCAGACTTCTAAGAAATAGGCCTATTCGAATATTAGGCCTATAACTCCCAACCTGTAAGATTAAGAAATATAATTATAGGCCTCACTGCACATAGGCCTACACAAAATACTGGATGGAAAGCATGCAGTTTCTCCAATTCACATCATAACACGGTTCTATATCCACCAATCCATCGACAGCTGACGAAGGAAACACGCTTCCACATGCCACAGTAGTCCAACTTCAATATATTGCAATCAGCAGAGAGCACACGACGAACACGGCGTCCATAGAGCCATTATAAACCGTGTATGGCCATTAATAGACGGCGCTACGATAGACGTATTAATATTAATTAACGTAAGATTAATATTAATGAACAGACTGTCAGACATCATGAATATTAATAATCATCATATCTATGATTATACGCAAGCCGTACTCTATTTATAGCCGTTTATTCCTACAATACACGATTTCTGTGGTCGCTTCCGAAACGGGACAAGACGTGTTGTTATACTCTCAACGCTCAAGCTGTTCACAGAACAGTTAAATGCAAGCAAGCCTAGTTCTGAAATTATTGACTCACAACAGCGTTAACATAATATAAATTTTAAATGAACAATATAATCCTCTCTCAAACTCAAAGACAGCGATGGTCAAACGTCACACGTGGAAAAGAACTCGAGACTGTACAGGCCTACACAATAGCGTATATTTAGGCCAACTATTATAATAGCACCAGCCCTTTTCTAGCAGAGCCACTGTCATCAGAAGTAGGTGGAATCTATACTTAAGTGGATTAAGTGCCTCATTCAAGTTCGTTCTAAGTGGAATTAAGTCACGACCTACTGGTCGTTTACTGGCAATAGGGCGTCAGCATGACTTGTGAGTGGGCAGGTACAGATGGGTCACGGGTGTATCGTGAATGTGTCTTATAGGGAAAAACTGGTTCATAATTCTAATATCACCTAGCTTGTGCCGTCGATTCGCTGAATCCTAGCGACCGTCATAGTCAGCCTTCTCCATGTGTTCCGATCTCTCGTCGCCTCTCTCAGCTCCGGAATGTTCATCATCATCGTCTCGTGTATCTCATCCATCCATCTCTTTCTTGGTCGTCCTCTTCCTCGTCTTCCCTCCCCACACGCCAGCATCATCTCCTTTTCCATGCCGTCCGCCCGCATCACATGGCCAAAATACATCACTTTTTGTCTCGCCGCTCTTTGTCTCAATGTCATCTCTCCTCTTAAGTGTCCCATCTCTTCCAGTATATGTTCATTTGTTCTCTTCTCAGTCCAGGGGACCCTCAGCATTTTCCTCCAAATCCACATTTCGCATGCTTCGATTCTAATATAGGCCTATGTAGGGCCTAGCAAAAATGTGACGACTTGTCCTTTATCCCATTCAGAAATGTATGGCACCATAGGCCTAATGTGTACCTTCATGATCAAAATGGTGTAGAAAAAGGCTGTTCAGGCGCCCTCTATGTAACCTGGTGAGAGGGGGGCTGTTCTGTTCCTCCATATCGATGCAATTGTTTACTGACATCTACTATTCTATACGCACATAATTTACAATTTTATGGGTCCGGCTATCTGTTGCCTGCAGAATAAAGTGATGTGTCCGTACGGAGGAAATGATATAGGTTAGGCTACCTACCGGCAAATATTTGTCAAAGGTATCGCGTTACTTTTGTCACGACCTTATAGGCCTGCCAGAAATACTAAATGTCAACACTCAACAGCTAGCCTATAGTCGTAATAATAGTACGACAGACCGTCACAGACACACCGAGATGTTAGATTTGTAGCGCTCTCGATCTGTAGATCCTTCGCAATGCTAGAAGAATCCACTCCGTTTTAACGATCAGAGACACCCACAGCACTGCCACTTCTACGTCGATGTACAAAGGTCGTACCATGTCGTATTTGCCCATTGTGTACGTTGTCTCCGAGGATGGTTCGGGTTCGAAAATATCGGTAACCCTGACAATACATTCCAACAACCGATGTAGACCTATCTGTGGAACTATGTGGACAGTGAGAGTTGTCTTCGTCTGAAACCTTAGCTGTTTGCACACAGACCTTATAAACCCCTACTTACGCAAAGGGCTCGTCTTCGCACTTCACTCAGTTCCTCTGGGATAAATAGGCCTAAACATATAGGCTAGTGATTATAGTCTATAGGCCTATATATTGTCGACCGTGTCGATTCCTTTCGATTTGGTCTCTCGGTTACTCAGTCCTGAATCTGCCCGTATAGGCCTACGCCTATCTGTTACTCTTTTTGTCTGTCTACTCAAAGTAGGCCTAATGTTATTAATGTAATGTAAATCTTCGAAAATTTCTCAGCGCCCACAAAAGCCACGTCAGGAGACCAGCTTAAGACCAGCGCTATATCAAATCAAGTCCGCAATAGCCAAACTCCTCTGTTCGTTTCGGTGCCAGATCAAAATCAGAGGAGGTCAAGCCGAGGAGATAGCATGGTGCTACGTATACGGTGGCAATCGATGATGATGGTGGTCGTGTGGTGGCGGTCGTGTGGTGGCGCAGGAGTAGAATCAGGAGAGGATATTTTGAAGACTTCGGTTTTCAGTCGTGAGTGGCAAGCAGAAGAGGAGAGTGCAAGCTGAGGAGAGGTTGAGTTAAGAGGCGAGATAGGAGGGCCAGCAAACTGGCGGAGGTCTTTTGGGAGTCCGTTCCAAAATATACGGATGTGGAGTCTTGTAATCTTCATCTAGGAACATTGACCCATTGTATCTTCCAGTTAAATCTAACAGCTAGCGGTTAAACTTCTGCTCGAACACTAGGCCGACATTTTATTCAAAGACTAAGCTTATTATATAGATAGACATACAATCATGTAGATGGTGTCAAGCAATTAGTTCATGCAATATAATAATAATCTTCATTTAATTTCAAACTGACACAACGCAGGATGACAACAAATCAGTATGAACGGATAATCACAAGTTATTACAGAAGTCGAATTTAACGGTATACGGCAGCCATGCAAGGTGCCCATCACGTCCTACATCTCATTTTACCAACGCGCCATCTCGCAAGTGATAGGCTGAGTGGGCCTTTGGGAGGGTAGCGAAGCGATCCCGCTAACCTACTGCTCTTCACGCCAGTGATGTTACCACTACACTATGTGGACAGTGGACATGAGTCGAATTTAATTGTATACGGCAGCCACGCAAGGCGCCCATTGCGTCTTACATCTCATTTTACCAACGCGCCATCTCACAAACCTGAAGGAACTCATAATTATTATTTTGATTTATTCTACCTCCATGCATGATGGCATGCCGGACCTGACTTGTGTATTTATTTTAAGGACTATATATATTAGATGTCGACGATGTCGTGCAGTTGGATTGTCTCAACGCACGACCTTGAAGAAAAGGATTTTCTTTCCGACTGATTTTCGGCAGGACGCCAACCAGCCTTGGCCTTTGGTGCGCGAACCCTATCGCCAGACCTCGTCTTCACATCAATTCTTCTGGACGGTAGTATACCGCTTCGTTCAATCGCTACATCTCTGACAACAACCATGTTCACGTGTTGACCCAGTAGGCCTATAGTCTACGAGATGCAAACCACCTTTCAATTCAACTTATGTCTCATTCCACACGAAGAACAATCACGTTCAATCACGAAGAACACTACGACGACTACACTGGCGCCCATTTTGACACTTCTTGCACTTCGTACGATTCCCACATTTGGGTTGTGTTATGATCATTCGTAGCCGTGGTTATAAATTGCTCACACAGAGGTGACGTATCTCCAAATTTTTGAAAGTCTAAAGCCTAAACCTATCTGACGAAACTATAAACGATAGTCACTATTCACTATTTGGAAAACACATAAAATATATGAAACAAGAATCATTTGGTCGATTATTGTGACAAAAGCACATTCCGGTGACGGGTCTCCTCCTTTAGGTGGCGGATAGCCTCTTTTAGCCTAAGTGGTGGATCTCATAGTTTATGAAGCGGAACTCAAATTCGAGATCCGGCTGAATTTAACCACTGATTCGTAGTCATAGTTCGCAGTTACTCGATAGGTTACCGTCTTTACAGTTCGCTACAAATCGATCTGGAGTTGAATACAATCGTCCTCGCACTCAACGTCCTATATAGGCCTACATTCTAGACCACACGTCTTTGACAAATAATGCACAATTTTAAACTTGTCATGACTAGCGTACCACGCTTGAAAAGCATCGTCTGCTTGTCACCAATCGATCAAGCGTCAGTCGTAAAATTAATTCAAATTCGGAATGTAGCCTAGGCCGGGGACTCCGATAGGCTATTAAGGCATCCGTGCCTAGGCCTACAGTCTCGGCGAATCCGCTTTTAAACGGTCCCTTTGGGCGAATTTCGTTTTAAACCGGCACTTTGGTCGAATCTGCGTTTAAACTGGCTGTTACTCCAGTACGGTACTCCAGGAATTCTATGCGAGAACGACTCATCGCTCCCATGGCCACCAAGACAGCCGATTTTCAACAATTACGTCGGATATGATTCTGAAACAAATAATACCAAATAATACATTATTATTGGTTCCTTGGCAATTATTCCTAATTAATTGATTTTCAAATTAATGTTTGGTAAAAGCAGACTTTAATGTCCACCAAACACTGTATATCTATGTGCGTTCTGGCCACACTGATGGTGTCACATTCAAGTGCAAGCATTACTGTTACCCAATCTAATTCATTTAAACAATTAGAAATCACGAAATCCTCTACATACTCTCGGATATTATGCCTTATAAAGGCAGTTATAGACTTATAGTCCATGTTGGAATAGGCCTACATTTGTTTGTGCTTCATCTTTCAAACTCGCCTACAATCACTTATAATATCTCATTGCACATTATTCATATAAATTGTTTCTGTCAAGTCTATTCTAAACATTAATTAGTATCATCATTACACCGTGCAGATCATCTTAATCGAATAATGAGAAGTGCCTGGCTATAGTTATTTTAGACTTTTAGAGTCTGATATTGCGACTTCAACAACCCGAATGAGCAAATTCGTCCACAATTTCCTCACTAGACAAACTACAAAAAAGTAGTCCCACTTCAATGATAAGGTAGACGTATTCGTATTTTGAGAGCTCGACCCATAATTCCACTCGTTTAAAAGTTATGCCATTCTTCCCGTCTGTTTGTCTGTCTGAGTCTGTCTGTCCGTCTGTCTGTCATGTCTGTCTGTCTGCTTCCAACGCCATCAAGCATAACAAACTAATATTAGAACATTTGTTACGTCAGTTCTGTCTGTCTCTTTTTGTCACCCGCTGTCGGTCTTTCTGTTTGTTACGTCACTGTTCTCTCTTTTTGACACCCGATATCCAGGGCCGGCCCTATCCCAATTGCGCCCCAGGCAATGCATACTTTTGGCGCCTTCTAACCCCATGCACTTCACGGTCTACCCCACGTGACAGCCCAATGACGAAACGCCGAAACGACTCAGGAACCAGCCAGAACATTGCTCTCAGCTGAGTTATTTATTATTACAGACACAGACTACAGAATACAGACTGGCGTGAAATAATTGAATTTAACGGTTAAAATAAAAATTGTGCGCTTTTTGAAATTGAATTACTTGAGAAGGTGCAATGGAAGCAATAATTATTTTTAATTTGATTCGTAAGGGAAGGTTATGAATTCAACTGAAAATAGTTATTATAATTGAAAAAAATTGCTAAAAAGTAATAAACATAAAACTACTAAAATACATAATTACATATAAAATATATAAATACATATAGGCGCCCTAAATTTTGGCGTCCCTGGCAACTGCCGTCTGCCGGCTTAAACTGTGCCTAAGGCCGGCACTGTCACTGTCTCTTCTGTTTGTTACGTCACTGCTCTCTCTTTGACCTCCGACGTCTCTCCTGATTCTTACGTCACTGCTCTCTCTTTGACCCGATGTCTCTCCTGATTCTTACGTCACTGCTCTCTCTTTGACCCGATGTCTCTCCTGATTCTTACGTCACTGCTCTCTCTTTGACCCTATGTCTCTCTTGTTTGTTACGTCACTGCTCTTTTTTTCACTCGCTGTCTCTCCTTCTGTTGTTACGTTACTGCTCTCTCACTTTGACAACTCTGTCTCTCCGACTGTTTGTTACGTCACTGCTCTCTCTCTCTCTTTGACCTCCGATGTCTCTCTTGTTCATTACGTCACTGCTCAGTCTGCTCTGTCTTTGACCTCCGCTGTCTCTCCTGTTTGTTACGTCACTGCACTTTCTATTTGGTACCCGTTGTCTTTCTTTCTTTTGAAGCCGATTGGACGACATCCAGGTTTGAATGCCTGCAATTGCCTCCAGAATCCTCCAAGGGCGACTTCGGGCGTCCTATGGTTGACAGAATGCATAAATCTGGACGTTGTCAATTTATTGATAAAACAGCGCAAAAAGGGCCGTGATGACCTGGGTCAGAACCGCGGTGTACAGGATACAGAGGAGCGGGTCTAGTACGGATCCCTGACGTACACCGCTTATAACCCGGACCCAGCTGACATGTCTGAACCAATCTCGACTCTCATCGCCCCCTCGTCAATGAAGGAGCGCATGCAGTCAAGCGACCGACCAGCATAGGAGGTGCCAGGCCAATACGCGTCAGAGGATGGTGTGATCGACGGTGTCGAACGCTGCGCTGACACTGAGTAGAGCGAGTAGCGTGACCCATCCAGCCGTCGATCACACCATGCTTCTGACCCGTTTCGGCACCTCCTGTGGCTTTGCAGTCTGACAAATCGCCCTTATAGGAGGAATTCATCAAGTAGAAACCACGATTGGAATGGATTAGAATTGATTAGGTGTGGTCAGATCAAATAATAGAAGTGCCAATAATCAACGACAGAGCAGTTTCCAGTGCATTGACCCGGTGCATGCGATTGCTAATTGTTCTATTAACACTATAACGGCGAACTGCATCGGTTTCCCAGTCGCTTTTAGTACACTCTCGTCTGATTAAAAGTGCTAAAGGTGCCCAGCGCCGTTATAACCATTCAGTAGACGCCTTTCTTCTGTAATATTTAGCACGCAATGACACTCGACGGCAATCAGTTAGAGATCAACAAAGCAGAATGGAATAGTTTTGCAGTTTAGATAATTTGCGAACCCCAAAACTTGTGCAAGTATTCATGTACATACTTTGTATACATACATACATACATGCATACATACATACATATTAAATACTTACATACATACATACATGCATACATACAATCATACATACACACATTCATACACACATACATACAATCCGATGTCATACATACATACAATCCGATGTCATACATACATACATACATACATACATACATACATACATACATACATACATACATACATACATACATACATACATACATACATGCATACATACATACATACATGCGTTACGTGGATTTGCATCCACGAAGGCGCACGTAACCAGAGCCTATTATGTAGGTCTTTATAAATCCTTCAGCACTGCAGCTCCTCCCTTGGTGTTTCATGAGGGACAAAAGGATGGACGACGTGTGTTTCCATCCCTCGTCTGCCAGTTGTCAGCAAAATAGACATTGATCTCTTGACACCCATAAAACATGATCGCGGGCGCCGGGTCTTTCAAGTCTTGCGCTATAAAAATCGCTGCTGCTTTTTATGTATGTCGGGGTTATAATATATGGTTGCGAAGAGACTATGAAACATCAGAGACAGCGGCGTGGACCAGCTGATATAGAGCCAGACATACAGCCACGCCTTTGTGAGCTGCATGAAAAGCGCTATAAAATATTTATGTACATACATTATAAATACATACATACATACAGACAAACAAACATACAGAAAAACATACACACAAATATACATACAAACAATGTCAAACATACACACATACATTTATATGCATACGTACAAACAAACACAAACATTCAAACAAACATACAAACAAACAAACAAACATACACACATACATTTATATGCATACATACATGCATGCATGCGTACATATATACATAAATAATATGCAATTATACATGCATACATACATATACATATGCATGCGTACATGGATTTGCATGCATTCATACAGATAATGTATTGATCTTTGTATCAAACTATACAAAATACTTACATACTTATGTAGCCTACATTACATATGCTGGCATACATATGCATTCATACATAATAATGCATACATGCACACATACGTACATACATACATACATGCATACATATATATAATTTCGTTTATTGAAAATACAAAGTTGACAAACCGCAACTTTTTACATAGAAGAAAAAGAGAGAAGAAAGCAATATTAGTGTTATCGTCAGATGTCAGTATACGACAATGAATCAATGTATTGTTCGAGTTACGAACTATCTCTTTGATATTTAAGCTTACTTAAAGAGCACACGTGGGGTGATGCTTGGGATGAACGTATACATGCATACAGAAACAGACAGACTAGCATGAGGCTACTCTTGGTTTTGTCGGCACACAAATTGACGACACGATGATCCGTTTATTCAGCATGCATACTTCTGTTACTTCTGTAGAGCGGCGTATAATCGGGCGCTGCATTGCACGAGAGTGGAGATCGTTGTATCAGAGATTAGATCGTATCTTCAGAGTACAGCAGCTGCTCTTAACGTCGTAAGTATACAAGCGGCGTAACTGGTGCAGATGCTTTTGCATTGGCCTAAGTCCGTCAGACACGAAGCCATCTCATGTTTTGCCGATTATAATTATACTCTCTTTGAATAGAAAGCGGCCTGTGTGCACACCGGATATAGTGAGCGCTTGCAGGTGCATGACTAAGGAGGCACTGCGTCCGCGAACACCGATGTCTTCGATTGGTGGCGCTGTTGCTGATGAAGTGGAAATTCAGAGAACGATAAACAAGGAAGACGTCAGACCTTGATGTAGGACGAATGATCTGACGAACGAACAGCTGAAACAACCCTGGTACTGGTACGCACTGATTTGTATTAATGTTGGCTTATCTCTTCCAGTGCCACATGGAGGAGCCCATATCATAGAACCCATATTCCCATGTAGACCTTTTATAGAGCCCATATGGGTCCCATATTGGAAATGCTAGCAGGGATATCGTTACGTTAGTGGTATACCTTCAGTTTAACGACACTGTGTGATAACAAAGATCATTAGCGTCGCCCTCCTCCTTCACCCAGGCTTGGGACTGGCGCTGCCTGGCACTAAGGAACGGGCGTGCAGTGGCAGAGTTTGTCGCATTACGTTAACTTACCATGCATCTATATATAGCCAGGTGCTAGCTAATGAGATAATAAGATTGATTGTTAAAGACGCGCACTTCTTAGATTAGCGGATGAAGATCAGGTGTAAACTAATAATTCATTTGTCGCTGATGTTCGCCTGGTGTCGAACTGCTCGTAAACGATCTGATTAAAAGTAAACGTTTGTGGTAAATTATGCTCTTCCTCTAAGTTCTGTTCTTTCGTTTTCTCACAACCTATCAATTCTTAGCGATTGTTCCACCTGGTTGATCCTAGGCCTACATCTCATGAGAGAATCAGACCACGTGGCAATGTGAAAATCATCTGTGAGATTGTCATTCTCCAGTCAGGCAACATATTAAGCACTTAGTCTGCTACGTGTAAGCCTATGTACATAATTATGTAACGGCATTTGATGTCTCACAAGAGCTCTAGAAGTGTTTTCGACCGTGTGTATATATATAAGCCAATGTAAGGCAGAGAACTTAAAAGAAGAAGATATATATATATATATATATATATATATATATATATATATATATATATATATATATATGTAGATATAGGCCTATATGTATATGAGTGTATATATATAGGCAACAATTACTGTTGTTTTGTCACCATCTTCAGACACGCGTACCTGTAGATGAACGGGTATACCTGCATGCTGCTTCTCTGCCTCCTTCTTCCTTTGATCCTATAACTCTTCCTAGTTCTTCTAATTATTTCTCGTCTTCCTTCTTCTTATTCTATCTAATTAATCAATTCATTCATTCATTCATTCATTCATTCATTCATTCATTCAAGTATTTATATAGTATAGCCTACTTTTCATCGTCGTTTCTTCCTTTTGTCTATGTTTGAAGGCATGGCGATCGATTTCCTGTGGGCGTTTCTTTCAGCAACTCATGTGTGATATCGTCAATTCGTCGTCGTCGTATTCATCATCAGCAGCAGCACATAATCATCATCATCATCATCATCATCATCATCATCATCATCATCATCATCATCATCATCATCATCATCATCATCATCACCACCACAATCATCATCTTTTTCTTCTACATGGATACATTCATTATCAAAAATAAGGTCCAATATAAAAAATAAAATATAGGCCTATATAATCATAATCGTCTCGGTCTTGAGCTCGCTTCGAGGTTTAGCGTTGCTCAGGGTTCACTGGATGAAAATCCGTCTCCACATTCCGAGTCCATGTGGGCCTTGGTAGTTCGACAGATCTTTCCAGACGGTTGGCCGAAAATCAGGGCTGGGATAACTAAAGAATTAAACAATTCCTTTCATACCTGAAAGACAGTCACAAATTTTAGTTACATTATTTAGACAAGTGATAAGTACAGCGCTGTCAGCGCAGCATGAGAGCGTGAACAAGGAAACTGCGAAAGGTCGGTGATGTGGAAGCCAGTGTAGCCAGCGTCATGTTTCTTAATCATAATTACTTGGCCACTGCAGCATACACGCAAATGCTGCGTTTTAAGAGTCGAGGTACAAGATGACCTGAGATTAGATATAAAAGCACATGAGACTAGGGCTGGCAGCCTACTGATTAAAAATAAAGTAATCGATTAATCTCCTAAATTTAACTTCGATTAATCGATTAAATTCGATTAATTTGGTATCTGTTACGCAAAGCGTGAAAAGCTGTCAAACATGTAGTCACAGTGTCAGTTTGGCTACTAGCCTACTTTGTTTCTACAAAACCTCCATCATTCCACATGCTGAAGGTGATATGTCGGCGATGTGTTTGAACCGCGGTAAGCGAACTGTTTATTGCAATGAAAGCAGTTAATTTAGTTGCATTCTTCGATTTTCCATTAGCATTTACCTTAAATGCAAATTTTTCACTCAAAACTTTCACATTATAATTGTTGGCCATACTGTTTACTCCGGAAATGGGTCGTCCGACATCATGAAATAAGTAAACAAATTAATCGAACAAGCCGAAATTAATCGATTTATATTTTTAACGTTTAATCGATCAATTAATCGTTAAAATCCGCAGCCCTACTTGAGACATTATGGGATTAGATTAGATGATTCCTGGTGAGACGAGACTAGAGGATAGCCTACATTTAAATGGAAAGGGATGAAACAGCTTCAGACTCACATAAGCAAGACGATCGATATTATGCGCAAACCTCTGCTTGATGTCTCTACCCTCTCTCTCCGTTGAAGTCCGTTCTGCGGATCGACTTGATCTCCTAGTTCCTCGGGCAATGACTGCCACGCCCCAACAACGTACCTTTGTCATCGTGGGCCCTTCTATGTGGAATGACCTCCCTACTCAATCTGTAGTAAGATTTTAGTCGGGTCCCAACCTCATTCCTTCGTTGCTTGAAGACTTTCTTATTTCCTCGGGGCCGTCACGCTGAGAGCGCCTCTGCATAGCTAGTACTGTAAGAGGCGCTTTATAAATTCTCATGTATACGATACGAAACGATATTCCAGATTATTGATGATGATAAAGACATTAATATGATGATGACGACGAAGATGACGATTATGACGTCGACGATGATGATGATGGTAATGAGGACGATGATGATGCCGGTGACAACAATGATGATGATGATGATGACGGAAGTGTTCCGATGGCAGAGCTGTTCTGTACGCACCTCCGGGTGTGATTGTAATGTATGCGTGTACGCCGTGTACATGTCGTGGTTGTTGATGTTGCTTCATTATTCAGCTGATGTCTCCTCTGGGTGCCGTTCTGTGGCCATTGCCAAAGTATCAGTCAGCGCTGATAAGGAGAGAGGATGAGAACGAGGAAGAGCAGGACGAGGAGAAGGGGGAAGAGGAGGAGAAGGAGGAGGAGGAGAAGGAGGAGGAGGAGGAGGAGGAGGAGGAGGAAGAAGAAGAAGAAGAAGAAGAAGAAGAAGATGATGATGAAGAAGAAGAGGAAGAGGAAGAGGTAGAAGAAGAGGAAGAGGAGGAGGAAGAGGAAGAGGAAGAGGAAGAGGAAGAGGAAGAGGAAGAGGAAGAGGAAGAGGAAGAGGAAGAGGAAGAAGAAGACAAAAGAAGAAGAAAGGAGGAGGAGGTGGAGAAGGAGGAGGAGGAGGAGGAGAAAGAGAATGAGAAGGAGAAAAATAAGAAGAAGTACAGTGCAAGAAGACGGACAATCTGCAAGCAAACTGCATGCAACGAAGATAGGGACAAAAGAGAAGAGGGCAATGAACGAGAAGACAATGAGGCAGAGAAGTAAATAGAGGATCGCAGGTATAGGAGAGGAACACTAAAAATCGAATGGAAATGACAAGACCGGATTAGGATAGGAAGAGAAGCGGTATCCAAGACAGATTACAAGGGTAAAAAGGAGAGACAGAGGGAGAGACAGACAGACAGAGAAACAGAGAGACAGAGAGAGAGAGACAGAACCAATCGAAGAGCAAATGGCGGATAAAACGCCTTTGAGGACAAGAAGAAATAAGATGAAAAGCAGGAGCATGCATGGACCGATGAATAGGAACGGAGCAAGAAATGGAAGAGGACATGAATGAGAACAGAGAAGATTGAAGAATGTGGGAAGAGGACAAGGAAGGCGAATATTGAGTAGGGGAGGGTGCACGGAAGGGGTTTAAAAGGTAAAGAGAAGTAGCCAGCAAGGAGGAGCTAAAAAGGAAATGCAGGGAGGCAAGTGCATGGGGGAACAAGGAGAAGGATGATAGGAAGGTGATGATGATATGGAAGAGGACTAAGAAAGAGGCAACTTGGGGGAATCAGAAGACGAAATTGAGCAAAATCCCCGATCGAATGACCACAGACGATCGTATCTATAGGTCTGATCCGGTTTCTCAATTTCTACAGGTATAAGTTCTGCATTATAACGTATGTCGTCCACTGGTCGCGTCTTTTTACTTCCTGACTTCACTGTGTATCTCTCAGTGGCGGCACTACACCAGGGCAAGCAAGGGCAAATGCCCTGGTAAAAAAGCCTTTGCCCTGGTCGTTGCCCTGCCAGAATTTTTGCCCTGTCGAGAGTTTCTTTGGGGCATAAATCGCCCCTGCACTGCTTACTTGTATGATTGCCCTGGTTATGCCCTGGTTAAAAAAAATGTCTGGCGCCGCCACTGGTATCTCTATGTTTCTCAGTCTATGTTTCGTTGTATCTCTATCTGGCTGTCTCCGTCTCGCTGTATCTGTATCCTACTCTCTGCTTGTTTTTTGTCTTTGTATCTCTTCAACTTGATTTTTCTCTAATTCGATATTAATTTTTCAGTCTGCATTTATTCCACTATTTTTGTACTTGTCTCTCTCCTATTCCATCGATTCACCCGCTTTCGTTTATCACGTTGAATTTCACAAATTTATGGAGATAAGAAATATATGTATCATATATATATATATATGGAATTTAAAATTATATGATGTAATAAGAATCGTACTATGACTGACTGCGCATTCGCGTGGCACCGTATAGTGAGGACAAATTACGTTGTGTGTAGGTGTGAGCACAGGCGTGCTCTGTGTAAGCGAGGATCTAATGGTGATGCTGAATTTGCTGATGGCTAGATGCTAAGTCTCTTGCCCTATAGCGCTGCTGCAGCTGATGCTGCTACTGCTACTGCACGGTCTTCTTATGCCAAACGTCCAAGAAAATCGATAATTTCCAAAGGAAGCCAAAGATGCACAGGCGCTACACAAATCCAAGCAGGCGTACAACTTCCGGGAAGGAAGAGCAGAAGAAACAGCCACAGAGAGACGGAGACGGTCACAAAGAGACTATACGATAAACCACAGAGACATGGAGAGAGACAGAGAGAGACAGAGAGAGACAGAGAGACAGGGAGAGAGACAGAGAGAGATGCAAAGAGAGAAAGACAGAGAGAAAGACACGGACACAACGAGACTTGTGGTTCAAGTAAAAAGGCAAATCTTGAACGTAATATGGACTGTTTACAATTTATTTAGAAATAATAAGAATTTATTTTAAAAATACCTCCGAATTTCTAAAGCGCTACTCTTAAGCTAAGCGCAGGGCACCAGCTTATTCACGAGCGATGGGTTTGTGGTCCTAGAACGGAGCCGTGGGGGAACAACACAAGAGAGTTTGAGGGTTGTGAACAGTAACTAGCGGTCTTAACAGAGAAGGAGCGGGCAGACTGGTAATATGGAACCAGAATAGAGTAGTAAAGATACACCAAACCAAGAAGACAACCGTTGGAGAAGTGGGTCTTGATCGATGGTGTCGAAAGTGGCAGACAATCAAGGAGACAGAGACAGGAGACTTGGCGATCGATGACTTACAGCAGAGACCAGTTTTTATTATATATTGAGAGAGACAAGCAGAGTTTCTATGAAGTGGTATTTAGTGAGACCCGATTAATGGGAGTTGAGGATTGAGCTACAAGAAAGGTAGTCGTTCAGCTGAGCAAGGACAAAGTGTTGGAGATTGGACGAGAGGTTTTCCTGTCGAGATTAGCTTTTTTGAGGAGGGGAGATTAAAGGCGGTTGGAAAGTGACAGTACAGAGAGAGAGAGAGAGAGAGAGAGAGAGAGAGAGAGAGAGAGAGAGAGAGAGAGAGAGAGAGAGAGAGAGAGAGAGAGAGAGAAGGGGCGTGTAAATCGAATCGAGTAGGGATTGCAAGGAAAAGCGAAGACATTAGATCTATCAGAGACAAATGAGCGAAATGTATCGGCAATAGAGGGAGAGGGTAGGGAGCTTGGTAGTGGAGAGGGAGACTTAAGATGGAGAAGAGGTGCTTGGTAATAAGCGGTGCATGAGCATTGAAGAGACCGGAAAGTGTGGAAATGTAGAAAGAAAGGAGGTCGTCGAGGAAAGATGAAGAACCAGTTTGGAGTGAAGGACATCTTGCATGGAGGCCTTCCGGTCAATGGATCCAAAGCGACGAAGCGAATGGGAGGACGGAGGAGGTTGAGGAAAAGGCTTCATTAATCCAGATCAGCGATGGATGAACAATGGTAATTCTTACTTGAGTCGTTATTTGTGGTAAACGACTCTGGTTTTTGAACAATAAAACAACAAAATGCGTGGAAAATGACTTTCACTGAAGTATCTAAGCTTAATTTAATTTTGTATATGCCAACTATTTGGACACATAGGTCTGCCATTCAAAGAGTCCTATTAATATAATAGTTGCAATTAAAAAGTCATTAAGCCTATACGCAGAAATTATTGTGTTTTTGATATTCGAGTAACAAACTTCTGAAAATGATTTTCAGTTGAGCTGTCCTTGCCTACGTTTCCATTTATTCAGCTGAATTTACATACCCCTTCCAAAGCGCACATTTTGGTCAGTTGCGAAGTGAATCGGTCATAGGCCTACTTAGCCTACGTTCTAAACACGCCAGCAGTTTCAAAAGCGAGCCTGTAATTTAGGAACAATAAAACAACAAAGCGAAAGATTCCACAGTCAATTGCTCTGCCAAAATGCAGCGGTAGCATTGCGTGGTATTATGCTATGATGTAGATCTCAGCCTACTCGCTCTTCACAGTGTTGACATTGGAATAACAACGGAACTGAGTCCGAGTGAGCCTTGGCCGAATTACCTGATCATAATGACAAGTTGACACACCGGCCAAATCAATTCCAATAGCTTACCAACCATTCATAGACTGTAGTGCATCACTGCTTGTAGACCTACAAGATTTCGCAGTGCGCATGACTTGCATAATCGGTTGTAAGGTTATGCTGAGCTCATCCAAATAAGAGAAATCGACTTCAGCTGCTGCTGTCAGGAAACTATGTCAAATGTTGGGAAAGTCCTACGGTCAGTCAATCTCCCATCAATCGCTAATTACAGCTTGACCGCGTAGATGTCAATTATTCGTTCTTTAGGGTGTTAGGCCAAAAGCGGGACAATTAGTCATATTGAACGCTTTCCGACGTTTGCAAGGGTTAAACCTGACCTCTTCCCGCCTTGTATTTTTGATTAAGACTGTGGGCACACACTTATCCAATGGGAGTTGAAATTGTCGGTCAGTGTAGGAAAACAACCTCTGCGTGTCCTTTCCCGTATAACGCTTAATACGCTAGGCAACCACGCGTGCTCGAGGATGTGCCTTTGAGTTTACCAATCGTGGCTATATTTCAGACATTCGAATCTTGGGCAAACACGGTCCGCACACGGGTCCTTTATTGGTGTGGAACGCATTCAATCGGACAGCGAGGATGAAGGGCCTCACCCGATTAATTCAGTGAAACATGAACATGGTCAAGTCTGCGCGGTCGCTAAAGAGAAACCTGTGCACTTGCATTACTAAACTTCTGCCATAGCACTTATTATACAGTGTAGCTGAATCGTGGTAGCAATTTCTTTCTGCTATTTCAGTTCAAGATACATGTAAATGTACGGGAAGATATAATTAGGACAAATAAATGCCAATCACACAACGTCACTTTCCTTACCACTTAGTTAAATGGAAATAGGCCTACTTTTAATGATGACCTGTAGTTTAACAAGTGTAGGCCTACTAACATTAAATCATCCAAAAGAACTCAGAAACAACCAAACTCACCCAGTTATTCAGAGTCGCTGTGTAAGCTACACCATATTCAAGCAAATATTAAAATACTAATTTAGGACTGCTTTATAGCAAATGAAGCATGCCTACACAAATCATGCAAATACAATGATTGGCAATTATACTCCAATATAGTTTGCATGAACTTTAACGCATCAGTCATTAGGCCTACTTAATCTCAATAGAACGTAATATCCAGTCCAATATATATGGTGCCTCTTTGAAACGACTGTCTAGTGTAAGTTGCGAATTAAGCCCCTAATGGCGGACCATATAAAGGCCGTATAGTTGCCATGCGTAACATGACTAACACCTTTCTGAAGCACGAAAGGCACATTATACATTTCGTGCAATTTTAAGCGA
Source organism: Aporrectodea caliginosa (assembly GCA_020284085.1). Classification (NCBI taxonomy): domain Eukaryota; kingdom Metazoa; phylum Annelida; class Clitellata; order Crassiclitellata; family Lumbricidae; genus Aporrectodea; species Aporrectodea caliginosa. The sequence continues at coordinate 869,712 of JACEVL010001071.1, forward strand.
TTTTTTAGTCTTCGTGCATGATACGCATAGATCTACTAATGGTGGCATAGGAAACGTGCATAAAGCTATATACATGTAGCTGGGCACCTATATGTTGGCCCATAGAGGGTACTATGGGCCAACATATAGGTGCCCAGCTACATGTATATAGCCTAAATTCTTGCCGATTCCATTGATTTCGTTGCATTATTTCATAAGCTTACTGCTACAATAAACTCATCTCAATATTTCGATTGATTAATAATTGCCCTTTACAAATATTCACGTTAATTAAACAGCATTTATAACGGGTAAAGTCCGTACAGATTAAGTTAGAGTGTTTGCAATTCGGTCAAACCGATGAACTGAAATATTGGACAATAGGCTAAATTTTATAGAAAATGTTCTTTTACGACTAAAACATATTAAATAACAACGGGTTAATTATGGATCCATAGGAAATGCTCCGCTTTTAGCTGCTGTGTTTAAGAGCTGCATAATGCATTATGCCTAACTAACTGTAAGAACTGTTCAAAGCAATTTCTGCCGACGTCAACGGCTTTTGTTGCCATGATTATGATGCTAGGCTGGGGCTCGATCCACCCATGTATACACCGCTTTTAACTCTGTCAATGCCCGTACTCTGAAAGCGTCGTTAAACGGCAAACAACCAAGTCTGGAAAAAATAGCAGGGCTACGCTAATCAGTTTTGTTGTGACACGCCGTCTTTAAACAGCAACTATAACCAACCAAACTGGCATATATATCGCTTTTTTCTAATATTGCTATGTAATTACTCAGCAGAGAATGTCTACAGATAATTTGCACAATTGATTGATGTAAAAAAAACTTAGCAGCTCTGGTACTTAAACGGTGTCTTGTGACATAGGATACAATCTACAGAGAACATCCCTTGAGTAGAATTAGATCCAAAACTGCAGGTATAAGGTAAAGAAAAATCGACGAAGCTGGAATTTTATATCAGTTTCTGTAATTGCTTTTATAGCCTAAGGCAACGAGGAGCAATAGAAGATTCTGCATGAATATAAGCGACAGCGGGAGCGGGGACGGTAGGAAAGACAGACAGACAGACAAACAAACAGACAGACAGACAGAAGAGATTGAGAAGAGCAAAAAGGCAGAAAATTAGATATTGTGGATTGGATAGTGAAAGGTGGAGAGGTGGTGGGGTGCAGAGGGTAGAGAAAAAGCGAGAAGGGAAGCGGAAAGCAAACGAAGATTTTATGAAAGTGTATGATGACAGGTGATAAAGAGGGAGGCAGACTGCATAATCTTCCGACGAATGGTAGACCACCAACATCTGAAGGACCTCGATGAAACCCGGTCTTCAGAATTCAGGGTTCAGGTACTTGGGATCCGTTCAAACGAGTTTTTTACTGGTAGGCCTTTCGTAATCGTAGTCATGAGATTTATCATTTCTAAAACCCAAAAAGCAAACTCTTGGGAATTAACTTATCTGGAAGACTGTAATAGGTGTTAACGGAGATGAAGACATGTAGGCTAGCGCAGGTATATGATGAAACGAACGGAGAGTGAAAAATTAGAGTGCAGGGACGTTACAACAAAACTCTATTCTGGAGGAAAAAGATTTTAAAGCGGTTTGGAGAGGCTGCTAAGTATGAAGACCTCAACACATTTTGATAATTTTGAAACCGATGAGTGTCAGAATAGTAAATGCACGGACGGAAGTACACGTTCCGACTTATACAGCTTATGACGAAGTGAATGATGGTTTTTATGAGCGATTGTAGAGCCTGCTCTCGATGCGATCCCGAGGCACGATATAAAGCGGCGTGATTCAAAGCGTTTAAGAGCTATAGGCCCTATATTATTATTATTATTATTATTATTATTATTATTATTATTATTATTATTATTATTATTATTATTATTATTATTATTATTATTATTATTATTATTATTATTTATATTATTATTATTATTATTATTATTATTATTATTATTATTATTATTATTATTATTAGGCTATTAGGTGACCCCACAGCCCATAGACCTATATTATTGGAGAAAAGATAATTATCTAACTATCCTTCCTCCGTATAATATCCTGACTCGTGTAGTACCTTGCCCCAGAGCAGTAGGCTAGGCTATGTCTATTGGGGTGTGGCGTTCTTGGTGGATGGTCCAAATCTTTGGAATTCATTGCTCAGCTCTGTTCACACTTATCAGTTCTCTTATGTCATTCAGATCTCAACTGTAAACTGATCTGTTTCAACTAGCTTAATCACAGTCAAGGCCGTAGCCAGGATTTTGTTTCGGGGGGTGTTTACTCGTTCTTGCACAAGCCGACAAGCAACCAAGTCAACCGTCTATAAGGGGTTTGGAGGAGCGTTGTGAGCTCTCAAAGCACTGTAGAGCTGCATCATCTAAGTTCACATGAGTGCTCTTAGTTCTTACACCGTATATGTTAGTGAATGCAATATTTATATTATACATTATTTAATTTCGGGGGTGTTTAAACACCCAAAACACCCCCCCTAAATACGGCCTTGATCACAGTAGCCTGTCTTTCGGTTTCCTTATTCAATCAGATTTAACCCGGGTTTCACCGACAGATTACGATATTGTCTACGGTTTTTTTACATGATGCAACGATTAATTAATGGCTTTGAATTGCGAGGGCGATGCAAAAGGCATCTATATGTAGAAAGTCATTATGTTAAAATACAATAAGTACACTCTCCTTTGTTGAACGAAGGCCTAGATGTAATTTTTTGGAAACATTACATGGATTGTCAATTAAACGTCAAGTTCTGCGATGTATCGTCTGATGCATAGAGATCGAGTGAGTCGTGTTTTGACAAAGGACAAAGGAACAGGAAACAAACTCTTCCGCGCTATTCTGGACAAGGAATATGTAGTTTATGTACCTTAACAGTTGCCTTTTGCAATACTATTAATGAGTTTTACATATTAACTTTAACATATTTTATGGTATGCCGTACGCTGATTCATTTCGTTAGTCTTAAGAAAATTTCCTTCGAATAAATTATTTTCATTTCAGAAAATCCTTGCATTGAACGTACGCTTTGTCCGTTTCTTTTATAATCTTTGGTAAAGTTTTATTGTCGATAAGGCTTGTTTTGTAGTGGAAAAATCTTTGTCCCACTGCATCGATAAGCCTGGGTCCGAATCGTTGCAGCAATCAGAGGCCTCTTTTATCGACGGTCCATATGGATCCGTCCGAGTCCCAATCGTGCAACTTTTCTAATACGAGTCATTTATCGCGAGAGACACGTAAACAAGAAGGACGTCATTAGCTGGACGGACTTCCAGTAGAAACGACGAATATCCCAACGGAATTAGACGACGTCTTATCGACCGACCGACTTCATTTCGACCGATCGACCGACCGACCAGCGGCAGCCACCCACCCAGCCACCCGCCCGCAGCCCCTCGGCCACCGCCGCCGCCGCCGCCGACTCAATTGCGCAATATACTGAGGCCCAGTTTCCACAACTACTGTGCGTCTCAGACTGTGTCTCTTTCTTTGAACCACTCCGTCTTTCTCTCTCCGTCGCTGTGTCTCTGGCTTTGGTTCAGTCTCTGCCGCTGTTCCTGTCTCTGTCTATGCCACTGTCCATGTCATATTGGGAACATGGGACGAGAGAGAAAAAGAAAGATAGACAGATGTGCCTGCCTCTGCCGCTGTCCATCTCTCTGCCTCTGGCTGTGCTTCTGCCGTTGTCCGGGACCACTTGACCCTGTTGGTATCTCTGCCTCTGTCGTTGTCTCTGTCTCTGCGACTGTGCGTGTCTCTGTGGCTGTGCCTGCCTCTGCCGCTATCCCTCTCTGTCTGTCTCTGTCTGTCTCTCCTCGGTCTGTCTCTGTCTGTGTCTGTCTGTCTCTGTCTGTGTCTGTCTGTCTCTGTCTGTCTGTCTGTCTGTCTGGCTCTCTGTCTGTCTGTCTGTCTGTCTGTCTGTCTCTCTCTCTCTCTCTCTCTCATTCTCTGCCTCTGGCTGTGCTCCCGTAGGCTTCCTTGTCTCTGTTGGTATATCTGTCTCTGTCGTTGTCTGTGTCTCACATTGGTCATCATCCTTGCATCTGCCTCTGCATGAGCTCTGTCTCGATGCCTTTCATCCTGTCTCTGTAAACCTACGTGTGTCTTTCTCAGTGTCTCACTTCTCCTCTTACTGGCAAGATCTACACCTATACGCTTCTGTGGCTGATTCTGTCTCTGTCTATGCCTTTGTTTATACCGCTGTCTTTGGCTCTACCCTGGCTCTAAACAGCACTATTTAGTCGTTGTCTGCTTTTAGCACACACACACACACACGCATCCGCACACACATACACACACACACACTCTCTGTCTCTGTGTCTCTCTGTGTCTCTCTCTGTCTCTCTCTCTGTCTTTGTCTCTGTCTCTGTCTCTCTCTGTCTGTCTGTCTGTCTGTCTGTATATCTGTCTGTCTCTCTCTCTCTCTCTCTCTCTCTCTCTCTCTCTCTCTCTCTCTCTCTCTCTCTCTCTCTCTCTCTCTCTCTCTCTCTCTCTCTCTCTCTCTCTCTCTCTCTCTCTCTCTCTCTCTCTCTCTCTCTCTCTCATGTTTCCAATATGTCGTGTCATTGGACATTTTGTTTTTTGCTAGCCAAACTGATGCTGAAACCGATCTCAGTACATTCTGTTCATATGATATGTTGTATTACAAGCCCAGATACATCCATTTACACATACACACACACGTGTATACATACACATATACATCAACATATGCATACATGCATACGTACGTACACACATACGAACACCCATTAGTTTCAGACATTGTAGAGGGTGTTTGTATTCTGGGCCTCGATGCAGAGAGAATGGATACATTTAAAATCCATCCAAATAACAAAACTAATAAACAGTGCTACAGGAATTTATCTTCGTGATAATTTATTTCTGTTTATCTTAATTCGTATGCATCAACCAAAAGATTGAGTCTGAATTTCTGGAAAGCTACGACGTCTAAACTGATACTGGAGAAACTTCTGGGAATCATACTCGCTTCGATAAACACATGACGTGGGTGGTTTTCGAAATGACTAAACCCCATAAGACCAAGATTTCTGTATACACTACAAGTCGTAGATCAGATCTGCTAATAAACTACTCGAGTATCGCAAGTGGAGACTGCTACAACTGGGCCGCCGTCTCCCTAGACATTTCCATCTGCAATTGTACAAATAAAAAAGTAAATACGTTGGCCCCTTTAAGGGCCAAGGAGACGAAGGGCTGGGTCTGCTTACTCCATCCTACAGACGACTGCACATGGATAATATCCGTAGTAAATTGTTTTGTCAGATGAGTTCGAACGAGTAGGGGTTGCTGTGGAGTATAGCACGGCAAGTGCCTTGCAATATTTATCAGACCCCTTGCGATACTAATACGATCAGTCAATTGCCAATAAGTGCAATTCAAGAAGGTAAGTCGTTCTCATTAACGGCCAGTGCAACAATCAAACGTGTGTAAACCTAATACGCAGTCGTAAATACGCTTTCTTAAGAGAACCCGCTTATCGCAAGCACTCAGTTTGTGATCGCAATCTGTTCTTCGAAGAGAACCAACTGCGTACGTAAACTCAGTTAAGGTAAACTAATAATGGCACAGATCGAATAAGATGCTATTCTGGTTGAGAGCCATAGACCAGGAAATGAAATACGACAGTAGGCTATACAAAGTACAAACTAAGATTAGAAAAATTTCTTTCGCTTAGATCAGATGAGTTTTTGAAAGACTGAAGGGGGGGGAAGTGGGTCGGTTCTTTTGCGTTGGCTTTGAGGATGCTGAAGAAACGCATTATCAACATGCCACTATGAAAGTAATCGTAATCTTAATTGTATATTTATATAGCGCCGCTTAAATATAGATCTAATCTTACAGAGGCGCTCGACAAGAAGCATTGCATGTATTCATGTTCGTATTGTATGTAGCTTATGCAATGCATGTATATGCATACTTGCATTTGTCTTGTATTTTATGTATGTATGTGTTCATGTAGGCCCCCTATATATGTTTGCTTATTTGTGCGTATGTGTGTATTTATGCGTATGTATTTACTATTACTACTCATGTGGCGCCTTTTCAAAGCTCCAAAAGCGTCTAAAGAATTGGAATTGCGTGCATGTTGAGAGGTAACAGCGATCAATGAATGCAATATTGTGAATTCGCGGGATCAGCGGATCCCCATAGGTCTCTGAGCGCAGTAGAGCGAGTCGCCTGTATGGAACCGAGCGAAGCGCGCTGCCAAGCGTACTATGCAGAGCTCGGCATGATATCCAATTGTGTTACCATGGGTAATGTAAACATTCCGCCAAGTGCAGCTGAGTGGACGGACATTGATCGCAAGCAGACTGTAAACATTGCGATCGACGCTCAATTAAATAAGCTTGCGTGTCGAGCAAAGACCGACGACGTTCGTTGTAACTCCTGCGGCATTGTACAGGAAAATTAAAATCATTGAGAGTGAGAAAGAAGTTCCGTCAGTCGATCCCGTTTCGATGTCTACACGCAGCTGTCATCGATCGTGACAGCGTTGTGATGCCTGTGTCTATAACGCAATCGTTAAGAGCTCCATTACCAACACAGCACAACGATGCATGGGTCCTACATGGAAATCATCTTACATGCACCAAAAGCAGTGCGTACATCATACGCGTAACCTACCTACGAATAAAACTGCCTTTCAGATCTGCAAATTCTATCAACATTTGTCGCAATTAATTTCGTTCCCGACAAAGAATTTCTTTATGTGCCCTTCAGGGGTCCCGCTTGGAAATATGGGTCCTAAATGGTTATATATGAGCATACTGTATACGGCGAATCAAATTGAATTGTACACTACTGAAATGAATAGTTTGGTCCTTGCTGTTGTTGTTCTTCCTCTTCTTCTGTTTCTTCTTCTTCTGTTTCTTCTTCTTCTGTTTCTACTTTTTCTTGTCGTTGTTCTGGCACCTGCTTTTTCTTCTTGTTCCTCTGTTTCTCCTTCTTTGACTCTTTTTCTTCATCCTTCTTTCTTACCTTTTCTTAATAGCCGTTTAGCGGATTTTTCTTTATTAAGCTATATCGTAGACTATGTGTGCTTTTCTGCCATTCGCTTTTCAATGAGCAATGCTAAATCGTTCAAAATTTTATTATCTTTCTAACTCAGTAAAACACGTATTTTCCTAGGTCTCATTGTGAAGCCCTCAATAATGTACGCCATAGGAACAAAACTTTCACGTTGACTAAGACTTTCTCAGCATCCACTCTGACTAATGCATGCCTTCATTAACTGCCTTGGTGACAAGATATTCAATATTAGACTGAAGTTCCTTGGAATTCTACTATCAGCTGACTTCTCATCTTCTGAATCCTTGCTGCCCATTCTCGATTCTCCTGCCACAACTGTTTTTGTTTCTCCTGATAAACAATATGCGTCCTTGATGCAAATTCAACTCACCTTCTCACTGCTGTTTTGCCGTGCTTGATAACATAGTGACGCAGTCATGATATTAAAACATCTGTCGATGTCCGTGGGGTCTTTTCTGTAATGTGTTTTCATAAGTTGATCTATCCTATGTTGAAAATCCGTCTTTGGATGCTAACACGATGTCAAGTTAATTATCGGTCAGCACAACAGTTTGGCTACAAGCAGACGATTTTCTTAAAGGCGCGGGATTGCCCTCGTGAGATAATTATTCAGTTAACCCTTTCAGACCTGAATTAATTTTCTACATCAAAAAAAAATTTTCTCACTGGTTTTGGCATTGAATACACACAGTGTAATGGGTTCAAGTAAATTTTTTGTAAAAAAATAAATTTTGGGTTCCCCCTGGGGGTGTCCACTGGAATGGACATTGGGTCACAAGTGAAACTCGACAACGTGAAATGCAATATAAGCAGAATATGATTAATAATAACAAATTATGTTCAATTGCTAGTGAGTTAAGCTCTCTAGACAACTAGCTGTGCTCTATCACATTTGTCACTTCCTGTGCTCCATCTTGAAGGAATTTCTGCCCGGAACAAAACAGTAATGAACATTTATCACAGTATAACATGCGTTTTGCCGGTACAAAGGAACAGCGTGCACCTTGTTGCCTCTTTTTGTTGTCATATTCTGGCATGTGAACTATACCATTTGTCAGAATATCACTGTTAGCACGAATTTCTTTAGCACTGTGTTTGGCCACTGTTGCATTTCTGGGAATCAGTTCAAGTGACGATGGGCGTTCACATTTTGTTGACGGTTGGGCTGGCTTGCTTGCATGCACAAGCGAGTCAGCAATACAGAGTTGAAACTCCAGTAAATCGTCCATAGCCTTGTCATGCATTCCAGAATGAGCAACATCCTGTCTGTATTCCAACCAATGGCACCATTGCTGCTAGGTACCTGAAAGTCACAAAATACAACATACCTGAAATGCATAATAAAGTAAGTGCCTATTGCAACCATTGCTAATAAAACAGATAATGCCAATTCTTATAAAATTGCTGATGTTTTGCCAGAGCAGGAGAACCACTTGCACCTTTTACCTCATTTCTCTTGTCATACTCTGGCAAGTGATCTATAAAATCTGTCAGAATATGTCACTGTTGCAATGAATTCCTTTACCAAATGTGTTTGTCATTACTCAAAATATATCTGACTGACGATATACAAGAGCATGAACTAAATTATAATGAACTAAAGCACCTCTGATTAGTTTTTCTATAAATGGTGCTATATAAATATCAAATTACAATAATATTGCAATTACAAAACTCAACAACAGATAAACGTTTCAAACTCAACTGAATATGCCTGGTCAAAGCTTCCATGTTGGTTGGCCAGAATTTTGTCTTACAATTACAAAAAACCTCAACAACATAACAACGTGTTACGTTTCAAACTCACTTGAATATACCTGGTCAAAGCTTTCACGCTGTTGAGCCAGAATGTACTATGACTTCAGAGGCGGATTGGCAAAGCGATTCAATCATGCAGTTCCAGCTGAGAAGATCTTTATATCCAACAGGACTTCAAGCAGGTTGAATGTGGTAAAGTAGTTGTAAAATGAGTCGATGAAATGGCAATGAGATGCACTGGCACAGATGAAGAACTGCAGCACCTTGACCAAATCATTTCATTCTTGCTGGTGAGTTCTGTTCTTGAGCCTTGGTAAATGAGAAAATCTTATGCTAAGCCACTTTTCCCACACAGTACAAAATCACTAACTGTATCCTCGTTTTGACTTTCTTGTTCTGGTTCAGAAGTGCTATTCGGTTCTTGTACAGGTGCTGCTACCACAGGATTACCATCTTCCTCATCGTTGGACAAGTCCTCAATTTCAGAAACATTACCATCTTGTGTCAAACCCATCATATCCAGCACCTGCCATCCCGCTAAACCTAGTAAACGAGAGGAAACATGATTAGAAATATTTTAATTGCACTTAGAATAATTGTGTTGCAAAATGCACTACTGTCAATCCCAGACCCAATGTCCATTGAAATGGACACCCATTCAGATCGGGTTGAGGACATGGGGGTAAATAACTCTTAGAAAATCACACATCTTCTCACTGTTGAAACTTTAATTTATTTGATTATTAAAATGGTTTAACTGAAAACACTTGGTTTAAAACTCATATCAGAGTTACAAAATATACTTACGCCGCGGCCGAAAACACCCGTCGTCCATCTCCACCCAATATCAGCTGTCCACTGACGAAAACAAAAGGAGGTGTGCGCCGTGTAGAGAGATGTCCACCGGAATGGACAGTGGGTCTAAAGTCGTTAAAACTGCACTGTATTATGAAAACAGAGGGTTGAAACCTTATGTCCATTCCAATGGACATACGGTCTGAAAGGGTTAAGCGATTACTTTCAGAAGTTAGACGTTCTTTTAGAAGGACGTTTCTCGCAGTTAACTCCATGAGATCGAATCGAAGTGTTGAAATGTTCCTCTTGTGTAACTTCGATCTGCATCGTTCGACGATGTTTATGAAGTTGAACAGTAGGACTATCTATCTATATGGTCGTACGAAGTATAAGAAGCGTGAATTTGAGTATTTGACCATGGCAATAATTGTACTCGAACTGTGACTGTGCGAATTGGGAAACAGGTCGAGTCGAAAACTATTCGCATCTCGATTAATGTTGGTCTATACGTCAGACCATCGGGTGTGAACACAGAACTTTGAAACGACAAAAAAATCGTCGATCATCGAGACAGGCGATGAAAGAAATAGGCAGCTGATGGCGATCAGTTTGTACATCAATTCGATACTAAGTGGAGATCAAACGGAGATCAAGTGAAGAATTCCTCATCTGCAGTGAAGGGCGAAGGCTTAGAATATTCGTAGGGTCCTATGTCCTATTCTAGATGCCATCCTTGGGGAGGTACATATGATAAAATAATGACAATACCTTTAATATGATGCTGGCTTGAATAGGGTTAAGTAATTTAGGGCTAATCGCGCATTATAATCATTTTTGAACTATTTTGGTGACTATTTTGGTTGAATGCATATTGCAGGTTTCGTTGATGGACATTAAACTTTATAGGCCTACGCCATATAGCTGAAAATAATCCATCTCTCATAGACCGATTGTTTAACGCCATCTAGGAGCCTATGTCAATAAATAGTCCTGGAATGTAATGTTAAGTGACAGAAGAATCACTGCTGGTCATAAGGCCTATATTAGCTACTTTAATTACCCCGTAGTTAATTAGTTAATTTTGGCACAGACAACGACTTCGCTTAGTGGTGATCATTAACTGCAGCCTTAAGTGTGCATATTACAGTACCGGTAGTGCTACGAAAGTTCTTGGATCATATGATAATGCTACTTTAGGATTTATGGACAAAATTTCTAATTTAATTAGAAATCGCTCGTGCCAATGCTATATTAAACGAAACGAAGTTATGAATGAGCAACATTCTTCACGGAGTTCGTAAATAAGAAACTATACAATAGATCTGTGTTGGTCGCTACAGTATTTTATTTTATTCATGTGAGCAGAGAAAACAAGTGAATCATATTCTCTGAACTTCTGAAGTATAGGCCTAATGCAAATGAATCATGTTCTATGACCTTGTTCAATTCAATTCAATTCAATTCAATTCAATTCAATTTATTGTTCCCAACAACAATAAGAGAAAACATAACAAACATAATGATTAAACACAGCTCTAACAAAGTAAAAAGGTACAACATGTATGAGAAATGAGGAAGTAAAATGATCAACGAAAAGTAAAACCAGTTAAACACAAGTCAAGATAAGTTACAAAGAGCTAGCACGAGTAGAGTGGAGTGGGAGCAAATAGGCACCCCAAAGGGACGAGTCCCGCTAAGAGGGGGCCTAAGATAGTACAGTAAAATAATTGAAAGATGACGGAGGTTATTGATAAACAGAAATAAGGGGAACACTGACTTGTGTGTTGGAGGCGGTAAAGAAAAAATGAAAAAGGTTTACAATAGTGAATAAGGACTTAACTAAAAACTAAAGACTATACTACAAGCTCCAGTGTGTGTGCTCGTAACAGACGCTTAAACCATGGGAGGGTGCTGCAGGTACGGATACTAGGAGGTAGGTTATTCCATAGTAGAGGGCCTTGATACTTAATAGATAATTTGCGGGTGTTAGTTCTTAAGAGTATTAGTTTATAGTCATGTTTGCTTCTTGTAAGGGTGGTAGATTGGATGGGGGGGAAGTAGTCGATGAATGCAGGTGGTAAGAGTTTATTGTGGTACTTATACATAAATTCACAGGTCTGAGTGAACCTTATTTGTGTAATACTTAGGAGTTTAAGTTCATGAAATAGAGGTTGAGTGTGAGAGTTTACAGGAGATTTGGTTATAATTCGTAGTGCTTTTTTTGTGCTATTTTTAATTTGTTTAAGTGAGTGGAATAAGTGGAGGTCCATATAAGATTACAATAGGTGAAATATGGATAGATAAGTGTGTAGTATAGGTTGATCAGTATCTGAGATGGTAGCAAGTAAGATATCCGGTTAAGGATGCCAATACTCTTAGTTATTTTTTTATTAATTTCATCAATATGTGTGTTCCATTTTAGGTGTTGATCCATATGGACACCGAGGAATTTAGATGAGTTTACTTGGGGGATATTTACTCCATCTATAGTAATGTGATTCGTGCTGGGTGGTATTTGCTTTTTATTAGATCTGAATACTATAAAATTGGTTTTAGTGAGATTAAGCGATAATTTATTAGCCTTAAACCAGTCGGTTGCTGCCTTTAATTCTTGGCTGGCAATTTCGATTAAGCGGTCATAAGAGGCATGAGACAGGAAAACATTCGTATCATCTGCGAAAAGAATGTAGTGTAGAAGAGTGGATGAGTTGGGTAGGTCATTTATGTATATTAAAAAAAGAAGGGGACCAAGGATAGAACCCTGGGGCACCCCATAGTTAATGGGTAAGAAGTTGGATAGAATGTGATTACAAGAAACTTGCTGTTGGCGAGTTGACAAGTAGCTTTTAAACCAGTTTAAGGCAGTACTCCTAATTCCATAGTGTTCAAGTTTAGTCAAGAGAATCGTATGATCGACAGTGTCAAAGGCCTTTGCTAGGTCTAAAAAGATACCTAGGGAATATTCGTTGTTATCAATAGCAGCAGAAATTTTATCTTGGATGTCAATTAGGGACATGGATGTTGAGTGCGCTGGTTGGAAGCCGTGCTGAAGGGGGTACAGGATATTCTTTTGCTTAATGTAGGAGAATAGGCGGTCATACAGTACTTTTTCATAAAATTTTGAGAAGAAAGGTAGTATAGAGATTGGTCGGTAATTGGATATTTCGGATTTATTTCCTTGTTTATAGATTGGTAGAACTCTGGCCATCTTAATTTCTAACGGTACCATTCCTTCACTCAATGAGCAGTTTATAACTTCAGCAAATGGAGCAACCAGGAGGTCCATGACTTGAGACGTTATATAGGGATCGATGTCATCACAGCCTGAGCTGTGAGTAGATTTAAGAGTTTTACTTATGTTGATTAGTTCAAGCGAATTAGTAGGTAAGAGGACAAAAGAGCTGGCAGAGGAGGGAGGCATGAAAGCTCGAAAGTGTTTCTCAGAGGGGGAGATTTTATCAGATTGTTGTTCTAGCAAATGTGATATACTTAAACTGAGTGAATGCCGAACATATTTTTACAGCGTTACTGAAAGCAAGATAAAAAAACAGCTTTCGTTATTTTTGCACATGTGATTGACTCGGGGTCTAACAGTAGGTCTCTTGAACACGTTTTAAAATTATAGATTACCCGGTACTTCGATAAGGCCTGTAGACAGTGTAGAGCTGCATTTTATTATGCATAATGCCATAAGCATGCATGCCTATATATATATTTTTTTTATATATATATATATATATATAATATATAACGTCCACACAATATTATAATTATATATATATATATATATATATATATTATATATATATATATATATATATATATATATATATATATATATATATATATATATAGCTTAGTATTTTATTTACACACACACACACACACACACACACACACACAGTGCACACAGAGAGACGCACAAGTAGGCATACAACGACTGACACTGCAGGGCGATACGTGTGCAACAGGAGGTTCTCTTGTTTTCGCAAGACTCTCGGATGCCGCAGGCATTGTGTTCCAGTGTTAAGAAAACTGATTGCTTGGTCTGGTCCGACAAACCATAGAAGCCAAGACATTTTGCACGGACGGAATGAATTGCTATTTGTTAGCCCGCACTTCAACCCCGAGATTCCGCTGGTGCATGCTTAAAATAACTGTGCTATCAATACATCCTTTCACTGCTATACTGGGAACATGACCTAGAATACTTGATGACACATCGAAAGCAATCCAGATTTTGTTGAACAGCGAACACTCTATGCGATAAGGAATAGATTAAATGTCTGACCGTGATAGCCAGATGGCGCCACGATGCGAAAGTTAATATGGTGTATGGTAAAAGTTATATCAAATGATATATCCGGCGGTTTACTTTCAGCCTTGAAACAAATCGTGGTATATTCTCCCAGTCTGCAAATTACAATGGAACGAAGAAAGGTTTCTGGACGTTAGTCGAAGGCATGCAGTGGTGACTGCCCCCCCCCCACCACCACGTGGAATGGGAGAACAAACCCCCACTCTGAACGACTTGTATATTAGAGATTCAGAAGACTGTCGAGCCTTATATACCGAGAGAATGAGTGCACATAGAAGGGGAAAGATCTGAACTGGTTTGCAGTTCAAAGAGGGACAAGACAGAGCGATTCAGTGGCTCCAGATCTCTTTGCGACACCAATGGACAAAATTATAGAACCTGCATCCCATGGTGGCATATGGTAGACGCCACAACCGGTTGGGAGGTCTTTACAGGTCTGGATTATGCAGACGATGTTTCACTTCAGGCCGAAATGGTAGAGGTTATAGTCCTGCCATTGAGCCAAAATTAATCACGTCGCAAGATTCATTTCACTGTCAACAGCTACAGGCAATTAGATGGAGGTTGTTGAAGCCTTTTCATTCCTCGACAGCCATACAGTGTCCAGTGGCTCAAGTAAACAGGAAATCAATCGCCGAATCGCCATCGCTAGATCCTGCATGGTCTCCACGGATAAAAACATATACCGTAGCGCTGTACAACTGAACTGAACACTGAACTATACAGCTATAGATTGCCTGTGCTGCCAAGAGTCCACTATAGTTGCGAGACGTGGTCCACCACAGAAGCCCTGATAAATAAACTCGACACTTTCGGTACGTGGTGCCTTTAAAAGATCCTCTGTACCCATACTCGGACTATGTGAACAATATCGTGATCAAGAGGAGAACAGCGATGGCACCAGTCTCTATACAAATACGGAGACTGCGCATTTTTCGAACATGTATGCCAGCGCACCATAATACGACGATGTATAAATACAATACAATACATGTATTGAAGAGGTGCACTTTAGTATGGCCTACGAAAAGAGAGTTGCAGTAATCAATTCGGGAACAGATAAATACATGCACCATAATAAACGTAAAGACCGAGGAGGACACAGAACGTCGAATTGCTTTGAGACGTCTCAGGTGGAAGTAGCAGGAACGGGTGAGATTCTTGACGTGTTCTGAGAAGGTAAGTGTGTTGTCAATGACAACGCCTAGGTCATGGACATTGGACGACAAGGCGAAAGATGGAACAGTTTTTGCAAGAAGAGCGAAGTCGAGCTTAAGAAGCTGCTGCCTGGTACCAAACCATATGAGTTGAGGCTTCGATGAATGAAACCGAAACGCACAACTTCCTGAGATAAGATTAAGCACAGCCTTAAGGCAATTACGCGTAGCATTAAGATCTTAAACTCAGCGCGTTTGTGCATCACCAACCGCGTTGGGACTGCATGCATTAAAGCATGATTGGTCCTGATAACCTAATAAGTGAACAGCATTTTTTTTATCTCTGATGATCGAACGCAAACGTTCCGCGTTGCAAGGCGTGCGCTAAAACCAATCAGCTATATCGTGAAAAAAGAAAGTTTCTATATCTAACAGACATTCAGAGGCAGATTTAAGAATCTACCGCTCCAGGCCAAGTTCGATTGGAGCGATTTAGAATTGTACCTGGATATAGCGATTATTATTAACCAACACAATTACTACCAAAAAGTGAACCAAACCTTTAAAATTTGCGGCAATTCAATTGACTGAATATAAAAAACTAAAAATGCAGTATTTGTTCAGCAAGTACTTGTTAATTGGATTTATTTTACATAAAATCATAAGAAAACGATTGCATAGTAGACTGGAAACATTAATATAGCCTACTAGTAAAACTTGGAAATTTAGTAGTTGTTGAATTTTTTACACAAAGAAAAAATTCTCCAGCATCTGGGGCATCGCTTCAGATCCCACCATCAGTATTGCGCTGGAAGTCCCTCGAGCATGTTCCTCTACCTTGCTCCCCTAAACTTCATGGCTCTGGCGACGTCACTGGTTATAACCAAAACACTTATGTAGGGTCTTTACTTTTTAAACCTTCGAGTGGACTTTTTAGACTATAGCGCAGTGTTCAATACCCCTTAGAACATATTAGGTTTATGACGTAAATTTGATAAGCTGCTATCGCTCCAAGCATAAAAAGCAGACTACCGTGCAATGATACTGTTTGTAGGCTTACTTCAGACGGATGCGCTCAGGGCATTGTCAGTTTATACGTCAAGAGAAGACCCCGTTGTCTTAAGATATCAAGGTAGCAAGACAATGTTTAAATAAGGAAGCACAAATTCTCTTACAAAACATAGCAACAAATGTGGCATGCGATAAATGCGACAACACATGTTGAACACTTGTTGAACACTTCCACTAGCACGGAAGTCGCAGTGGGCAAAATCTGTGTCAACTTTCGGAGGATCACAGTGCACGGAATTGTTTTTTCCTCTGAAACATGATATTTGCATAATATGGCTTCGTGTGCCTTAAGCAATGGCTTGCAAACATATTTGAATGTATACATTTCCAATAAACCTCTTTCTATCGCCTCTGAGTAGATATCTTGAAGGGGCGCTATATCAAGTTTCTTTGGCAGACAGAAATTATATGGTCAAAAATTGCATCCCATTTATAGGCGCATTCCGTAGGCCTACTTTCTATTTGATCCCCTAGTTGAACTATTTTTATTTACTTTCTAATCCTCTGTCTAGCAAAACCAGTTCAATGTACCAGGTTCCGTTCCGGCGTGTCAACCTGTGTGATTAAATAATAAACGAATTTGCATAAAGAAATGCGCAACTGTATCAGCCGCGGTCTGTAGCAAGTGCTACTTTATTTATATATTATTTCTATTTATCGCAGCTCGACTGGGTTGCATGGTCGGACCACTTTTTTCTACCTCTACAACATACGAGTTGTTGATGTAGTTTCTGACTGTAAAGGTGTTTTGTTTTCCCTGCAGCTATACGGTCTCGAGCTCAGTCGGTCAGAACCCGGTTGTAAGAGGGCGCTGTGCGTCCATCGTGTCGAGAGGGAATTTGACGGTTAACGGCGTCTCATCATGCGTGGACATGCAGCGCGGCCACCGCCGCCGCCACCGCCGCCGTCACCTGCTTCAGTTCTTGCGAGCCATTGTTATTATTCCGCTAGAGTGCTGCTCTGAGTTATCGGACTCTTCGGCGGAATTAATAACCCAGGATCTGCTGCGAAGGGTTGAGGATGGTTGGGGGAAGCAGGAGTGGGTAGAGCGAGAGTGGGGCAGTTGGCAAATCACCGTCGACGCTGCTCGACAAGATGCTTGTAAATACGTCTGTCTGGCCGGCGAAAGATACAAGGCTTTGGGCAGATATATTGCACTGAGGATAGAGAGACATGAAGGAGGAATGGGCGAAGTGGGATTGGGTGAAATGCAAGATGGCGACGGATAAGAGGAAGCTAGAGAAATATTGACGACGGCCAAAGGAGGAAGACACAGTAGTAGTGTACAATAGCAGCAACAGGAGCAGCAGCAGTAGGAAGAGAAGGAGGAGGACGAGGAGGAGGAGGAGATCAAATTGTTGAAGTTGCGGCTGTGTCAACTTGATTTTTCTTGAAATAAACGAATATGTGACGATGATGATGATGATGATGATGATGATGATGGCGATGACGACGACGACGATGACGATGATGATGATGATGATGATGATGATGACGATGACGACGACGATTATGATGATGATGATGATGATGATGATGATGATGATGATGATGATGATGATGATGATGATGATGATGATGATGATGATGATGATGATGATGATGATGATGATGATGATGATGATGATGATGAACAGCAAATGAAGACAAAGCATGAAGAATGGGAAGAGGAGGAGAGGGGAACGTAACAGAAAGTAGAAAGTGACTAAGCTTTTGAGAAAATGGAGGGATAGTGTCTCGGAATAAGGAGTAAACAAGAATTACAGACAAGCGAAATTGGAAACAGTGAAGGAAGACGGTCGATGAGGCGGAAAAGAAGATCAAGAGAATAAAAGTAGAAAACAAGTTGGAGATTATATGCCTAGAAAGACACGAAATATAAATAATCACCTACCATTATAAAACATTCGTATACGTTAGAAGGTGATAGAGAATGAAAGTGTGACCAGAGGCGGGAAGGAACGGAGTAGATTAGAAGGAGTAGGAAGAAGAAAGCGAACAGGAAATTATGAAAAAGATTCAGATGGTGCTAAAGGCGGAACAGATTAGGGCAAATGGAAAGGGAGCGGTCGAAGATCAGCTGAACTGACGAATAGATCAATATTATGGAAAGTTACTGAAAAGTGGAAATAGGAACTGAAAAATAAGGACTAGGAAGGCACTGGCAGCCTGAGGATATGAAGAAAGAAAAGATTTCTGCAAACAAGAGAATTATAGAGCAAGAAGTAAGAGGGAATGAGACGCAGAATTTGCCGCGGAAAAGAATAGAAAAACCAGATATATAGGTAGATCGGATGAATTAAGCCCAGGAGAAGAAAGAAAAGATTTCTGCAAACAGGAGAATTAGAGTAAGAAGTAAGAGGGTTTGGATAATGAGACGCAGAATTTAAAAGTTGAGACAGAGCAGAGATAGGGAGATGGGAAGGAAAATTGTGGAAGATTGGAGGAAACGATCATAAGAAGGTGAGGCACGGAAAACTTAGCAGGAAGAGAGCAGGAAGTGCGAGATGATGGAGAGGGGGGAGAGACACTGTGCGAAGCAGATGTGATGGAGGATTTGGCGATGATTAAGGCGGTGGAAGACGATGATACGAGGAAGAGGAAGAGAGAGAAAGATAATGAGGAGTATGAAGAGGAGGAGAAGGCGTGTTCCTTCCCTTGAAGTAGCGACGTTGATTCAACGTCGGAAGTAAATCAACACCAGCCGGAGCTAGACGCCATTCATTCGTTAGCTGCAGCAGCAGAAGCCACTTGTATTGATAAGGCTGTTGATGGATACAGACCAGTACCTACCAACTCCATCATCACACGTTTAGGCCCAAGCACACACATACATGCATGCAGCAGCAGCAGATTTAGAGCGGCCAGCTATAGGCCTATACGGCGGCAGGTATTATTAGGCTAACAGGTCCGAGAAGGTCGTCGCTAGGCTCGTAAGATTATACCTATTGACAAAAACCCTGTGGCTATAAGCACGCAGAAACAGAGAGAAGGAAGCAGAGAGACAGACAGAGACAGACAGAGACAGACAGAGACAGACAGAGAGACAGACAGAGATAGAGAGACAGAGACAGAGACAGGGAGATTAGCGAAACACACGCATGGGTCAAAAGAAAGAGAAAGAGACAATGAAGCATAGGCCTGTGTAAAAATAAACCGATTGCCAGAGACATTGCATCGAATGTCTGATAGAATCATATGCAACGCCGCCAATCCGGTTGCTTCAAATTTCGAAAGACAAATCACCTGTAGCTCTGTCGCCGCCGTCACCTGAGCCAACATTGGCACCACATCACCGCCATCACCACTATCACCACGGCTGCAGCTGCTGCTACTGATGCTGCTGTTGATGATGCTGGTGCATCAGGACAACGATGAATAATCTTCATCTGCATCTGGAGCCCACCGCTCGCCTTCATCGAACTCGCAGCTCACCACCATCACCACCACCACCATCCCCACCACCATCACCGCCAGCTGCAGCAACCAGGGAGCCTGCAGCGGCTGCAGATGTAAGCGCGCTTCAGTCTGGAAATCTTCCGATTCCATTGGATGCCTCCAATCTTGTCGGACGCATGCAGTCGTTTCTGCTCCGATAAATGTTTCAAAAGGAGGAAACTTGTTTCAGCCGCTTGTTTACATGAAAGTAGGCTAGAGAATCAGAGAATCAGGCTAGACCTAAGAACACGATTAGTGTAAGAGAAATAACATTGCACAGTAGGAGATATATACTCGTGTACTATAAACACTTTAGTACAGCAATGTACGCTGCAATGGCTGTAGGACACATCGCAAACATCATCGTGATCGACAAGTGTCATTAACAGGTTCCTATATGAATAGTTTATATTCCTCGGATTATACAATTTGACATCGCAAAGAACCTTTTTATTTCGACCATTCTTTAGTTCAAGGTTCAAGTCTACGGTGAGTAATTTCACGGTTTATCTTTTTCTGTGTGCAGATTAAATGAACCAACTGGGTAATTAGACTCTGCTGAAACTGTAATGGAGAACTCGTTTCTCGTAATCGTAATCGTAATCTCCAAACTTCTAAAGCGCCACTCGAAAGCCAAGCGTTTCTGACGCTTGGAGACACTTGTTTGTTTTCAATATATTTTATTATATCTTCCTTTAATAGAACAGACTGACAAACCGCATTGAGTTACATAATGGAAAGGCAGACAGATCTAATATATGGGGTATAGTTGCTGAGGGTACTTTACTGTTTAGCCTATTGAAAAGCCTAAACTAGAGTATGCATGTATATGCTATCGTATTTTATAAAGAATTCTGGGTATGAAATTTCTGTCGTCTTTTGCGGGAAGTTGTAAGGACTCTAAGGAGTGAGATCTGAATTTGTGTCGTAGACTTTTCCTGATCTGTGCAGTTTAAGAGGAGACAGACACAAAGCGACAGAGACAGAGACAGAGACAGAGACACGAGGAGACATAGGAAGAGATAACACTTTAGACTTATGTGTTACTGTAGTCTCCGAGTCTTGAGTCACCATGGTCGATGATCGCTGTGTTCTGCTGCCTGTAGAGTTTTGCAGGCGCTGCGCTTCCACTCTTCAACTCAAACGCATATTATGTCCTCTACCACTACGGGGCCATGTAAATTGTAATTATTATTATTATTATTATTATTATTATTATTATTATTATTATTATTATTATTATTATTATTAGAATTGTATATTAAAATGCTCATTTACTGGCAAACCATCAATCTAAAATGCTCTTATATTTTATCTCCTCTTTCATGCGAGGCGCTTATATATCCGTTCAAATTTCTCTTTTATCCAGCCACTCCAAGAAAAAGTAATATTTGGTTTTGGTAAAGCTCACCAAAATAAGTATGTTTGCAGAGTATTTTCATATTTCAGCTTTCCGTCGTTAGGAAATTTTTGTTAGAAATCAGACCTGTTATTAAATGTGTTTTGCTTTTCGACCATAAAATACTCGCGCCTTAAATTGCCAAATATCTCTAAAAATAGGAATTATCATATGTACGGGAAACCCCGCTTACGATTTATTGATTTATTGCCTATCTAGATATATCCAGTTTGCTTCACAGATTGCTGGAATGACAGAGGGAAATTTAAACTAGTTTTACGTAAGTTATTATTCGCTTCTTACGAGGCAACGTTCGTCACGTGCGCATGCGAAGTTTACAGCTTAATAACCCTGAGAGCGGACGCCTAGCGAGCATCTGTGACAGATGCGTGCATGATAATGTTGTTACGTGGAAACGCTCCATGCAAATTAACAGCTGTGGAGCGATTTGCAAATTTAGTCAACAGTAAAAAAAACGCGTAGGTCTAATTGCAACAGACACGTGCTATTTGAACTTGAAAGTTTTACAATGGATAAAGATTAATTATATTTGAGTTTTTTGACCCATTGAATAGCTTACTAGCCGTGAGCCCACTTAGCTACATTGGTATGACCGATGACTCTAACAATGTGTTTGCGAGGAACCCGGTTCGCCTCCCGAGGGTGTCTTATTTGAAAGAATATTTTTACTACCATGGAAAATAAACGCCGTGGTAAATAGGTTTGCCTGCAATAATACGTTTTGCAATAATTATAAAGATTTAATAAATATTCTTTTAGTATTGCATGCATTACATGGATCAATATTTAACTTGCGACCAAGACACGTGTAGGTCTATCTGATAGACTACTCTATCTTCACTATCGCTAGGACAGACGTCCATTAATTTTACTTATTGCCTTATTACTGTTTCTTTTCATTTTGTTTGATATTTTGTTACCGTGATTGGTGGATAACAATGATTTACATATTACAGCCAACTTAAATGAATAACGGAAAAGTATAGGCCTACACAATTCGCTTTTAATAGTGCATAGAAGCTGCTCGGTCTCGTTTTAATATAGGGATATTCCATGGAAGACAATTCCTGCTATGCGCATATCGCACATGTGCATAATTCGGTTATGTGCATAACCGATTACAGGCTATCTGTATATCAACCAGTGCGACCACTCTCCATTTTAGGAAATCCCAAGCTCTTGCCAGAAAAATCCCAAGATTGGCCGAAAGTGTACAAAAATCCCAAGTTACCAAAAAGGAAAAAGTTGTGATGAAATATGAAATGTGTTTTATCTTTTAACAAACACAATTATTCACAAAAATGCCGAGTTAAGACCTCGCATGGGAAAAACCGAAGCATAACAGTGAGTTAACAATGTTTACAGGTTACAATAATAATAAAAGTCTTTCCGACTGAGCGAGTTTTTTCTTATCTGATTCGCTGCCACTGTTGTAAAGTACGGTAAAACTAGTCTGTAGACCTTAGAAAAAATCCCAAGATTGCTAGACAAAATCCCCAGATCCCAAGTTCTTGGGATAAATCCCAAGCAGTGGTCGCACTGTCGGCACTGATATCAACACCGCTTAACTGCATTGGCATTATAGCAGTTCGTCCGTAAGGCGTGGAAAGTAAACGACTGAGGCTGTCTTTCTTAGCTGCGTTGTATCAGCAGGTGACGTAACATTGTTACCGGCTGACAATCCGGTATTAGGCCTACATTTAGCCTATTATTGTCAGTGATGGGCAACATACTTTCAAAAGTATTTTGAAAATACAAAATAAAATACTTTTCAAAAGTATTTTCAAAATACTTTTACAAAATACTTTCCACAAGTTTTTAAAAATTAATAGTATTTTTAAAAGGTTTGAAAATAGTTTTTTCAAAATGCTTTAGAGCAATCAAAATGTTTTCTACTTTTATCGCTACTCACTAGTGTGCACATATTCATTGCATTAGCGCTCTTGATAGTGATCTGTAGTTTCTTATGACTTGAAGCATCAATAAAATTGTAAGTGTATAATGCCCAAGGCATCAACCGATGACACACCAAAACGAAGCCGTAATCAAGTAAATATCCAGAAGATCAGCCCGCAAGATAGAGGCAGCCTGTGGTGACTATTATGGATTTGAAAGGGGTCAGTTTCAGGTTGAGAACGAAAAGACTCAACGGACTGTGCAGAGCGCACAGACACAGTTTGAAAAAGGAGGTCCGGTAACCGAAGAAACTCATTCATCAAGAACAGTTCTTGATTTAGGTATGACCATATGGCCAGACAGAAATAATCAGATGACCTCACTGAATGATGATTAGTCTGGGAAATAAAAGCTCATTTTAAGTATTGTTATTGACCAGAGTTCACAGTTTCAAACTTCGAGTCCCAATTTGAAACTAATAATGTGCTCAATAGGAAGCCAATGGAAATATTTAAGCAGTAATATTGGATCAGTGAATGTGCAGCATATACTACACAAAACTGAAGATTTGTAGAACTCAACTCATTTCTGCTAACTAACTTTAAATGACTTGGCAGAAACAAGAAAACAACCCAAATAATGAAGTTTTTGATTTAGCTACTTTGAACACTGCTTATACTAATCATTTTACATGGAGTATGAAAAGCCTGGGCCAGCCTCATAACCTGAGATTTCTTGACATTTAATATCGTGTCATTACTCTCTAATTTTCAACACAAAATTAATGCCGACCATGGCTTGTCGATCACAGAGAGCTGCTGACAGTAAAATTAGGTTGTCAGCATACATAATGCATCCCATAACAGCTCCCAATCCGACATCTATGATTGGACCTACTCAACTTTTCTATAATATCATTGACATATAAAGTAAAAAGTTTTGGTGAAAGGACACCACACTTCCTAACTTTACAAACTAGAAGGATCATATCATACAGCATATTATCCCATCTGACTTATTGTCAGCATGCACTCATACTATACCAGCTTTTGAAGACGTATAAAAACTCATGATGGACTGATCTATCCATTCACTTGCTGAATAATGCATAGTAATTGACTTTGTCAAAAGCTTTAGACATGTCTCATGCACACAGGTTGACATTAGAGCCATGATTAGAAAAGCAATCAACTAATGATCTGACAGCGAGCAATGCTAGAAAGAGGATCACCCCATTTTTGAACCATCCAAACTGCAGGTCCCAAGTCAGCAAGTCGGTACCATACAGTTCAGGTAGACACATTTCAAAGAGTTTAGACAGATTGGAACCTTATGTGATCTCACGCTAATTGTCACTCTTACTATTGTCTAGGGTGCCACTTTTCCAAAGGTGTGAGGATGCCTAAGCCAAACTTGGTAGGTACATTGTCATGCACAAGCATCTGGTTGAATAGAAGAGGTAGAAGCACACGAAGTCTCGGATGAGCATGATGAGTTGCTGCTGTCCATCTGATCTAAGCCTGGAGCTTTACCTTGCTTCATTTTGCGGATGCTCTGGTCAACCACCTCTACAGATACTGTGCCAGAGTCACAAACTGGATGGTACTGGATGAACCGAGTAAGAGATTTATTTCTGAGTTCTTGGTTGTGTTTTTCATTATTTGGTGAGCATGCATTATTAAAATTGGCAAAGGCATTGGCAATTTTACTGGGTTCAGTAAAGCCATCCACTGAGACAGATAGTTTGCATTTACTTTTAGCCGTTCTTACCTATGTTTTCCAGAATGCAGTGGTATCTTTTGACAAAAGATAATCATGTAAGTCATTGGAAATGTGCTTATCCTCTGCTGCCTTTTGCTTCCCATAGCCAGGTTGTATTAGACTTTGCACGTGTTTTGGTTTCACAAATTGGTCCTTGGCTGGGCCTACCAACTGCCTTCCACATATTATGGACTGCTAGCCCATAGACGCGCTTGAGATCAGTGAGTTGATTATCCCAGTAATTTTTATAATAAGAAGCAGAAGTCATAGATCCCTTCTTACCGACATTGTGCCTCAACTATTTTGTTATAGAATTCATCTATATCATTACCACATCACAGGTGCAACTCACTGTACGGTTTGTGCATATTAAGGCAACTGATATCAGATATATAAACATGTGTAGTGGTAATGACATAAAGACATAGATGTCATGTATAACATGAATAACATAACCATTATAACCATAACCATCATTTTATTGCACCAGCAGGAATTATTCAGTTGTTATTTCATACATGAATGTTCGAATGGTTCCAATAGGGAGACCATAAGGGACCTTGGTTCCACTAAGGATCCTGAGTGGCCGAGTGGGTTGGTGCCCGCTCGCCGCGCCGGCGCCCCGGGTTCGCTTCCCGGTCGGGTCGGTTTATCAGAGATTAATTTCTTGGATCTTTACTGCGGGTGGCTCGGTCGCATTATAAACGTGGAGTACAATACAACATACAACACAACACAATATACTGGGGCGCGGTGGTATAGGGTATGTTCGGTGCCTTGCAGCTGGAGGGTTGCGGGTTCGAATTCACCTCAAAGCCGTCGCGTAGGGACCCTGGGCAAGTCCTTCACCCGCAATTGCTCATGCGCTTCGGCGTGAAACTCCGATTCAGCGTTCGCGCAGTAGTCGGGAGCGCCTCTGAATGGGCAATCTGGTAGGGGCGCTATAACAAGTGTTCAAATACAATACAATACAATACAATACTAAGTATTCTGTATTCTGTACGATCTGTCCATTCTCTTTCATCCTTTAAATATACTTTTAAATCCTTATTGGTCTCTCAGTACTCCTAAATTATCCTACTTTACTCGAAACTATTATTGTTGACTTCCAGTGTTCCTTTTCCTGATGTAGTCTTTCTGTTTTTGGTTCTAGTTCCCACCCTACCCATCTAGTTTTCCTACCTATGGGGATGACTCAATAAGCACTTGGTGCTTCTTCTCCTCATTAGTTGTTATTTTATCGCATATGAACTGATGTATCTTATCATTGCACTGTTTATACAATACACATTAACTTGTCTAATTATCATTTCTGTACATTATTTTACTGTAAGTTATGTTTCTTTTATTGAGTTCTTGCTGTTCACTGATTCAAATAAATAAATAAATAAAATAAAATAAAAATATAAAATAAAAAAAAGTAGGGCCCCTTAGCTAACAGTTGCAGTAATAGAAGGCACAACTATTTTGATAGAATAGATCAGGTTTATGTGAATCCTCAGATGAACACTATCTGAAAACCATAACATCTCATTATTAGTATTATTGAGAGGGTGAGCTGAAAAAGAAATTACTCGCTGCTCATGCACAGGAGCGTAGCCAGACTTAAATTGGCAAAATTCTGGCTATTGGGGTCATTGGTTAACCCTAGGGCTACCAAGCTTTTTTTGTAACACGGACTACCAAGGGGGGTGGTTACCACCCCCTGGATTTCGTGTTTGGTTTCATATATCATAACTTGTAATATAGCAATGGATTCAGCATTCATTTCTGCACAGAATGGTATATTTAGTTGTACATTATGTGAATGCACCTCGAAATTACATCACTTTTAACAACTGAACCCATTAATTAGCAATATTGTATATTATTGCGTACATTTTGTACTTTTGGATAAACAAATATAAGATTATGTGTGTTTTGAAACTAATCTATGTATAAAAGATACACAAAATCATCCCTACACATGTTTATATAGTATAAATGTACATCCATACATATATATCCATACATATATATCGGTTTACGTTGTAATGCTGTATTCGGCCATTTTCACACAGATTACGCGTATTATTATTTATTTGGATCACTTCCGGTATTCAAAAGACAAAGATGTAGGTATGCAAATGAAGCCCTTCATTCCCTCTAAAGAATGGTATCTTTGTTTCACTTCCAGGAAGACAACTGAATACGCTACAGACAAAAACTAAAGGGGAGTCCTTCCATTCAGCCATTTTCACGCATGTTACGCGTATTATTATTTATTTTGAGCACTTCCGGTTGCCTCAGGTCAACTCAGTGACCATAGAAATGTAGCCCAACATTCCCTCTATAGAATGGTATAATTTGTGTCTCTTAATATTAAATGACGGATAAGATATAGTCGAAAATCTAGGGGGTGGTATCCACCCCCCCTGGTGCCTCTGGTATATTGGGTATAACTTTTGAACGGTGTGAGATATCATCTCACATTTTACCTCAAAACGTGTGTAAATGAACTCCCTACAGCTACGTAAAAGGTCAAATTTTATTCCATACGGAAAAAGTTTGAGATGAAAAAAAAACCTAGGGGGTGGCAACCACCCCTCTTCCTTATTAGTATAATAGAAGTGGTAGTATGAAAAAAAAAAGAGGCAATTGCCTCCTCGTGCTCATGTAGCTACGCCTATGCTCATGCATGACCTGTTGAGAGCATATAAAAGACCCAGTCATGGACAAATACATGAGACCAGAAGGTGTACAAAGGCAGAAATTAAGCATGTGATTAAAAACCAAAAATCAATGAATGATAAAAATGCTATTTGACTAGTTTTGAAAGGTATTTTTAAAAAGTGGTTGATATTCCAAATACAAAACATTCAGAAAAATTTTTGAAATAAAAATACAAAATTCACAATTTTGAATGTATTTGAAATACAAACACATAATTACTTAAATGTATTTAAAATAGTATTTAAAATACTTTGTATTTCAAATACTCCCCAGCACTGAGTGGGTGTTAGCTTACACAGAAGAAATAATTTTGAGTCTTTTAGTGCTATCAAACAGAAGGTGAAACCACAGTGCTTCTAAGTGTTCAGACATTTTGACTTAACCAACCAATTTAGGACCGAAAAATTAATACCGTTATGTACATAGGCACGCACTACACCTGATTTCCTCTTGATCCTATCATGACTAATAAAATTAAAATTCTTCAGTGAATGGTCCTTGTTGGGATGCTTCTTACACAACGATGTTTCTGTTATTGAGGCGATTTCTGCTTTGTTTTGCAAGATCAGACTCCAGAAGCACATGTGTGTTCGGTATATCTAAACTGGTGGATTGACAAGATAGATAGTAAGAGGTTCCCAAATTGATTGGGAAAAATTGGAATGGAAGAGAGAAAACGATATAATTTTCTTGGACATTATTGATGCCAGCTTTGTTGAACAGCATGTTATCGATCCAACCAGAGGAGACAACATTTTCGACTTAGTGATAATATCTGATTAAAATAGGGTAGAGTAGGCCTATGTGAGTGTGGGGAAGCATTTCATCACTAGTGATCATCGGGTTGTCAGATGGGAATTAGTCATGGATCAGACCCAGGAAATCAAAGCCTATGTGAAAAGGCCAAATTTCTTTAAGGCAGGCTACAATTAGTGAAGGAAAGACTGAATGAAAAGGATTTGGAAAGAGCAGTATGGGGTGTGGTAGTGAATGATGCTTGGAAGAAGTTTAATGCAGTTATGAGAGAGATTATTGGGGAAACATGCCCACGCACAATAGAACCAGTAAGAAGAAACCTTTGGTAAGATGCGAAGTTAGAAAAGACAAGACAAGAACAGAGCTTTGAAGAACTTTCAGAAGTTGAACACCTTCCAGGCAAGAATACTAAAAAGAATTGATTGTATTGTGAGAGTGTAACAAACTCTAGAATTTGAGAAGCAAATACGTGAATACAAGAAATACCTGCAATGATGGAAACAGGAAAGCTATAAAAAGCTTTCAGCAGAAGTTATCACGAAACTTAAAAGAGAACAACAAGAGTTTTTGCAAATATTTTAGAAGCATGCAGAAAAGGTATGTTATGCTCTTCCTCATTAAAGCTCTAATAGTGTCCACAGACAGTACATACTTTTTCTGGTATGTTTTGCTTCAGCTATTGAGTTTGTGCAATGCACTGATTGAAATCAATAAACTAAGCAAAAGAAGTAAAGAAAGGGCAGGCCTTTGAAATAGGAAGAGGCATATGGAGAAGTTATTGGTGCTGAAGTACTCAATAAATAGTTCAGCTGTGTGTGTATGTTGGAAGAATTTGGAAACATCACAGTGCCCAATAAAGTATTTTTGACAGTGGTGGTCATTGGTCAAGGATAAACACATATAATATAATGTTTGCTAAGGAAAATGTGGCGGAACAGCTGAAAAGAAATATTCTCTCGGATCCAGCTTCTAATTGCGAAAACAATTATTTTCATGAATCCAGCTTCTATTGAATCGAACACTTTAGTTTCATCCATCCAACATGGCAATTAACAACTATAGAGAAAGTGGAAAAGGGCTGCAAAAATGATTTGGGGTTACAAGGATTTGAGCTATGAAGAAAGTTTGAAGTTTGAAGTTTGAAGAGGTGTGGACTAACAACAGTAGAGAGAAGGAAGAGCAGAAGAGACCTAAGTGAAGCCTACAAACTTAGAAGTGGAGAGGAGGCAGTGCATTGAGGCGGCTCTTTGGGTTAGTACTAGACAAGGCAACTCAAGGACATAGGCATAAACTATGTAAGAAACTGAAAGGGACTATTGGGCAGAAATTCTTCAGTTCAAGGGTGGTGGACTTGTGAAATGGTTTTAATGATAGTATGGTCTCAGCGGACACTATCAGAGCTTTAGGAGGAAGGCATAATTTAAGCAATACAAATTAATTTGCAGTGATTGAAAACTTCTTTACTGTTTGTAACCCTTGCTATGTTATGTTAAGTTGATCGGCCGTCCGGCTTCTTGGCTGCAGAGTGGTTCGGGGCCTTTATATCTCACTTGATAGTAATTACTCTAATGAGGTTTGAACGGCGTTGCTTGACCCCCGCCGCTTGGTCCGATTGACAAAGCGATAAGGACTGGACTGTTATGGGCAACTGAGAGGTACAGAACTTCTCGGCTCCAAGAAACCGCCTTCCTCTTCTGCCCCGATACCATCGCTGCAGCCTAGTAATTTGACCCCGAGCAGGGCGGCCATTGGGATTACTTTGTATGTATGTATGTATGTATGTATGTATGTATATATATATATATGTTACTGGCATATATGTATGTATGTATACATGCATGTCATGCATGTATGACGTACATGTATATTTTATGTAGGTTTGAATGTATGTATGAATATATGAATTGCTGCAGAATACTGATGAAATGCAATGAAACATATATGAATTCTGGAATTATGTGTTGTATAGACAGTAGCCTAGACTTACGTTTTGTACAATATCAATGAAAATACATTTAAGCTAAATGTCTGAGTATAAAGAGGAAATGGATAGCACTATCTGTAATAAGAACTGTGTACTAAGTTCAAAATATAATCAAGTAATTCGAAGAACTAAACTGCTTAACACTAGAAGGACGGCTCTTTTCTACTAGGCTACCTAAAACGACGGAGTGGGTCATTTTTGACCCATACAATATCATTGATAGAAATTATGTATTTTTGAAGGATAATTCTTCTGCAGCGGAAAATTCCGCCCCAGAAGTAATATTTTTGATACAATTCCGCGACAGAAGACCTTTGCGCATGCGCAACCTTCGACGCATGCGCAGTGTCCAAACTGCGTTACTTCTATCAATTGGCGTAGTGAGGGTCGGTTATGGTGAGATTAGGCGTTGTGAGGGTCGATTAGGGTCAGGATTAGTCGTCATTAGATAGAATGCTAAACACCTTCCGCCGCAGAAGTAATTTCTTCATGCGCTGCGTGGCGGAATATTCCGCCGCAGAAGCATCACGCATTTTTGAACAATTCCTGACAATAACTGAATGATTTACTGAACTCATTATAATAAGCTTTCAGAATGTTAAACTTTTAATTTATTTTATGCTGCTCCTAAAGAACTTGAAGGTACTACTTAGAGGCGTCAAGTTCCTCAAGCGATACTGATGCGCTCGTGCTTCCCTTTCAGTGCATCGTTGGATGCAATCTTTTGATAATCACACCCAAACCACAGAATTGAAAGGGCTGTGCAAAGACATATGCAGCTCTGGAAACGTCTTGAGTCATTGGAGCCATTAGGGTGATGACAGATAGAAGTATTGAGCATGACCTAGACGTATATTACGTCACACATCTTTTAAAGTTGCGACCCCTAGACAAGATACAAAATATAAAAATGAATTATTTAATTAACCAGTAGATGAGGGAGCTTCTATTTATTATTGTCTGGTTGAGGCAACTGCGATTTGCCCCACCCTAATGGACAGACCAGCAGACATACACAGAGATAGTCATTCAGACGGACAGACATGTAGAAGAAGATGCATAGGCTATAGATGGACAGACCAACAGACCTAGAGACGGACAGACATTGAGACGGATATACATGTACACACAGACATACATACGACAGACATATATGGACACACATACATATTCTAGACAGATAGAATTACATATTCTAGACAGATAGAATTATTTAAATTATTATAGTCGGACAGACATACCCACCGGTAGATCAACAGATGGACATACGTGGAGACTGACAGACATACCGAAGGACGCAAACAGTCAACACACGTTTTAAATGGATTAAAGCATTGAAATCTATTGGATTACAGTTTATCTTCAATAACAGGTTTAAAATTGACGTGCATGACAAAATTAGAAGAGTTTATGCCTGTGTTAAAGCCATATAGTGTATTTTAAATACGTTTCCGGCCATGTAGGCCTAACACAGCGATTGCTAGAAGTTGGAAGTCAGTCAGACTTCGATCCGATACTGGATTATGAGTTCAGTCAGTTTAGAGTTGAATACTACGACCAGACCAGGTCGACATAATTTGTAGCCATGAGATGACTTTGGTCAGAGCTCAAGATCCGTCCACTCACTTAGTGTAGAAATCTTGGTAATAGCTAACCCACCTTGGCCTGGCCGGGCCCGCTCGATCAGCAGGGTGTGGCGGGTTGGATAAGGATTGCCTAGTGCTAGGTAGGCGGCGGGCGACTTCTGACTAGCATGACGCTATCATGAAGATGCCGTCCACCTCCTGCTCAAAGTAACTTGATATCAAAGCACCTAACACAACAGAGCATTGTGGTTCATCATCAAAACCACCACCATCAGTTCCTGACGCCAGACATTTGGGGCGATGGGTACGATTCGGATGCGAACTTCAATGAGTTTAGCAGTATTATTATTTAATGTTTAACCCCTATAGGGTCACGATTTTTCTCAACCGATTTTGGTCACCGGGGGGTAAAAAAATACCCCCACTGTGATTCGCATGATTCTTATGGTAAACTCCGATTTTCAAGTATGAAACTAAAAACAGTTATTTATAGAAGGTACTGACATAATTATTGTTTTTATTTATGGAGCACAAGCTATTGCTGACGTCATTGTATACTGTGTAGTAATGCATGCAGAAATTTTAGTATCACAAAAGTTATTCATCTAATATTTATGTATGAAATGGCCACACGGTCGTCACGAAGAATTGCGGCAGCGCAGGCGAGTGCTCAAATACAGCAGTGGATAAAATTTAATGAGAGTGATGACCAAGAAGAAGAAATGAGCCTGATGATGAATTTGGTGTGGAATGTATGCATCTACATGCACATTAGGGTGCCCGTTAGACCAATGCAAAAATTTTAAGTTCATAATTTTTTATGTGGTACCTCCTGAAGTTGTTACACCTATTAAGTAAAACAACAGTGCAAAATTTCAGAATTTTATGTTAATGTTTACTGGTAGCTCAACACGAATAAAGTTTCTGCTATATCGCGATCTTTCGTACGTGTTCGAGTTTCGTTGTTTACTGCATTTCTTTGACCATTATACTTGTTACATGCTGATTTATTAATTTATTTGGTCTGATTGATGCAAAAACTGTTTGATGTAGCACTTGCAGATGCCATTTCCATGATTACCATTGCTGAATACAGGTTTTTCTTAGCTGACCATTGCAGGCCATGCATAGGCTATATGGGTAGCGTGGACAAAGCATTGGCTAAAACGGATGACAGAAAGGTAAAGAGACTGAAGCGTGAGGAATATCTCAGAAGTAAAGAAAAAGAGAGTATATCACAGTTCGGCAGATGATGAATTGACTTCAGAAGAAGAATTAACCAGTATGGCAGCTGAAGTTGAGTCTAATTTAGAACAACGCTGCTCTCCAAGAATTACCAAACATGGTTCTGTGCCTATTGTTACAACAGAGTCACATGTAGGTGCTGCACTTGATCGAGCCAATGTCAGCAACCATAATGCAACTTTCTTTTGGCTGAGACTGCAAGAAGCCTTGGACACAGCATTTCTAGCTTCACTGTCAATCCTGAGTCAATCAGAAAAGCGATACTAAAGTTTCGTGAACATAGGCCCAAGCTGGAAAAGTCATTTTTGATCCGTCCTTACCTCTAGTTGTACACTTGGATGGCAAGATGTTGCCGGATATTACAGGTAGTGAGCAGGTTGACCAGTTACCAGTCTTGGTATTAGGTTTGCATGTGTAACAGCTTCTCAGTGTGCCAAAGCTTCCAAATAGTATGGATGAAGCAGCTAAAGCAGTGCTGTTGTTACAATGGTGCAAGAATGGGGGGATAGTCAGGTCAGGGCCATGTTCTTCGACAAAGCAGCTTCCAATACTCTCATACAAAGTGGAGATTGTGGTGTGATAGAGACCAGGCTTGGCAAGAATCTGCTGTACCTGACAATTCGACGCCATGTCCACGAAATTGTGGTCAGAGATGTGTTCAAACACTGTTTTGCTCCATCATCTGGGTCTGACAAGCAACAGCAGCACCAAAAGAAAGATGATCAGCACTTTAAAGAAACAAGACACTGATGAACCACCCAAACGAATCCAGATGGAGCCAAGTACATGTTCCGGTACCATTCCTGAAGGGGAACTTGACGACTTTCTCACAAGCAGTACCATGTCATCCTTACACACACTTGAGTTGAATGCTGACTTCCTCGCATAAGAAACTCCAGACAGGTTGCAGACCCTTGAAGATTTCCAGCCAAACAAGAAATATGCCAACAGTTTGGCAGTAGTAAATGACCGAGCAGAGCGAACTGTGAAACTGATGTAGAGCCAAGTAGGCTACACAGAAGCCAGAAGTTGCTGCTTGTCGTCAATGATGTTCCATTGTATTAGAGTAGGACAACTAAGGTCACTGATGACTAGTGATTATCTTTTCAAAAAGACTGCTGCATCAACTTTGTTATATATTTTATTAAAAGTATAGTCCTGATAAACATTTGACAGTACTTTGTTGATATTGTATCAGAAAGACTCCAGTTATAACTAACTGAGAAATAAGTGAGAATAACATACTGTCGGATAATAATGTTGTTAACTTTACAGGTGTTGAGCGACCTTTAAATAAGCATCCAAAATTCTAAAAAAATTACCATGAACTTCTCTCATGATACACAACAAAATGGGAGGGTACCACCGAAGAAATTCAGAAGTTCATTTTTAACGGGCGCCCTAATGCACATGCATGTATGGATTGAACTATGTAAACATGTAGCATATATATATGTATGTATTATGCTTATATAATTATATATATATATGTATTATGCTTATATAATATATTATATATATTATATAATGTTCAGATACTGATAAGGAGACATTGTAACAGCAAGACACTCATGTGTAAAGCATGCATAATGTTATGTTTATAAATTCCTGAGTAAAATAGCTACGACCTGGTGCATTTTCGTACTTTATAGCTGATTTGGGTGCATGAAAAACTAATGAAACTGGATGCATTCTGTGGATGAAACATGTTTAGGAAAAGTCACGGAAGCGATTTCTTCAACTATTTTCAGGGATTAAAATTTCCGTGAAAAACCGAGCTGGGGGTATTTTTTTTACCCCCCGGTGACCCTATAAGGGTTAAGCTACCATTCTGAAGGGTCTGTGTTGATTCATTAAAAGAAATTGTTGACGTCAATTTGTACTAAACACCCCTCCCCTTGTCAAAAACTGTCAAACTTTCCAAACCCCTCTCTCATCCTCCATATTGTTGACAGACATAATTAATGGATGACCCCTATAGAGACAAGCAGACATAAAGAGGGGAAAAATTAATTCCTTCACTGCATCTAGATCGGTTAGCTTCTAACATTCATGTTTGAAGAGCTTCCAGAATGATACAATTAACAGTTGTAAAAAACTGAGAGGGTGTTTTGAATTCTAGCTTAAACTTCATGAATGATGTCATGCAAAGCTACAAGTGATATTTGCGCTATTCAAGTGCAGTTTATGCGTTTTTTGCAACAATACTAGAACCCTGCTAATAATGTAAAGTTCATTAGCCTAATCATACACATTGTCTGCCTAATTCTCTTCCAACAGCTTTACGCTCAAGACAATGAATAATTTATTTTGTTGACGGAGTTGGCCTCACTAGAAGGGGACCAGAACAACAGGATATTACGACACAGATAGATGAAACCAGTGGAAGATTCGGCATAAAAATCAATGGATAGAAAACCAGAACAATGGTTATTGAAATGACTAAAGATACACAAATGAATATTGTTATTAGCATCCAAGAAAAAGAAGCTATTGAGCAAGTAGACAATTTGTTTATCTAGGAGGCTAATAACCACAAAGGGCAGCAACGAGAAAGACATACGAAGAAGAATTGGACGTATCTCACAAGTATACTAATATATAACAGTATATAAAGTATAACAAACTTGGAATGATGATATTGAAAGTAGAGAAATAACAATGAAAACCAAGACTAAATGCATAGACGATGATACAACCATTTTTTTTTATCTAAACAGATCTGAATGATGGACAATGCAAAAGCAAGATAAGAACAGAATTCTTACAGCAGAAGTGAGGTTGCTGCGGACAATTTCAGAAATTTAGAATCTACAAGAAATAATGAAATAGCGTGACAATTATTAGGTATTGTATTGTATCTATCAATTTATATAGCGCCTCTCGCAGTGCACAACAAGAGTTATACAAACAGCTTAGTCGTTCAGCGCAGACTCCGATGGTTTGGATATGCATAGAGAGAATGCCATTCGATCAATTGATCGAATTCCAGACAGTGCACCAAATGCAAGATTCGAAAGATTCGCAGAAAAAGAATCAAAGGCAGACACAGACTGCTCTGGAAAAGGCAATACAAATGAGGATAAAAACAACACTTGGACTAAACAGCGAGAGAGCACTTGACTTGACAAATGACCGAGGACGACGATCGTAAATATCCACCCATCACCGCCAAACGGCTGACGTCAGGAACTGATGATAATGATGATGATGATAAAGATGATGATAATGATGATGATGATATGATGATGATAACGACGAATACGATGACGATGATAATGATGATGATGACAATGACGACGATAACGAAGACGATGACGACGATGATGATGATATGATGATGACGATGACGACGACGACGACGACGATGATGATGATGACGATGATAATGATGACGATGATGATGATGATCACGATGATGATGATGATGACGACGACGACGACGACGATGACGATGATGACGACGACGACGATGACGATGACGATGACGATGACGATGATGATGATGATGATGATGATGATAATGATGACGACGACGATGATGATGATGATGATTATGACGATGATGATGACGATGATGATATGATGCTGCTGCTGCTGATGATGATAATGATGATGATAATGGTGATGATGATGATGATACGTAGGCGCACTGTGAGCTTTTCCCCGTATTTTCTCTTCTGTCTTCTCGTGTGAACTTCTGGATAATATGCCACTGCCCATAAAACTCTAACATCTGAATCGATGGCTGAAACGCAGCAGCAATGTTGTCCCTTCGCCTCTGGGTTTATCATGCACCGACACGAAGAAGAAAATCTTGTTGACAGAGGCGGAAACAGGAAAAGACCCCACACACACATTCTAAGAAAATCAGATTTACAAACAGAGACAATCCAATACTAACAACGCAAGACAAACACCCACGCATGCACAAACACACAAACACACAAACACACAAACACACACACACAAGACACAAGACACACACATATGCAGACGCAAAGAGCCAATGACAAAAATGGATGGACATAACGAACAAAACACGGACAGACCGAGAAAGAGAGGTATAGAGATGGAACGGGCGACAGGTATCTGGGGGCGGGAGATGGTTGAATGGTAACACGCTGGCACGAAGATCAGGAGGACGCGGGTTCGATACCCGCCCGCTAACCCACAGGGTTGATTCAGCGTTCCACTCACTAGGGGCGACTGCAAAATGAGCAATAGGACAGATGGACACCTTGCAGGCTGTCATACAGTTAAATTCGACCGACTCCTGTTAAACTTAACCCCATACCTCCACCATATCTCCGCTCCTCCACACATGGTGAACTTCTTGTTCCCCGTACGCGAACTGCTCTTAGGCAGCATCCTGCCTTCTCGGTTACTGACCCCATGGTTTGGAATGGGCTCCCATTAACATTACGCCTTATGCCTAGAGTTCACTCAGATGCGTTTTACTGCAGCCTTAAAACCATCCTCTTCAGCCGGGGTTGGGTCGGGAGCGCTCCTGAGTAGTAACCTGGAAGGGGCTCTATTTAAATCTTCGGAATGAATGAATGAATGAATACCGGACTCGGACCTCCTTCGGACTACTTTTTGGACAACCCTTCTGACTAGACGCAGCGCTCGTGAATAAGCTGGTACCCTACGCTTGGCTTTCAAGTGGAGCATTAGAAGTGTGGAGTTGACGATTATGATGATCATGCAATTTTACTGCGTCCTTCTCAGTTTGAAGCAATAAACAAATAGTTATTATCTATGAGAAGCGATTTGATAGCTCGGCCATCGATGGTTTATTGCGACCGGTCAGGGTCGCTGGGAAGATGACATGGGCAGTGCATCAACTGAAGGAGATGCTTCTGTTGATGATGATGTACTAAGACTGCTGCTGATGCTGATGGTGCTGATGCTGCTGGCGGAACGAGATGCAGACGAATCAATCACTATGGTGATGGCATGTAATAATCTGGCCGAAGGCAATTCAGAGAAACACTATCAACATTGACATTGTGGCAACGTCGTCCTTATCATCATCATCATCATCATCATCATCATCATCATCATCATCATCATCATCATCATCATCATCATCATCATCATCATCATCATCAGTATTATCATCATCATCACCACCACCACCATCATCATCATCACCACAACCATCATCATCATCATCATCACCACCATCATCAGTATCATCACCATCAACATCATCAATGTCAACATCATCATAATCATCATCATTGTCATTAACGATGATGATATGATGGCCGATTGGTTAGAGCACTCGGCATGTAACGCGGAGAGTACGGGTTCGATCCTCGCCCGAGACAATTACTGTGTAGGGACTGTGAGCAAGTCCTTCGCGCACAATTGCTCTGCAGTATAAGTATTGCAACTGCGCCATCGAGGCGTGTGCACTTCTGAACTTTGGAAGAAGAGCAATATCAAATGCAGTTGTATTGTATTGTATTGTATTGTATTGTATTGTATTGTATTGTAGCACACCATCATATAATCTATGCTACTATCACTGCCAATACCTTCACCACTATCATACTAGTTCCCATCAATGGATGTAAAATCATCATAGCCATTATCGTCAGCAACACGATAGGGGAACAATGTCAATAATAACATCGAGACTTCATCGTCACCACTGTCATCGTCATCATAACCATCATCATTCCTCAATCACCACCACCAACGTTTCTATCACCACCACCCGTCATCATCATCACGTTCACAAATATTCTTGTGACATTTATCGACCTGCATGTAATTGAACATAGAATATAATATAGGCCTAGATTTATCTTTATCATGTATTAATAACATTATGGAGCGTAGATTGTATTTGTAAGAATGACACATACGCGTCCACTGAAATAATAGAACGTGATATAGTTATATAAAAGCACTGGGAATTGTAATTAGGTATGAAGTCAATAATATTATTCTTCCACTGTTAGTCTATTTCAATATAATGCTTCATAATATTATTGTTCAGAAACTGCGACAAACGTTTTTTGCTATTGAAACTGTCAAATTGTTTTTACGAAGAAAGTGAAATGGATCTAAACAGCGCACAGATATTATTTCCAAATGTCTCCCTATAATTAGATAGGCCTACTTATATGGCATCATTTATTTCACATTAAAGATCGTTTTTGAATCAGCAAAAACATAAGCCTATTCAGCGAAATAATTAATCAGATTGCTATTCTCCTGGGCTGGTCTATTGTGTATGTCCGTGACTCGGTGGTCTACTCCAACCGTCCATTTTATGTATTTTAAAGACATACTCGATTGGCGTGGTCTACACACGCCGAGACGCATAGGACGTACGTTTAAACCGATGTAGCTATCTCGGCCAGTTGTAGAGTATCGTATCTCAGGCCTGATACTTGTAGCCATGTCATTCTCAATCTTTTAGTAAGTAAGTAGCCTTTATTTGCATCTGACAAGCGCACATGCATTACATTGTATACAACGATCGCATACGTTTTAAAATAAACTGTAACAGTAGCAGATTATAAAGTCACACATGCACTATTAAATATAACTAAAGGTACATCGATTAACGAAAATGCTTGTAAACTATTTAGATGTAGGCTAACAAAAGGCAGCGTGAAAGGATGTCCTCTCTTGCCGAGTCTTGCGAAGTAAATACTTGTCCTCACGAAGAGGTTACAAGAGCTGATGAATGCAGTGGCCAACGAACTGTGATTCTGGAAAAGCTTAAATTATCTGTCTTCAGTCTCCATATGAGCGCCTCTGAGTAGGTTTCTTGAAGAGGCGCTATATAAATTCTCGGAATGAATGAATATGCCTATCTCAATAAGTCTGTGTGTCTGCCCATAGTTTCTGTGTGTATTTTTGGGTATGTATGTCCACATGTACGTGTGTGTGTGCCTGTCTATTTGGCTATATCTGTCACTAGACCTATATGCCTCCATCCCTCTATCTCTCCATCTCTGTGATGAGATGACAAGAAATTAATTAATTGCATTACGAAAATTTGTATAGCTCCTTTTCCAGGGAACTACTCAGAGGGGCTCCAAACCCCAGCGCGGCCAAATAAACGCTCTTAAGATGAGAGAGGAATGCCTGAGAAGGGGTTAATGACATGAGATGACCTGGATTGGGATGTGATATTCAGATGGTGTAATTGTGTTGTTGGTGTCATTCGTTCTGTGTAGGTGATCATCGGTCGTCCTTCCTTTGATCATATTCGATCGGTTGACGGTGGATGTCATCGTCCTAAGATGTCGTCCTCCGATGCCTTCGATCTGTCTGCCCGCGTGGCTTCGACGACCAAGGACTCCATCTACGTCAAATGGCACGTCGAGAACGCCTTACACCACCCGCCGAGGGACCTGATCCAGGGCTTCCAGGTCCGCTACCAGGCCGTCGGAAGCACCGTCGTCCAACACAGCCACCGCCTCGATGCCTCCGCCAGCGCCTACGACATCACTCAGCTCCACGAGAACACATACTACGACATCTGCGTGAAGGTCTTCGTCAAGCTCAACGCCAGCATCACAACTGGTGGTACAGGTGGTGGTGGCTCGGTGGGTCCTGCTCAAGACGTCTGCGTCAAGGGATCGACGGCCACTGACTCCCTGGCTGTTGCCCTCGGAAGTACTTTCGGTGCCTTCTTGGCGCTTGGCTTCATCGTCTTTCTCGTGTTTCTCGCCAAGTGGCAGCACACTCGCAAGATGCGCAAGCAGAAACTGGCGACGTCTAGCTACGATGAGAACGGCGTCGAACAGCTGAGAGGATGCGACGACCCCAAGGAGACGTTCATAGGGTCTGGCACTCGTTTCCATGACGACCTGGCCATGAGCGAGCTGAGCGGTCAGTCGTCCGAGGTCTCCATAGCGCTATACGCTGACCAGATGCAGGACAACCTGGACGGCTATGCCATAGGGGGAGGACCAGGAGGATCAGGAGGAGGAGGAGGCAACGTCCAACCGTCCAGCGGACCCTCTAGCGGCCTGCCTCGAGACCAACCGGAAGCGACATCGGACTTCGTGAACCAGTGGATTACGGTGACGTCCAACTCACCACCGGAGTCCGAGGGGGGCAACTGGCTGCTGAGGCCGCCTCCGATTCCAGGCGTCGTCCTACGACCTCAAACAACAAGAAACACAGATGCTGACACAGCCGAAGACAAGAAGCACCAGAGAGCGTCTGCGTCCGCGGCCAGCTCAGCAGGACTTCCGCCATCCTCAGAGGACCCACCTAACAGCAGCAGCCTCAAGGACAGCGCCTCCCGAGAGAAGCAACAACCTGTTGGGAGCAACGGCGATGAGAATCGACCGACAGACGACGAACATTCTGGAGCAGAGCAGCAGCAGCAACACCTGTTTGCACACCGGGCGCTCAAACCGACATCAAGCAACATGTGGTAGCTGCACAGCCTTTGCTGATGCTACAACCGTCAATCACACGTGAATACAAGAGAGCCACACCGTCGCCTGTTAGAAAGACGTGGCCTGAATGAATATCTGATCTGCTCCACATAATGTGGAAAAACGTTCGCAGCCGACGTAAGACGTATTGACAAGTTCTGGCCGACAAACTGTTGCAGAACAGTAAACGTTCGCCAATATATATTTAACATAATTTATGCACCCGTGTGTGTATGCATCGGACTTATGCTATGCATATTTCTAAACGCATAAGGAACAACTCAAAAACGCTGAATGCGCATATATGCTATGAAACCTGTCTCTATGCTAATCGATAGGGCCGTAGCAACTAAAATTTCTCGGTCTCGGCACATGACGATAGTTAACCAGTTACTTCCTCCATTGTGTATGTTGTCGCCCAAAAACTGAATAGGCCTAATTGTCTAGGCCAGAATCCTTCTCTTTTAGGACTAACTGAGGCAACTATAGGGCCCTAGTGGAACATATAGTATCACATGATAGATCTATTTCTTTTCCTTGCGTGGAAATGAGCCTTCACACCTTGATAACCTTGCTAAAACATGAATGCGATTGACTGTGCCGTGTTTTGATTATGCATTATAACATCCGCCTCTGAGTAGGCTTCTTGAAGGGGCGCTATATAAATTCCTGAAACGAATATCCGATCGGTCGACTATTTTCTAAAGCCACGTTTTAGTTTGAAAAATAGGCAAGACACTTATATAACGAAACTAGCTAAGCATTCGAAAGTAGTTGTCACATACCAAGAAATTATTGTGAGTCATTTTGTGCGCTTCTCGTCATTACAATCTTTTATGAGTAATTCAGCAAGTTAGGCTATTTATCTATACAGAGCAGGCTGTAATAATTATGTGAGAAAAGGCCAAAGGGACCATAAGTCTCTGCACAGTTAGGCCTATACTGAGAAAACTGGCCTTTAAGCAAGCGTAGGTCAGTTCGGGTAAAAAAGGTTCTAAGCGATTTCGTATAATTATATGCAATGTTTATGGTACTCAGCTATAGGCTATTATAACCACCGCACACTGTCAGCGGGAAGCCCCACTGATATGCCGAGGCTAAATGAAAAATCTTTTTCAAGTCACAAACACTTCATACCCATAGCTGCTTCTCTGGGTTGGCTTAATGAACTGCCCTTCATCTCTTCTTATAGTCTAGATTATGATTTTTATATTGTAATTGTAATAGTAATTACGACAATTTCTAGAGCATCGTCAGTAGCAAGCTACTTCTAGGATGCTTTACACACATATATATACACAATGTCAACTGTCAGCACAAATGCTAAGAGCTTGAACTGCTTGATAGCAAGTACAGTTTTACCTTTTTTTAAACATGAGAGCTTTTGATTTCTTGGATAGCTGCGGGAAGACTGTTCCAGGCACGTGGGCCACCGACCCGAAAGGCCCGATCGCCCGCTTTAGTTTTTGTTGCAGGAACGAAAACATCAGCGGACTTTGAAGATCGCAGCCGCGACCT
This sequence comes from Aporrectodea caliginosa, assembly GCA_020284085.1. NCBI lineage: Eukaryota > Metazoa > Annelida > Clitellata > Crassiclitellata > Lumbricidae > Aporrectodea > Aporrectodea caliginosa. The sequence continues at coordinate 912,622 of JACEVL010001071.1, forward strand.
GTTGGAATCATCTGATAGTGGCCTGATGTTGTATATGACATTCATAACGTTTTACAATCAGTTCTACGTGCTGCCTTGTTATTCGGTTTCCAAGCTCTTCGTTTGCAGATTTAATGTTTTCAAAACTAAACTGGATATTTTTTCCATCTCTGATCTTATTTAAAGTTATTGTTCTTGTATGCAAAGGATTTCATAGTCTAGCAGACTTATGCATTGATTTCAATCTTAATCCCATGAGGACAAACTTACGGTCAGTTTCCGTTGGCCAATTATTGTGTAGTACAACATACCGATAAAAAAGACGTGTGGTTTTCGTGCCTCTTGGCACTCTGGCCCCTCATCTATGGAATTTACTACCATCAGCCTTGAGGGACCATTCTTTTTCTTTAATTTCATTATGCAAACGATTGAACAAATATTTTTCCAGCTATCTGTGCTTTTGAGGTGAATTCCTGAATTAGAGCGAAATAAGCAAGTTGATTAGTCTAATAAAATTATAACAACAACAATAAAATATCATAAATTGTATTCACTATGCTGTTGTCATATAAGTTACTCATATGATGCACATGTGATAGGCCTATATGGAATTGATCCGATGTGGTACTATTTATAGGATATAAATAGATCATATATTCTGTTTCCATTTATAAATGAAGTAAACTGCAGGAATGAATGAGAGCAATATTGGCTGAGAGTTGATGACAATCTCTGTTATCAATGCAACGTCGTCAGGAAGCGCTGAGGAAGAGGTACGAAGAGGAGAGAAGAGGAGAGAAGAGGAAAGAAGAGGAGAGAAGAGGAAAGAAGAGGAGAGAAGAGGAGAGAAGAGGAAAGAAGAGGAAAGAAGAGGAAAGAAGAGGAAAGAAGAGGAGAGAAGAGAAGAGAGAGGAGGAAAGAAGAGGAAAGAATAGGGAAGAAGAGGAAGGAAGAGGAGAGAAGAGGAAAGAAGAGGAAAGAAGAGGAAAGAAGAGGAGAGAAGAAGAAAGAAGAGGAAAGAAGAGGAAAGAAGAGGTACGAAGAGGAGAGAAGAGGTACGAAGAGGAGAGAAGAGGAAAGAAGAGGGAAGAAGAGGAGAGAAGCGGAGAGAAGAGGAAAGAAGAAGAAAGAAGAGGAAAGAAGAGGTACGAAGAGGAGAGAAGAGGAGAGAAGAGGAAAGAAGAGGAAAGAAGAGGAGAGAAGAGGAGAGAAGAAGAAAGAAGAGGAAAGACGATGATAGCAGCAGAAGACAGAAGGAGAGATAGAAAAGGAAGATAACGAGGCTAAGCACGTTGAGGAGAAAAGGACGAAGAATGTAGAAGAGTAAATAGGTTGAAGAAGATGAAGAAAGGAAGAGGAGGAGGAGGAGAAAAAATCTGGAAGTGGATGAAGATGAAACTGCGCTGATTTTGATCCTTCATCTTGATAACGAGGCAGCAGAACTAAAATAGATGATGCCTTTGAGCAAATAAGCGACTCCGACCTTGTTGCTTGGCTGACATGAGAGACGTTATGATCTCTAAATATATACGACGCGAGAGACAGACAGAGACAGACAGACAGACAGACAGACAGACACCGAGACCGAGACAAAGACAGAAACAGAGACAAAGACAGAGACAAAGACAGAGACAAAGAGAGAGAGACAGACAGACACAGACAGACACAGACAGACACAGACAGACAGACACAGACAGACAGACACAGACAGACAGACACAGACAGACAGACACAGACAGACAGACACAGACAGACAGACACAGAGGGAGAGAGAGAGAGATACATCGGGACCTTTGCATTTCCTACCGGTGCAGCTCCGTACACGTGCATTATTGATTTGGACGAAGAGCAGCAGCTTCAATAAGCGCTTATCTTCGCCCAGTTCCAGAGTCCTCTTTGCTATAAGCGGAGGACGACGTCTATGCCGCCAACATATATTATATGTATAGGCCGAGATGAGTGCATAAATACGTGTAGCCTACGGATTTAGATGTGGGCGTTGCGTATACGGCAGGACAGATGGCTTCATCGGATGACGATCGAAATAGCATCTTGTGGACAAAGGATTCTGAAGACAACGGTTTCCACGGCAACTGATTATTCGTGTCGCAGCATCCGCAACAGCAGTTCCAGTGTTGATAGTAACCGGAAGTAGCCTACTGCTGCTGCAACATTGCATAATGATCAGTGAATGTTTATTTAGCAATCTTCTTGAGTAGCAGCAACCAGTGGCGTAACTAGGGGTTCCTGCGCCCGGGGGCAAAGTTTAAAGATTGCGCCCATTTCAGAATTTTCTAGTTGACTGTTAATCGTTCATATCATAGGTCTAGTATGATACTAATAGGCCTACTCCATGGTAGCAGTGTGTATCCAGATTTTATTCAAATGATTTTTCTGTAATAAGTAATGAAACATAATTTGCAAAGGATTTTTATATATGAAAAGACAAATTTAACGAATTTAATGAACAAAGCGGTCAGCTTTCACTTGTTTCAAAATTTGGTTATTGTAACACGAATAGTAGCCTAACATATTGTCATAATTGTGTTTTAAGAGCCTAAGATTAAGAAGGCTAAGAAACATGAAAGGTTTAAAGCTACTAGATACGAGCTAATATATTTCTGGTTTTTGCAGATGCAAACGCACCTATATTACTTTGTTAAAATCGAATTGATATAAAACGTCTTTTTCAATGCTTAGAATCGTCAAATTACTCAATCGGTTTTTGCTCAATCACTTCGTGAATAGGCTACGTCAGAAGTAAGTTTTAACAATACGCCAGTGATGCCATTTATTGATGAAACGTGCGAAAAATTTCTTTCTTCTTCTGAGCCGACACGACAATACAGCGGATTCTTGGTATTCACTGTTCTCAGTAGCGTAACAGGATGCAATTCAAGAGGGGGGCGCAAATTTTGAGACTACGTATACTTTATCGTGAAATATGATTATATGAAATAGCAATCATAAATTTAAAAAAATGTAATAAAATGAAATAACACATAATGGTGTGTGTTTTTATATATAATATTAATACAATCATAGATACATGTAGGGCCTACCTATGCAGGTCTATTTAAAACTTCTCGTTGACTTGTTTGAAAATATTAGTAGGCCTAACTATAGCCGCTCAGAACTGTTACATTACATTACAATGTATCGTAGACCTATTATATCTATATATTTTCATTTATTTTATCTAGGTTATGTTCTCATAATTTGCATAATTTACGTCGTTATTGGTTAAGTTGATCTTTGGGAAGGGTGGGGTGGGGCGCTAGTCTTACGTTTGGCACAAGGCGCAATTAGGCCTATACCTTGCTACGTCGCTGACTATATTCTTGCCACATTTTAAACTGAAAACCAAATTGTGCTTATTTTAAATTTAATATATTGAATTATTGAATTTAATAATACAATTTCTGTCGTATAGTACTTAACACTCAAAGCTAATTTTGCGCCCCCACCGGGCTGCGCCCGGGGGCGGCCGCCCCCTCTGTCCCCCCTCGTTACGCCACTGGCAGCAACCACGCCACCAGTAGAGTAGAAATGATTTCAATGAACATCAACAACAGCAAAGGTCACAAGGCAACATTCTCTGGTCAGATGTTAAGGTCAAAGAGTAAAATCCCAAGGTCACAAGAAGGCGAACCTTCGGCATTGGTTCAGCACTTCAGAGGATCTTTTAACACGCGTTTCGCGTTCTCCTGTTATTTCTTGTTATTGAGATGGTTTTGCTGTTAAATGAACTTTTGCTTTTCTGTACATTAATTCACTTTCCGCTTTGATGAATTTCCTTAAAGAGTTTTTAAGCTTTCAATTATGCTGAGTAAAATTGTGAATAGCTACTCATTCGTCTGTCTTGCACTGAAAAGATATAGTTTTTGCTTAGTAGAGGCCTGTTTTCGGACATTAGGCCTGCGCTAAGGTTTTGTTGTCTGATGTATAATATACGACGTGAATCGTCAGAAATAAAACTGTCATAATGCATAATGCGATCCCTTTGACAAAACGAATTTTTTTTTCTTCTCGGAGAAACTTCTCTGCGGTACATAACCATCATCATTCGTCATCAAGTCCGGCGCATTATTATTCTTTAATTTTTATCTTAACCTTTCTTCTGTCTTGATTTGCCTGACACAAATTATTATAATTAGTGGCGAATATCTTAGAAGAACAGGATGAGTTTGGCCTGTATCTGCTTCATCTTATAGCGTATGCCTCTTTCTCGACAGCTCCTCTTCTGCCACCTATTCTTGCATATCTTTCCACGTCTCATAGTGTTTACGTATTAGTCTAGAAACTTCCTTCATGCCTACGCGATTACTGGACTTACACGTGTAAGGTGTTGCTTTGCTCATTTTGCAATTTTTAATTCCTTAGTAACAAAATGTATTTTTCAAGAAATAACCCCGTTCTCAGTTTGCTCATTATTTCTTTTTGGTCATGCTCAAATACCTGTCTCGTTGCGAATAGTTCTTAGTAGTAATCTCGAGATTTTACAGCTCCCCAAAAAAAGAACTGGCGAAAACCAACTCAGGCAGACAATCGAAACAAAATCAATAGACTGCAGGTAAGGTCAGAAACGGTTCCACGTAGTTGATCTACATCCTGGTCTGAACCCGGATTGTTCTTCTCAAAGTGCTCGCTCAACATATTTTAGCTTCTTTACTATAATAATATAGACTACGATAAAGATTATTTGACTCTTCTGACTTCTGCAGGAAGTCGGTGTAAGTTTGTGTCGTATAAATAATCATTTACTAATTAGCTACACACAGACACATAATTATCATTATTACACATATATATTGTATTGTATTGTATTTGAACACTTGTTATAGCGCCCCTACCAGATTTCCCATTCAGAGGCGCTCCCGACTACTGCGCCGAAGCGCATGAGCAATTGCGAGTGAAGGACTTGCCCAGGGTCCCTACGCGGCGGCTTCGAGGTGGATTCGAACCCGCAACCCTCCAGCTGCAAGGCACCGAACATACCCCTACACCACCGCGCCCCACCATTCTTCTGATTTCTGCAGGAAGTCGGTGTAAGTTTGTGTCGTATAAATAATAGTTTACTAATTAGCTACACACAGCCACATATCATTATTACACACATATATATATATAGTGCAGGTATTATTTAGATAGAAAAAATATGCACCCATTCGTATGTATAATTATGTAGGTGTGCGTTGGCCATGACTTGTACATTATAATGCGGAAGGCATGTCTTATAATTATATCCTGTGTGACGCTGTGCGTATCATGTCAGAGCAGCTGCTGTTCTTACTGCTGCTGCTGCTGCTGCTGCTCCTTAATCCCAGTCAGTGGACTCTTTTGATCATCATCTCCATCGTTCTTCATCTCGACTGGATCTTGTACGTCCAGGTCCTGAGTTGAGTGGGTCCTCGATGTCGACACTCAACTTCCCCCCCCCGTAACCCTCTTCCTCCGCTAGGTCTTATTATGGCGTCTCCGTCTAATGGCCACCACTCTCACTTCACCCAGCTCGGTCTCTATGACAACGACACCTATCGCCAACATAAATAAAATCAGCCCAACCAACACTTAGATTGATTTTTACCCTTCTATGCATGGACGCAGGCCTATGTAGGTAAGTATGTATGCATAAATAAGTATGCATTGTTTACATGTATATGCATGTATGACATTGTATGTATATTTATGTATCCGTGCATTCATGTATGTATATATATACTCGTATTCATGTATCTGCCTGCCTGTCTGTCTGACTGCCTACACGAATGCCTGTCTGCCTGCGTGTCTGCCCGCCCCTTCTATTAATTAGCTTGTAACGTTTCTTGTGTCGAGCGGAGTCCTTCACTTGCTCCTTTCCTCGAACGGTCAAAGGCCACAGCAGTTAGGCCACAGACGATGAACGGCAGATTCTGCTCAACGTATAATTATTTCAATCATCCGCAAATAGATGACCTGACAAAGTAAAAGTAATGTGGAAATGGTGGACACACGGATGGATGGACGGATTAATGGAACGGGTTGATGTATGTATGTATGTATGGATAGATGGATGGATGGATGGATGGACGGATGGGCGGATGGACGGATGGACGGATGGACGGATGGACGGATGGACGGATGGACGGATGGACGGATGGACGGATGGACGGATGGACGGATGGATGGATGGATGGATGGATGGATGGATGGATGGATGGATGGATGGATGGATGGATGGATGGATGGATGGATGGACGGATGGACGGATGGACGGACGGATGGACGGATGGGCGGATGGACGGACGGATGGATGGATGGATGAATGTATGGATGGATATTAAAGATTTTCGAAACTGATTACGGGCCTACAACTTAAAGTGTTGTGTTTGTCGGTAACGTGGCAACGCTCAATGTAAATTGCATTGCAGTCGTTAACGATGTTTTCAGAGAACTTGCGAGAATTGAATCCAAATCAACCCAGAGCAACAGGTTGTTATCTAAGGCGGCCGTATCCTCTTTTCTGTCGCTTAAATTCCGCCTAATGGCCGGAATATCGATAGTCTCAAAGAATGGATTGAGGTTTCGGGTGCATTTGGGTTCATTTGGGTTCATGAATGCCCCGTCGAAAGGGTCATGCGCTCCCTGTGACTGCGCTGCACTCTATCGTTAACTTTATTGGGTTAAGTAGGTACGGCTTGACCGTATTCTGCGGGCACCCAGGTCGTGGTGAGGTCAGGGACGGTTTCCTTTGATTTAGGGGACCACGTCATTCAGTTCGTCCTCAGCCAGTTTGGAGGATGGTTGCAAATGAGTAGCAAGAACGGCGACGATTAATTATACTGTGAAAAGTAAAGCTAGAAAGAGAGGAAAACTAGTATAGAGAGAACAGGTAGCTAGCAATGTGTCAGAGTGGTCACAACAGATCAAAAAATTAGGAGAACGTAGAGTGAGATGTGTAGCCAGAGGTGCAGAAGTATCAGCGAAACCTAAGGAGAGCGGATAAATATTGACGGATTGTTAAACAGAGTTATGAGAAATTTTTAGACTAAAAGCTAACCCTATAAACATGGCTTCTAATTGGCCTATAGTTTTAGCCTACTGCTTGAAATGTAGTCTCAAACTCTCGATCTACAAAAGTTGCACTGAATGTTTTCTGTTTCACCTAACTCCTCGAATATGTTTTTTGCGTATCATAATACGTGACCTTATAAATCATATTATACATGGATCCCTATAACTCATAAAACTCATACATGCTCTTGTAATCGTAATCGTAATCTCCAAACTTCTAAAGCGCCACTCGAAAGCCAAGCGCAGGGCACCAGCTTATTCGCGAGCGCTGTCATAATATTATATATAAGTCTATAACTCAACTCAAATAACTTGTGCTTTTCAGTGGTTCGGCAATTCGGCTGAGCACCTAGAATAACCTTCCTTCCTTCTGATCTGCGTGTTCTTTTAGCCAGCTTTCAGATTCTTGTAAACGTGTATGCAGAGTGCATCTGAAAACTGTTCTTTATCGCCGGAGTTGGGCTGGGAGCATCTCGAGTGGGAGGGGTCCTATATAGGTCATCTGAATGAATATACCTGCCCTTCTGACTAATACATGTAACATGCGTAACCTGATACTTATAAAAGGCCTATACAGTATATTGAAAAGTACTCGAGTATATGATATAATACAAAGGAATTGCAAATATGATAACAGCCTAATACTACGGAATAAAATTCATTTTCATTAAATTTGGAAATTACTTTTAATGAAGAATTAAGATGCAAAGAAAGCTTAATGGAGCTGTATACCATACCTTTAAAAGGGCAACGATCAAAAGCCCGATGGTTTAAGCATATGAAGAAGATCAGGACAGGGTTACGCTCAATTATAATTCTCAATTGCATGAGCGCTTTCTAACATGTTGCCACGAGTGGCCGAGTGGGTTGGTAGCCCGCTCGCCACGCCGGCGGCCCGGGTTCGATTCCCGGTCGGTTTATCAGAGATTAATTTCTCGGATCTTTACTGCGGGTGGCTCGGTCGCAATATAAACGTGGAGTACAATACAATACAATACAACACAACACAACTGAGGCGCGGTGGTATAGGGGTATGTTCGGTGCCTTGCAGTTGGAGGGTTGCGGGTTCGAATCCACCTCAAAGCCGCCGCGTAGGGACCCTGGGCAAGTCCTTCACTCGCAATTGCTCATGCGCTTCGGCGTGAAACTCCGATTCAGCGTCCGCGCAGTAGTCGGGAGCGCCTCTGAATAGGCAATCTTGTAGGGGCGCTATAACAAGTGTTCAAATACAATACAATACAATACGGCATTTACTTTTAAGTTTTGTGTGGTACGCAATAATCTAGCGGTTAACATGCTAGACTGTCAATCGAGAGGTCGGGATTCAAATCCCGCCAGGGAAGAAAGCTGTTTCGAGATTTCTGCTCTATTTAGCTATAATGAGTACACTGACCGTACAATGTCAGTTAGACGATGAGACGCGAGAGAGAGAAAGGGCTGGTCACTCGCCTTCATTTCCCGAGGCTAAAAAACGAAGTCAGTAACACTTCACACTCATGGCTGCCTCTCTTCACTTTCTTTAGATTTTGTACTGATATATATATATATATATATATATATATATATAATATATATATATATAGGCTACATATATCTTCGTTAGAAGTCGAGTGTACTCAGGGAGCACTGTAGTGACCTCAGTAATTGGTGTCGTTTAAGGGGTGGACTCCTTTTTCCCTAATTAGGGAATTGAGGCCGTGATGATGTCGAGGTTCATTTGTCGACCGGCACCTGGGGTCTGATCCAGGGCATTTAAACAATTTCCCTTTAAGCTTCCTCTCTCCCTGGACGCAGACCGCTGGTCGTATGTCAAATGCACCCAATCGAGTGCTCCCTGACCTCCTCTTAATCACGCCACATCTGACATTTAACATCTAATGATCGTGGATCATTTTCCAGCCTCATCTGCTTAGACGACCAATTGCCAGGAGATAAGAAACGATCTAAACTGAACTCACTGTACTCTACGGCAGACTGCTGATCGCCCGAACCTTAAGGCCGAGAAAATTAAATCGTCGGTGTCCTACCAGGCACTGAAATCATGATCATGACAACGACGCTAGAAACTGCATACGACGCCCAGGCAGCCTCGTTCGTTGGGTCCATAGCAGGACCCATATGTATTGCTACTAGTAGCAACTAGTGAACACAATGTGGCCCAAAGAACATGACTTTTCGGGAGCAGAAGTGATTGGGAAACTTTTCTATGCTGTTTCTGAAATCTTCGTTCTTCGATAAAACCTCTCTGACTCCATCTTCCTGCAAAGCAAAAACTGGGGTTGGACATCGGCAAAGACTCGGCATGCATGCAGCATTGTCGGTGACTAGAAAGCGGCATTCATTGAACCCTTAACTGGCTCCCTTTTGACCAGTGGTGACACATTGTAGAACCAACTAACGTCGCTGGAAGACGAAACGGGTAGATATAATAGCAAAGCTGTAACTAAAGTATTGAACATTCCTGCTGATATACAAATGCACTACCATGGATTGAATGTCTTTGTACTAGTAAAAAAGAGCTATTTATGCCTTTCTCCTGCTATGGGCCTTGACCAAAGGCGTCACTACAAAGAGGCACAATTCCGTGACCCTGCATTTGAAAGTGGGACCAGAGATGCTCTTCATACTAACTTTTGACTGTAAAAATGAAACTTAGAGCATAGTTTCTAAGAAGGGTAACAAATCTGGGAAGCCTGTTGGGTTTGAAAGTTACGTCACACATAAAATCTCATAAGAAGTAAATCTTGTATCAGAAGGTGCATGGGAGGGGTGAATAAACCATTATTCTCTACCTCTCTCTTTCTCCCTGTTATCTCTCGCTCTCTCTCGCTCTCTCTTTCTCTATCCATCTCTGTCTCTGTCTCTCTGTTTCTGTCTCTCTCTCGCTCGCTTTCTCGTCTCAATTACAATAAACAATTAAACATTGTCAAAAATTAGTTGGCGACATTTCTAATCAACCCCTTAAATGCATTTAACCCCACCCCTTCGAGACTGGATTGGCCAATAGCCCTCTCACCCTCAAAATCATTCTAGACGCCTTTAAATTTTGTGATAAAATACTCAATATGATAAATATGCGTGATTAATACACAGAAGTGTCTACAAGAAAATAAAAGAAAATATATTGCCAGATGAATGAAATGTGATGCGTTGCATATGAACGAAGACTATATATATTTACATGTATAGTGCAGTTAAAACGCACATGACTTACAAGGCTCTGATTCTATCTATCTATATATATATATATATATATATATATATATATATATATATATATATATATATATATATATAGTGTTTCCGCTTCGTAAATCTCCTTAACCGGAAATACCCTGGCTTTCCCATTCGTCATCCCCGCAATCGCTGTCGTAGTCGCAGGACCAAGACATTGCGATCGTTATCATCATCGTCGTCGTCATCATCATCGGCCATTGTGTCGTCGTCGATTTGATGACTCCGTATAATTATTACTTTATATAGCGCCGTCCTTTCGCCATGCAGTCGTGGCATTGAGATTGTGGCGCCCCCTATGACTTCCGGTCTGGATCAATTAAAAGGCGATGACTTACCATCAACATCAAATGCGGCCTCAGTAAATAATTAGAGGTGCTTTGGTCAATCTGTGGTCACCATCATCATCATCAGCTCAACTTTCGCCATCAACGATAACTTAAGTGCATCGCTCGTATCAACGTGGTTTGATTTAAGGCTGTCTGTCTGTCTGTCTGTCTGTCTGTCTTCGTGTTTGTCCGTCTGTATGTTTATGCGACCGACCGTCTGTCTGCCTTCACGTCTGTCAATCTGCCTCTCTGTCCGTCTGTCTGCCTCTGTGTCTGTCTGCCTCTACGTCTGTTTGCTTGTTTGTCTGTCCGTCTGTCTGCCTCTGTGTCTGTCCGTCTGTCTGCCTCTACGTCTGTTTGTTTGTTTGTTTGTCTGTCCGTCTGTCAATCCGCCTTTCTGTCCGTTTGTCTGTCCGTCCGTTCGTCTGTCTGCCTCTGTGTCTTTCTGGAGGTCTGTCTGTCTGTCTGTCTGTCTGTCTATATGCCTCTCTGTTTATCTGTCTGTCAGACGGTCCGACCGTCCGTCTGTCTGCCTCCATGTCTTTCTGTCTATCTGTCCGACTCTCTGTCTGTCTTTGGTTATCGGCTAATGCGTTCGAATAAACAGATCCATATTTGGTTTCTTCCTCTCCATCACTATCACACCTGCTACCGTTCATTTAGCTCCCATCGCATTCATACTATTACAACCACTTGTTACCACGATCATCATCTTGTCTCTCATCATCATAGACATCATCATTTTCTGCCACACACTCGTTACCACACTTCCTTAATAATTGCCATCACCTTTCATCATCATCATCATCATCATCATCATCATCGTCGTCATCATCATCATCATCATCATCATCATCATCATCATCATCATCATCATTACAGGAACAACGGCCCTCTAAAGATTAAATCATTATTGTAAGACATCATTATCATCTTCACATCGTCGTCGTCGTCATCATCGTTCTGGTCTTGTTACTGAGACGACAAGACTGATGAGGTCAGTCTAATCACCGATTCAACAACATCTTTGATCGAAAGCGCGGCTGGTCAGCAGTGGTCAGTAGACCACCGACTGGACACTGGTACGGTCAGTACACGACAGACAGCCAGACAGCCAGACCAACGGACGAAGGGAATTTGTCTATGAAGCCTCCGTCCGATCGATCGGTCGGTCGGTCGGTCGGTCGGTCGGTCGGTCGGTCGTTCTCTGCAGATTGATGTCGACGCTCAAAAGGAAAACTTGAGCGTAGGTAATTATTCCCGTTCTTTGAATCAGGTGAACTAATAAAAGCGCACACAAAATGCGAATAGGAATCGGTGAGAATGGTTTCAGTGAACGCCCAATTAACAGAGCAATAAATGAGAATGGTTTCAGTGAAACGCCCAATTAACAGAGCAATAGATGAAAAATAGTTTCACTGAAACGCCCAATTAACAAAGCAATAGATGAAAAATAGTTTCACTGAAACGCCCAATTAACAAAGCAATAGATGAAAAATAGTTTCACTGAAACGCCCAATTGACAATACATTAGATGAGAATGGTTTCAGTGAAACGCCCAATTAACAAAGCAATAGATGAAAAATAGTTTCACTGAAACGCCCAATTGACAATACATTAGATCTAGATGAGAATGGTCTCAGTGAAACGCCCAAAGCGTTCGGTAGTGGTCTTCTGGTCTTCGGTCGATGAATAAAGGATGGTCTACTATAACTTCTGCTTCTGAGTGTAAGACAAAGCCTATTCTTCATGCGGGAGACCATAATTAAGCCAATAAGCCACTAGAATAGTAATTAACATTTAAGATACTGGTTGAGTGTATACAGCCTACAGCAAAGCAACTTAGGGCGGAACAAAAAACCAAAACAATGTCGGAAACGGTGTAAAAGAATAGAATGGTCCACATTATGAAAACAGCAGACAAGTCAAGAGCATGTGGTGTCACCGCAACTCTTGTTATCCTTATCGCAATGGCACACGATGTCATTTTGAACAGCAAAAAGGGCTTAATGCATGAAATAAATTCATCTGAGGGCCTCTGATTTATTCTGCTCTTTGAGTGGCGCTATATAAATGCCCAGTTATCACTTCAATAACAAAATAGGTATACACAGACAACGCCTTTCCGAAATTCGTAACGACCAGGCCTAGAAATATCGAACTCTCTGTCCTGTCAAATCCACAACGCAGCGCAAATCTTTATAAGAAACACACACAGTCTGTGAGTGTTTGCGTGTTAGCCCATTAAATAAAATAAACGCTCACTGTCGTACATATAGGCCTAATTTGTCAGTGTGGCGTGTCTAAAGCACAAAAGCCCCACAATAAATTTTTTACTCAGACTTAACAAAGAGCACACGAGAGACCATTCCCTTGATCTCTGTGCTTGGGTTTGTTACATACAATGTAGCCTAGATTCGGTCATTGCGTAGTCGTGAGCTAATTCAAAAGTTTCCGTTATTCCAACGTCTCTATATACACTGTGTCCACGATAAAGTAGATCACTAGACTTTGTGAAATATCTTGGTCAATTGTAGTACTATAGGTACTAAATTTGGTACACATGAACTTCAGTCTATTCTATCTAAACCCTGCAAATTTTATTACAATTGATGCAACGGCTACGAGGATATAGGCTACCCTTGTGAAATTGGGTGGTTCAGGAACCAAGTTACCAACACGTAAAACGCATCGACAGATGCGTGCGCGGCTGATCATCCTGACTCAGCACCAGTTCTCCGACAGCATTGATATTTGTTTGCGTCCGTGGTTTTGTTTGCGTCTCGTGGTTTCCTTGCAACTGATCCGGTTGTGGCAATCTTTTTTAACAGCTTGCTGACACCAGCTAGGGACCAATTTTTCATTGGAAATTCTGTAATGAGTCTCCTACGCCATACCCCTTCGTCTCTCTCAACTCCTTGATTAAAATCTTGTCCTCTGCACTGAAAACCATTTCTTTACAACCAACTACTGTTACGTAAAACAGGTCTCGTAGTGTAATTGTTTCCGAAAATGACGCTTATAAACAACAGCCTATCTCCTGCGGTAGCCAGAAAAATGACGTAGGCCTAATTCTATGCGTTTTACGTGTTGGTAACTTGGTTCCTGAACCACCCAATTTCATAAGGGTATATCCTCGTAACCGTTACATCAATTGTAATAAAATTTGCAGGGTATAGATAGAATAGACTGAAGTTCATGTGCACCAAATTTAATACCTATAATAGTACAATTGACCAAGATATTTAACAAAGTCTAGTGATCTACTTTATCGTGGACACAGTGTAGATACAGCGTCAGCCAATCCACAAAAAATTGTTGGAGTTGCACATGGTTCATATATTTGCCGGTTCAAGAATTTTAGAGCAAAGTTCAAAGTTAAGATGAATCTGTAATAATTAATTAGACAGGTCGCCCGAGGTCGAGAGAAGTTTTAGTTAGCAGAGCATTATGATGACATGAACAAAATATTAATGCAGATGGAAAGGATTCTGCATGCGATGAGAAACTGAAGATTGATGTAGCCTAATGAGTTGACCCAGGAAATCAAAGTACTGACTGTTTCATAACAGAAGTAAGAATGATGTCACGGATGCAGCTTTTGTTGGGTAGTGAAAAGACAAGTTGCGAACCTCTGCAGAAGTTGTTTGAAATTTGTGGGCGCGTTAAATAGGAAGTCAATTTTTAGCAAATTACAATGTGTTCTGAAAGAAGTGCTGAATTAAAGTAGTCAGAAGGGGAGAAATTAGAAGATATAGGCCTACGAGCAAATTTTACGGAATTATACTATAAATCAATCCCAGGAAGGGACAATGCCCGATAAATGAATACAAGCAATTGCCAGAAATGAGAGAGGCTGTCAGAGTTTGACAGCACCTGGATGCCGGATTAGGTTAACTCAAACCATGCAGTGGTTTTGACCTATAGGCAGAAAAGCAAGTTCCACACCATTACCATTCCACCGAGATTCATTCAGGATGAGAACGGTTTGGAAATAAGAAATGAATGCTGCTATATTTCACTATGCTTGCATGCAACCAGGTCACATCAAGAGCAATAACACTATAACAGTATAGGTCTATAGAAGCGTATAAAAAGAAGTGCACTAACAGCCACTGCTTTAATTGTTTCTGTGAGAATAAAGCAGCGGCACATAAGATGGAATTGAAAAGCTGCACCAGAAACCAGGTAAAGAAAATGGACCTGAACCAAATTCAAAAGCAGACCAGACCCGCCCCAGCAGATTTTGCAATGAGGAGTACCGGACTACCGGACTACCGGTAGTAGTAGCCTAGTTTCAGTTTAACGACACTGTGTGATAACAAAGATTAATTAGCGTCGCCCTCCTCCTTTATCCAGGCTTGGGACTGGCACTGCCAAAGTACGAGCAGTGGCGGAGTTATTGCAAAGAGGAAGAACAAGAAAATTATGCACTAGGAGTCCTCCACAAAGGACGCCCGCAGAGAAGGGAATGCTAGCCAAAATGCGGACAAATAAGGACAGCGGTGGTGTTTATGCCCAAAGCGTAAGTCCGCGTCTAAATTTTTCCGTTATTCCGGTGCCCTAAAGGCCTAAACACAAACACGGTGCATCCACAGAAAACGTGTTCTGCGTTGGATCTCAATAAAGTAGGCTACGTTTGCTGTACAAAAGGTCAGAGATTCATTGCACGAGGTCCCAATATCGGTTAAACGGAGAACTGATTGGTCTGGCTGAAAAGAAATCGAGGCAGCAGCGGACTTCGTCCATAAAACATGGTAAACGACTTGGAAAGCTTAAGGAGGAGGAGGACGAGGAATAGGAGGAGAAGAAGATGAGCAGGAGGAGAAAGAGGAGGAGAAAGAGAAAGAGGAGAAAGAAGAGGAGGAGGAAGAGAAAGAGGAAGAAGAGGAGGAGGAGGAAGAAGAAGAATAGGAGCAGGAGGAGGAGGAGGAAGAGGTAGGCGCAGGAATAGAAGGAGGAGGAGATTGTTGTGAGGATTGGGAGGCCAGAGAAGAGACGCCATTGGGCCCATTGGCTTGCGATCGATAGACCGACATTTCTTGGCCGACCTTTGTTCTGTGCCACAATCACGCAAAACAAGGATATCAAACGCACATCTTGTTCGACTTAAATCGAAAACTAAGTCATCTCACGCATCTATATATATAAATACATTATATATATATAATAAATATAGGCTCTATTCAGGGCTGAAATTCCTGTTGAGTCGATATAT
Organism: Aporrectodea caliginosa; assembly: GCA_020284085.1. NCBI lineage: Eukaryota > Metazoa > Annelida > Clitellata > Crassiclitellata > Lumbricidae > Aporrectodea > Aporrectodea caliginosa. Next base: position 928,435 of record JACEVL010001071.1, read on the forward strand.
GTTTAGGCCTACCTGTACTATATATTAAAAGCAAACAACTTTCATCCGTACACATGAATATACATAAATACATACAAAATGACTACAACTAGACCTGGTATATGCAGGGTTTGCATGAACACACACACACACACACACACACACACACACACACACACACACACACACACACACACACACACACACACACACACACACACACACACACACACACACACACACACACACACACACACACACATATATATATATATATATATGCAGGGTGTGTTTGGTATGTTGGTCATCGTGGTCGTGATCTTTTATATACATGCGTAGTTTGCATCTGGTTCAGAGCGACCGCGATGCATTGCTGATAGAATTGTCGTCGTCGCGGGATTCACCCCCTACCCCGCCACCGCCGCCGCCACCACCGCCGCCTCTGCTGGGGAGGAAGTATATGCAGAGCGTTGGCGGTGGCAGGGCCGACGGCGACGACCACAGCACTCGGCCATGGCTGCGAAGGCGACGGCAACACGGTGGTGGCCCCGACATGGATATGCGATTGGAGCTTCAATCAGACCAATCTAGAGAAATGGAATGGGATGGAGATTCAATTGCTGCTGCAGCTGCTGCTGCTTGTCCTGCTGCGGATGCAAGACGGGCAGCAGCTGATGATGATGATGGTGGTGATGATGATGATGACGATGCTAACAAATTCACAGGAATCGAATAGGGGAATGCCGGCGTATATCCGGCTTCGTATCGCTAAAAGTCTCTCTATCTCCGTCTGAACTTGTTTTCCTTGTTCTTCCATCTCTCTCTTCCTCCTTCTGCTTTAATTCGCCTCATTTTCCTCCGTAAGAGGAACTGATGGAGATGAGAATTGAGACAAATGGGCGACGTCGACTCTTTTCCCTCGTACACATATAAAGACCAAGACAATCCACGTCCGAGTTGTTGCAGGGATTTATATCATGGAGATTGTATCCCGTTTATAATCTAAAAACTAAATTAAGATAATCCTAAATTTTAAACCTCTAGCGCATTTTCAGACTGATTACATTACAAAAACCCGGATGCGGGGGCTGCAGAGTTGAATCCCGACTTTCCCGAATAGCTGAGTCTTACATTACATCAGGTATAATATTGATCAGTGAGGAAGAAAACTTCAACCACTAACAGAGATGGCTTTGAAAATGAGTCTCGAGTCTTTGCTTTGTAGGCCTAACTACAATTCTTAATGTGAAAATAGACGCTTGTACACAATATCAAAGGCCTTAGCCATAGACGTCTTAATAATAGCTAGCTATTATATAGAAGTCCATGCCTTAGCAGAATAATTTTGTTCGACACTCAGCTATTACTTCATTGGCAGCAGCGCCATTTAGATATTCTTAGCATGCGCTAAATAAATTATCTGTGGAAAATTAAAACTAAACTATAGCGATGACGATTCTTCGTCCATTTGCTCTTATTTTGCTTCTTCTATAATACTTTCTGCTGATGTACTCAGAAGTTGAGATCAGATATAGGACAGCAGTGTTAAACCGATGTGTTATACAATTAAGCTATATGGTAACGACATGTCTAGATAACTATACACCTCTTCGATGCAGGTTCTAGTCTTATCTGAAACGTATAATATAACATAACAATGGTTTTAAGTGGTTCATAAGACCTGTGTAAGTCTGTGTGACAACCAATGTAAATTAACCTGTAACGCTTAATAGCCCAATTTCCCTATTTTCCTCTTAAAAGCTGAGATAGTGTCCACTACTGTTATCCAAGCATGCATAATCGCTGCCGTAATACTTAACGATAAATCAATGGATGGTGATTGGTCGCTGACAAGTAAAAGTGTTGGCTATTGATTGAACAAGATTGCAGTGATTGATTGATTCATTAACAATACCTGTGGGCAAATACCTGAACCTTCTAGATGTGACCATCCTCTGCTCCTTAGCACAGTAGGTGAAAACGTTAGTTTCCAACTGTCTACGGGTCTTGGAAATTCCTCGCAGCAGTCCTCCTTTCATCTGCCCCCATTGGAAACCGCGATGGCTAAAAGGACGTCATTATATAGATCTACAAATGGTTTCGACATAAAACACGACGGATGACTTCAATAGAATTAAGGGACCGACCGGTGTATGTAACGGAATATCTCCATCAATGGCCGCCTTTGATCTGCGGCAATTAGAGGACCCTGATGAAGGGCCGCAACGAGGCGAATTCGTATAATTTTATGACGAACCCCATTAGCGTGAATGGTAGTAAAGTCGATCGTCAATGCGCGCCGTCTGTTCTCCGTGAAAGGAGAACCTACCTTAGCACCTAATTCGTACTTGGACAGACAGTGGGGCGAGGGAGAGCGGAGATGGCCCGCCCGCCCGCCCGACCAGCGAGGGGTGCGTGCGGGTCGTGGCGTGAGATGTCTCAACGAGGGTCTTCAACAAAAGACAGCCTCGAATTCAAAAGAAATCGGCTTAAATGTTAAGGAAGTCAAACAGAAGGCGCTCAGTTTAATAGACCAGTCCCATGCATTTATATCTGCAAGAGCCGGTGGAAGCAGTAAATAGACCTATAGTTAGCTAGGCTTCGCTCGTTTTCCAGCACTGCCATACAATTTTCAAGGAGATTCACTGTTCTTGGAAGCGAAGTGTGACAAGCAGATCGACAGAAACGGAAGGTTTTGCGTCTGTGCAGGTCGAAGGTGATCTCGTTCGTACATTGAAACACAGGTAACCTACAATTTGTTCATAACAGATCTATTACCAATTTTGATGCATTCTGATAATATAATTACACGGTGTATTGTGTAACTTACCTGATATCTTAACATAAGAATCACTTTAAAGTGAAAGCAGCTACGTATAAATAAATTATCATGGAGGCTATGTATATACGTATGTATGTAGCTGGGCTTTAATAAGCGCAGTTTAACAACCTCTTGCAAGCGCTGTAGGCATGGCTGCCAAGAGATCTGAACAAATTAAACGCATCTATCAGCTCTAAGGACATCCGCAAAATGTGTTATCGTCGATTTAACTGAGTTCATATGAGACATTTCAGTGCAGTTGGACAATTCAGTGCAGAAATGCAATAGTTCCTTTCAGGCAAACTCTCGAAGTATAGTATGCACGAGTATGTGTATTGTGGTCAAGACAGCAAAGAACGGCCCAGGACAAATCGGCCCCGACAAAACGGCCCCGACAAATGGGCCCCGACAAAACGGCCCCGACAAAACGGCCCCCGTCAAATTGGCCTCGACAAAACAGCCCCGTCAAATCGGCCCCCGTCAAATCGGCCCCCGTCATATCGGCCCCCATCATATCGGCCCCAGTCATATCGGCCCCCGTCATATCGGCCCCAGTCATATCGGCCCCAGTCATATCGGCCTCATACAAAATATCGAATGTTCCAAGTACTTTAAAGCTTACGCTGACAAACTATGTTGAAATGAGGCCTCAAGCGACGGTTCAGCTGGACAATGGACTGCGGGGCCATCGTCTAAAGCTAACTGGTAGGCGTATTTAATTATTTAAATGCTTTCAATGACAACTATAATAAATCTAACTTCTATTTACGCAACGAATTATTTTTCATAAATCCAACTTCCATTTTAACGCCAAAATTATTTTCAGCAATCCAACTTCCATTGACCACATAAATTTTGGCAACGTAAACTACGGTTTTACCAATACGAGCTCTATTTACGCAAAGAATTCTTTTCATCAATCCAACTTAAAAGTACTTGGGACATGGGATATTTTGTGAGGGCCGATGTGACTGGGGCCGATATGACTGGGGCCGATTTGACGGGGGCCGATTTGACGGGGGCCGATTTGACGGGGGCCGATATGACGGGGGCCGTTATGACGGGGGCCGAAATGACGGGGCTGTTTTGTCGAGGCCATTTTGACGAGGGCCGTTTTGTCGGGGCCGTTTTGTCGGGGCCGATTTGTCCTGGGCCGTTCTGACGGGGTACCATTATGTACATGTAGACTTTTTCTATTGCGACCGTATGATCTCGATCCTGCTCATTTTCAGTGAATTGATCAAGCATAATATACTAGAGACCCAAGCCGCAATACGTATCCGCGATTTCTAGACGGAGACAAGGCTATTCATTGTGCCTTTGTCATATATTCAAATAAAGTTTGTACAGGCGTAGGATACATATATATAAAATTATATATATATATATATATATAGATGGCCAAAAAGATCCGCGTCTCTGTGTAGTCCTTAAGTTACTATCTCAAATTATGCGTCACGTTTGTTCAGAGATTTTAAGAGCAGGCCTATAAAGACAAAAAATAACACTGTTCATTCTTGTATACTGCGTTCGGCTATCGAAGATTTAGAATGTGCCATCAGGGTTAATCTCTGTAAACAAGTAGGCCTATACGTGTACGAATATAGGCCTATACGTGTAGGCTATCTGCACATGTACATGATTAGATTCATTGTACATTTTAACCTTCGTTATGCAAAGAATGTGCAAAATATAGGAATAAAATGTCAAATGAAATGTAACAGACCGTACAGACGAAATGTAGCTTAGAAATTGAGTTTACTCGAGCGGCTATAACCATATGTTCAGCAACCCAGCAAACAATACTGGCTTTGACGTTAGGTCTAAAGGTCCTATTCCATTGATTCGCTCGCATTAAGCATCTGCGAAAAAGATTGTTCACGGGTTTTGAGCGCATTAAGAAAAGAGAAGTTACGGTCAGATGTCAGCTTGTCTGCTGAAATAATAGTACGGGGAGGGGGGCTAGTCTTAAGAAACATAATTTAGATCTAATGTGTCAGTTTCTTAAAAGCCAGGCTGAGAGTTTAGATGAGTAACGCTGGAAGATTCAGACGGGAAATATGCCCTATAGTCTATGAGAAAATTGTCACAGTGACAGCTTAGGTTCAAAATGAGACTATTATACCTGGGACTATTATTACGGAATAAAATGTAATAGGGCCTATTGTAAAATTTAAAGAGGGTCAATTGTAGAACTACCCATAGTTGCTTCCATCCAGGCACTTGTTAAATTATGATGCAATTGTTCTTAAAAGAGAGAAGATGCTCTGTATACGGTATAGGCCTACTCCCAGGTACCCATCACATGATGCGCAAATGATAGCGCGAAAAGGAAGAGCAAGGCGGTTGCACTGGACCAATCAGGGCTCAGATTCTATGACGCGCTCGAGAGTTCATGACCTGTGGCATGACCAGGTCACTTAGGTCAGCAACGCGTTGAGAACGACATAAGCGAGTTGATCTTGAAGCTGTAGGTAACCAGGGAACTGACCGCTCAAAGATTTAGCGACAAAGGGTGAGCACTCTAAAGTCATTTCGGTCATGTAGCATTAGCAACTAAGTTAAAGCTGATCGCGTGTATAGGTCACATAGGAAACAGAGGGTGAGCAGTTGAATTAAACATTAAAAGAATATAACAGCAGACAGCTTGATATTGCTGATCAAATAGGCCTGGTTGTAGTTAATTAAATATCAACGATTTAGATAATATCAGCCAGGAAGACCGTTGCCAAGGAAATTTTAAAGAATTTAAATTCTCAGACGATGGCCAATTGAAAGCGGACGAAACACAAACTTGATCCGCAAGTAGGAAGGTGCAATATACGATTGGATCCACTTTACAAGCAGAAGGGATGGATGGATAGAAACTGACGAGTGGGAAGTTTTAAATTGCCGTAGGCAAATTCTCAGTCAAGTTGGTTTATCTTCATGATTGGACCGTAGGCAGAGAATCTGGAGAGAACCATTCACAGCGTATTCCATTTAGTAAATAGGTGCTAAGTAAGAAGCAAGATCAAGCATGCAGGGACAATCTCAAATAGTAGGCCGTATGAATGAAAGTGTAACGTAACGCATGGGGAATGTAACTCCAATGACTAACTGCAGTCGCCGATGCCGTCTTGATAATCAGGTTACTTGGAGGGTAAATGAATTTACGTTTACCCACCGTTGCCTCACTTCTGATTTCTGTGACATATTGGATTTCTCCTGATGCCCCGTACATCACGGTAACGGTGACATAGTCTGCAGATCTGATTATAAGGCAATTCATTTGAAAATAATAGCTGCAGCGTATTGTTACGTAGCGTGCGTATGATTACATTGTGTGCGCATGGTAACGTTGTGTGCGTGTAGTTACTAGTTACGTAATTTGCGTATGGTTACGTAGAGTGGTTATTATTACGTAGTGTGTGTAATGTGTATAATGGTTATAGTGTGCGTATAGTTACGTACTGTGCGCATGGTATACGTAGTGTGCTTATTACGTACTATGCATATGATTACGTAGTGTGCGTATGGTTACGTCGTGTGGCTACGTGGTTTGCAGATGTGTGGGTGACTTGTGTGTGTTCTGTGAATGGTTTCAGGTTGTCGTGCAACAATGGATGAAAGAAAGCGTAATATTCTCGTGCAATCCTTCAATGAACATCTCACGTGTGTTTTGTGCGGCGGATATTTCATCGACGCCACGGCCATCACGGAATGCCTCCACACCTGTACGTATAGCACGCATAAGCAACCATTTTATAGCTCTCCGCTGCATCACATAACAAATCAAGCTGCACGGGGCATGTGGAGTGCAAGAAAAGCTAAACTGTTCTGCCTGTAGACATACCTGTCAGCGGTTAGGTATATGTGTGTGCAGCATTGCGCAATGTCAATGTGTCTATTATACATGCTACACACGTGCAGTCGCACCTTGAACCACCCTGCAAGCTAACGAGAAGTGAAAAGTTGTTTACTAATCAGTGTGATTGGTAGGCTTATTTCTGTGCTCGCAAAAGCCCTATATGCATAGATAGATATACAGATACTGACGGATAAACAGACAGACAGTTAGGTATATGTGTGTGCAGCACAGATAGACAGACAGATAGACAGACAGACAGACAGACAGACAGATAGACAGACAGACAGACAGACAGACAGACAGACAGACAGACAGACAGATAGATAGATAGATAGATAGATAGATAGATAGATAGATAGATAGATAGATAGATAGATAGATAGATAGATAGATAGATAGATAGACAGGGAATGAGATATAGTAGCCTATATCTTTGAGACATCTATTTCCAAAATCAGGAGACTGATAACGCCTTTGTGATATTTATCGTATGGAGATATTTATGTATGTAATTGTAATTACGAATTTCTAAAGCACCTCTCACAGTACGACCTAATCAGAGGCGATCCCACGAAAAAGAAAAGTCTTTAGAGCACGGGCAATTAAGGTCAATGAGCGAGTCATAGACGGAAGATCGTTTCAGAGCAAAGGGCCAACAGACGCATAAGCGCAGTATTGGGCAGTAGCAGTCCGAGGCACCAAGAGGTCATGTCGGTCATTTATGTGTATGTAGGTGCGTGCGTATTTATTTATGTATAGGTGCAGCCGTGCAGGTAACTATTTATGCATGCATGTATGTATGTATTTATGTATAAGTGTAAGTATGTATGCATCAAGACACTTTAGCGCCATATATAAGAACCTCTCGAAAGCGCTGATCCCTTAGGCAAAGATGCAAGGGGAGGACCATTCAGTTGGAATCAAACCCACACAGAAGGATGCAGAGGTTGTCGTCTGAAGGACAGATGACCAGTAGATGACCAGTAGATGACCGGGTCAGTGCGTGATTTCCATAGCGTGCATTCACATGAAACCCAGTTCAGTTCTTCCGATCATCAGCAGACGACCATCTGTTCAATTCTCGTGTATGGCTTAGCCTACTTTTGGCGCGTCGTCCCTCGGCGGCACTTTTATGAATTTATTAGACGGTACATAAGTCGGTAACTCCGAAATAAATGTATTAAGGCCTCATCCGTGCCTAAGTACTGTAGCCACACACATTGCACTTACTGACCGGATGATCTTTATGAGTTTATTGCTCTCTCTCTCTCTCTCTCTCTCTCTCTCTCTCTCTCTCTCTCTCTCTCTCTCTCTCTCTCTCTCTCTCTCTCTCTCTCTCTCTCTCTCTCTCTCTCTCTCTCTCTCTCTCTCTCTCTCTCTCTCTCTCTCTCTCTCTCTCTCTCTCTCTCTCTCTCTCTCTCTCTCTCTCTCTCTCTCTCTCTCTCTCTCTCTCTCTCTCTCTCTCTCTCTCTCTCTCTCTCTCTCTCTCTCTCTCTCTCTCTCTCTCTCTCTCTCTCTCTCTCTCTCTCTCTCTCTCTCTCTCTCTCTCTCTCTCTCTCTCTCTCTCTCTCTCTCTCTCTCTCTCTCTCTCTCTCTCTCTCTCTCTCTCTCTCTCTCTCTCTCTCTCTCTCTCTCTCTCTCTCTCTCTCTCTCTCTCTCAGACGACGAGTGGATTCAGGCGTTATTAGAACTATACCAGTTCGCATCTTTTGAACTTCATATGATTATATATATAATATATATATATATTATATATATATATTATATATATATATATTACAGGGTTGTATGAGTATATTTATATGTGTGTGTATAGGTGTGTGCAGGTGTGTGTGTCACTGTAAGGGATGATTAAGAGGTGTATATCTAGGGCGAGACATCTAAGTCAACCATCTATTAGGCTATTTATTCTGGTCAGTCGGTCGGTGTTTATTGTAGTAAGGTCGTATTTTCCACGTGGTGGTGCCAGTCGTCGCCTTTTTGCCCCGTAATGTGTCGAATGGACCTGCAATTCTAATACCTATTGTCTGAATAACTTTTATGGTCTTATTGCATGCGTGGCCCAAGACAGGCATCCATTAACACCCAGTACGCTCCGGTGCTTTTATGTAGGCCACATAGGCAGCGTTGTATATGGTTGCTTGTATAAAAGCGAGGCCTATATATGTGTTTGGACAATATAATATATATATATATATATATATATATATATGTACATGAACAATGATGTCTATGTATGCAATCTACATATATATCACCTTTCATACACATGGGTATATATCTATATATATGGACAAGCAAAGGGTCTGTATGAAAGTAGGGCTGATTACCACACAGACGTCGACCTTCGTCTGTGACGGTGGAGGCCAATAATTGTTATGACTGTAGCGACGTCTGTCGTCCGTTAGTTCGTCTGTCTTCAACTGGTCTCCGTCGTTATGTAGGGTATCCGGTACAAACCGCCATATTCGAGGTCATTTGCAACACTTCATCTATACACAGATTTAACACCAGTTATATGTGTTAGATAGAAGCTGGATACTGTCATACTGATATATAATCCATGCGTAGTCCATGAATAAGATACAGTCCATAATAATGCACCGGTACAGTCCATGACAACATGATTGTATTGTATTCGCTACACAGAATGAATTGTGCACCTGTAAAAGCTGGTTCCCTCCCTATCTTTTTTTGTGCGCTCTAGTCTCTAGAAATCTTGAGATTACGAATAGTGCATAACAATTTAAAGCAGGGCGTCTTTTGCACAGAATGACCAACAAAGCATTGATGTGTAGGGGTCCTAATGTTGCCTCCTCATGTTCCTTCTTGTGTTGTTACTCCGCATGCCATTCCAACTCTCCTCAATTCATCATTTTCTCGTTTTCCCATTGCTCTTCCTTTCCTTCTGACGTACATTCAGTTCCTCTCACTGACCTAGAATCATGTTTTGTTTCAATGTGTGTATGCTGAATATAGTTTGCAAGACGTGCATCATTGGATACCTGGAAACGAGCGTCTACTGCCCAGTATGCGACGCACAAGTTCACGATTCTAATCCAACACTAAGCCTACGGTAAGAAGGACAAGATAACAAACGGAATCCAATTAAACGTACACGTCTCTCAGGCTTTAATCTATTCTGGCAGTCGTAATTTAATTATCTCCTGTGAACCATGCTACAGTCGTTGATATAGAAGTGGAGCAATATTAATTGAATTTGATTTGTCCATAGCTTGGTTTCTCTGCTAATTTAAATGATAGTTTAGCCTATGTAGCGTAATGTGAGCCTACTATCAATCATTTAACGCAATTATGGATTCTTGATGAAACATATCAGAGCAAAGGAATACGTTTAGAGTAATTAAGATATTTATTTGTAGGATTATGCCAAAGAACCTTTCCCAGCCAATGATTGCATGCAACTTAGATTATCTGAATTTACGGTTGGTTGTTGATATCTATTTTTTTCCAACTCGCAAGTCTGAGCTTATTGCCTATCAGTCCGTAACTGTAGTCTGGCTGTCTGTCTACCTGTCTGTCTGTCTCAGACTGTCTCTGTTTCTCTTCCTGTAGTTTTGTTCTTGTTTTCCATGATCCAGAGCATCATTCAGTCAACTTCTTTGTTTCATTTTTACAGACGAGACCAGACGCTACAAAACGTTGTCTACAAATTAGTTCCCGGACTACTCAGCAGTAAGTTTCCAACAATAGCTTACAATAGGCCTACGCAGTCTGATTATAAGTTTCGTACTATCGTGTCGTATACATATAGACACATGAGATGTGCATATAAATAGTATATTAGAATTACAGGGCCTACATAATTACACAATGCAAACATACACTAACATTGTCAATTCCTAACGCCAGCATTTGGTAAAGAAATGTCTGAATAAATGACATCCACTCTTTTCGTTATTGCTATATAGATTAAAAGAGACGGCCACATCTTAGACGATGGCTATCAAGGCGAGGCACATTTCGACAATAGGGTTTATAACGAATTGACATGAAGTAGTCTTACCTAAGAGTGGAATCCTGGGCCTCAAGTGTAAAATGCCGCCTTAAATAAGCTTGTCAGAATGAGATGTCTGCAGTCTCGTGGATTAGGAGAACAGATTGCGACTTCTCTCCAACCGACCATTGATAAGCATATAGGCTATGGCAAAAGTGGTCATAGAGAAGTCTTCATTTTAGATTAGATTAGATTAGAAGATTTTGCACATACTGGATACATATTGGCCAATCGATTAAAATATTCTACAATACCCGGTAGTTGAGGTGCGTATACAGGGTTCGTCACCTGTGTGTGTGTGTGAGTGTGTGTGAGTGTGTGTGTGTGTGTGTGTGTGTGTGTGTGTGTGTGTGTGTGTGTGTGTGTGTGTGTGTGTGTGTGTGTGATCGGTGAAATCGATCTCCTTATGGACCTGTCACCTGAAGACCAAGTAAAGTTCTAGAACTAAGGTTGTTGAATCGCTATGGTTAGCGGTTCAATCGAAAGATCTTTCAGTTTATGAAAGACACTCCGGAGGAATATTGTAACGGGCTAGAAAAACAAACGATCAAGTTACTTTACATTCTTGTTATTCTTGCGCAGGAAATGCAATCATTTAGTTGCTACAAAGCCCTACGTGAAATATGCAGGTGGTCTACAATAGCCACGTAGGCTATATTATAAGTCTTACATGTAGAATTGTAGATGCAGATGCATGTATGCATGTATGTATTATGAGTATGCATGTATGTATACATACATGTCTATGTATGCATAAGTGTGTCTAAGTATGTATATATATGTAAATATGTATGTATATCTGTACTATGTACGTATGTATGCATGCATATAATTAAGACGAGAACATCGTGGGGGTCATCAGGCTACTGGGTGCAAATGATTGACCTGATAAATCTCGGTCGTATGATGGTGACCCTTGATGACTCTGCACTCAGTTCACATCCACCTATAGCCTATTCGTCCTCGCTTGAAGGCGCTGCAGCCTTCGAACTTAGTACAAGTTGGGGCTCATTAAACAATCAGAATTGAATAGCAGCCCGCAAAAAATAACATTTTATAGATTTATGATGCGCTATTAAAAATCTCGTCACTTCCTCTCAACTCACGCATCTTTCTGTCATTTCCATAGCGGCGTTATATAGCATTCAACAGGAATCGAATCCAATACTGGTTGAATATTGGTCTGTTAACTTTACATCTTAAAACCATTAACGACACTCAGTTACTCATAGAATTTATGTATCATTTACATAGTTAGCACACACACATATATGGTTGTATAGCTCTCACCTTTACTCCGCTTCTATCAATAATTATTGCTCCAGCTCCGAACTGTCGCTCGCTCACTCACTGCCCTTCCTACTCCCACCCTTATCCATGTCTTCGTCACACCTAGACTTGAGTGTTGTAACTCGCTCTACACTGGCCTCCCTGCTAGTCTGAATCGGATCCTGCGTTCTGCTGTCCGCCTTTTCGGCTGTACATATCCAAAGTTGGTCATGACTCTGCTACATGCGAGACGTTCTCAAGTGGATCCCCTCTGAGCAGCGGATTGCGTATAGGATCGCTGCCCTAGTCTGCGCTGCTTACTATAAGTCTCGCTCCGGCCTACCTTCACGAGCTCTGTTCTCTGTCCTCAGTGCCAGAGGCTCTCGATCCCTCCGCTCGTCTGAACACGGCCTACTCCCTGTCCCTTTTGCCCGTATTTCCACTAGACAGAATCGTACTTTCTCGGTGGTGGAGTGGCATCCCATGGAGCTTCGTCTCTTTCCTAGAACCTACTCTCCGATGTTCTATTCTCACCTTAAGACTGCTCTTTTTAGCCGTGCTGGAGTCGGGAGTACATCTGGGCAGTTTTCTAGAACAGGCGTTACAGAAGTGTTCAATATGAATGAATGAATGAATGAATGAATGAATGAATGAATATATAATAAGAATGGCTCTGTATAAGGTTTTGTGACTACTAGATATTCCGTTTTAACGCTATCTCTTGTTTTCTATCTCTTGCAGGTGAAATCAAACGACGAAAAGAATTCATCGAACAAAACTGTGATCCAGGTGAGTAACACACAATATTTTTTAATCACTAACATCTAAAAGGCCTATTGTTAGAAATAGAGTGAGCTATAGCGTTTGAAAACACAATCTACTACAACCGATTTGTATGCATGGTCGCGATAAGACTTCGGGGCTAATCGTCAAGTAACAATGAACAATGTTCTACAGATAGCATATAATATTATACTGAAATTGTGTCGCTTATAGAATGCGCAAAGCCTTTGGCCAACATTTCAAATAAAACTATACGGCAAATGAATGTAAGCATACTATATAGAGCTGATAGCTTAAAGCGCATAGTCCAATTCTGTTTGATCAAGTAATTACTCTTTCCTTTTACGCTAAGTCCCTTCAGGCTTTTTTATACTTACACTATAGTCCCCGGCTTCGCACCGTACACTGCAGCCACTCGACAATATAATCCATTAAATTCTATTCCCTCGTTTATATCTCTCCTTATTCTCAGTCTGTTGATATACTCATCGGCCATTAACCATTAATCCTACTCTGGCGATAGTAACCCAAACCTCAAAGCTCCCTCGTACTTCCACTTTTCTTTTTCTTGAACCACCCACTGAGCAACCGCGGAAGACCACTAATGGTCCACTAGCTATATACCACCAGTCGACCACCATCTTTATGCAGACGACAGTCAACTCTTCATGTCCTTCTCTCTAAGTTCTTTTTCATCATCCATGATTTTTATAGGCTTAGATGCTTATATTAAGGCACGGATATATAAATAGACCTATAATACACTAAGCTTCAGATGAAACCATTCATTAGCGATGAGTAATTAGACGACATAATCAAACCTTGGAGGTCTAACTAGCCTCTTGACAAAACAAATTTCTGTACGGTGGAAATGGATGGATGGATGGACGGAAGCCATATCGATCGTTGAGGAAGATATAGTGATCTTCCGTGACCAAGTCTTCTTCCTGTTCTTTCTCAGGGGATTCTGGAATTTGCGACGAAAGCGCCATCATCGATGAAAACATCGACGGTCGATTCTATCGCGAAGACGAACAAGTCAGCGTCTGTCTCCGATTCAATCCCTAGTATGTACAACCAGCATTTCTACTACACTGCACATTCAGCCTATACTCAACATTACATAGGCCTATAATATACATGTATAAGTATATAATTTAGATATATAATCGCGCGCGCACACACACGCACGCACACACACACAGAGACAGACAGAGACAGACAGGCAGAGACAGACAGACAGAGACAGACAGAGACAGACAGACAGACAGACAGAGACAGACAGACACAGAGAGATGGGGGAGAAAGATAGAAAAAATTATATTTAATCTAATCTAATCTGAGAA